>CM033328.1:21938638-22501879 GCA_019359835.1 Pharus latifolius | reverse complement strand
TCTAGATGGCAAGGTTTCTATGGCTGGATTGGCTGGATTTAGGAGATATTGGCCGGAGAAAGACTAACTCAAACCTGATTTGGGCATTTCTGATCTAGGGCAAATAAACTTAATTCCTTGCTTGAGGAGGGTCTTTGGGGCATAAGAGTGCTACTGGTGAAGTTAGATTGGCTGGAGGTGCACCAGAAAAGCTTAAACAGCAAGCTCAGTTCACAAGCAAAGTTCCAATTTGGGGTTTTTCATATTTTAGCAAATTCTTCGATTCTGGTTGCTTAGGGATGCTTAGATAAGTTCATTAATCAATATTGATCACAGGCTCGAGAGCTAAATCGTTCTGGATAGGGTTTAATTGCTCGCCGGAGTTGCTGGAGAGAAACGGGAATTGCCGGCGACCGGAGAGGTTTGAAGTCAATTACGTGCTCGAGTACGATGAGGGAGGTAAGAGGAGCTTACTGGAGTAGCTGGAATCGAGGAGGAAGCAGTGTAGAGGCTTGGCACCGTGAGCCTCCTCTCGAGCTCGCCGAAGAAGACGAAGACGACGGCGTGGTTAGAGGTTTTGGGTGGTTCTGGTGTGAGTGTCTTCGTGCTGGGCTGGGGCGTCTTTTATAGGCACAGAAAGGGCTTGCAACGGCGGGAATTGCATGGGGAAGTGGAGCTCGAATCGATGGCGAGTTGACCGGTTGTGCGGGACAGCAGCGAAACGACGTGCTCCAGCGGTCGTGCCGGCTTTGCAGGCTGGCGTGCGCTGTCCCGAGTGATGCAACGGCGAACTGACGGGCTCCTCCAGCATGCTTGCAACGTGGCACCGTGCTTCTGCAGTGGCTGCAGCGATGGCGTGCGCGCGTGGGCAAAATTGGAGATGCTGGTGCGGCCGCGGTGGCTCCACGGTGGCGAACGGCGTGCGCACACGTGGCAGGAACGCGGTGGCAGGGGTGGCGACCACGGGGCTTCACCGGCGACGAAGTTCCTGGCACGGCAGCGCGGTGGTCGCGGTCGTGCACGGCTGCTGGTCGTGCACAGCGTCTCTGGTCGAACCAGGGACCAAATTGCAAGGATTCTTATTTGAAATCTGGACTGATTTGTAATTTCTGTCTTAGAGATGGTTAATTTGAGAATTGATTTCATGGCTGAGTATAACATTTCTATTAGTACTCATCCAACTCAAATTTAGAGAAAATTTGATAAGATTTGGGGGATTTCACCTATTTTCGAAAATAGGGTAAAATTAGGGTAAAATAAGTCTGGATTTTGTCGATTTCGAATTCTGGTGATTGGAGAGAGATTTTGAAGTCTGATCAAAAGGGAGATCTGTATCAAATAGTATTTGGAAGGTGTTTCCTGAAGAAATTTTGGAGTTGGAATTGATTTGCACATTTTAGCCTTTTCAGGCTTCCAGGTAAATAGAAAAGGACTTATTCGCAGTAAAATTTGGACTAAACTACGAAAAGTGTTTAGATGAATCAATTTGGCTCCCAACTTTTTGAAGTGAGTTGAGGATGAACCTAGGAACATATTCCAGGGGTTACTTGAGTCTGGATAAGGTTAAATCAGGATAATTCAATCATCTGGAAACTGGGGTACTTAGGGTAAATCTGAATTTTCCTGTTTTCGAAAACAGAGAGAGGCTTAGGTACTGGGAGTTAGGGTCAGAATTTGATCTGGCTCCTGAAGACTTTTATCCTCAGGGTAACTGGTAGGTTAAATCTGGGTGGCCAGATCTTGATCTGGATCTAGAGAATAGATTTGGAGGTTTTTAGGGTTTGGGAGAAATTAGGGTTCAGCTGATCTGGCTACTACTACAGAGATACATGCATGCAGGATTTTCATGCAAAACTTTTCACCCCCAAACTAGGGTGTTACAAGCCTACCCTCCTTAAAGAAATCTCGCCCCGAGATTTACCTAGAGAAGGGAAGAGGTAGGGATAAGCCTGCCGCGGATCATCCTCTTTCTCCCAAGTCGCTTCTTCTTTTGAGTGATCTTCCCATTGAACCTTGCAAAGCTTGATTTTCTTTCTTCTGAGTTGGCGCTCATCACTAGCCAGTATTTGCAGTGGTTGAGTGAGATAGGTGAGATTCTTCTGAAACGGAATTCCCTGGTGTTCTATCTGATCCGTTGGTTCCTTGAGGCACTTACGGAGTTGTGAGACATGAAACACGTCATGAATTTCTCCAACATCTGATGGTAAATCCAGTTTGTAAGATACCTCTCCTTTCCTCTTAAGGACTTTGAATGGTCCAATGTACCTTGGGGACAGTTTTCCTTTCTGATGAAATCTCCTCATCCCTTTTAACGGTGTAACCTTGAGATAAACTGATTCGCCTGGTGCAAACGACAATTCCCTTCTTCGGTTGTCGGCATAGCTCTTCTGGCGTGACTGTGCTGCCTTTAATCGTTCTCTGATGAGCTTGACGTGTGCTTCAGCTTCTTCGATGAGTTCGGGTCCAATGACTTGCCTTTCTCCTGGCTCGTCCCAATGTAGTGGAGTTCTGCACTTGCGCCCATACAAAGCTTCAAAGGGTGCCATTTGCAGACTAGCTTGGTAACTGTTATTATAAGTAAACTCCGCAAATGGTAAGCATTTTTCCCAAGAGGTTCCATAATCTAAGATGCAAGCTCTGAGAAGGTCTTCCAAGATTTGATTCACACGTTCAGTCTGTCCTCCTGTCTGTGGATGATATGCAGTGCTAAACTGCAATTGGGTTCCCAAAGCTTCGTGGAGTCGGTTCCAGAATTTGGATGTGAATTGCGTTCCTCGATCTGAAACGATCTTCTTCGGGATACCATGCAGTGTCACTATTCGCTGCAGGTATAGCTCCGCTAATTTGTTGCCATTATACGTTTTCTTGACTGGTATAAAATGAGCAACTTTCGTGAGTCTGTCCACGACGACCCATATGGAATCATATCCCCCTTGTGTCCTGGGAAGTCCTGTGATAAAATCCATACCAATCTCTTCCCATTTCCAAGTTGGCACTGGTAAGGGTTGCAGCTTTCCGGCTATCTTCTGATGATCGGCCTTAATCCTTTGGCAAGTGTCACATCTTGCGACATATTCCGCGATTTCCCTCTTCATTCCATTCCACCAGAATTGCGTCTTCAGATCTTTGTACATCTTGGTGTTTCCAGGGTGTAGTGAATATGGGGTTTTATGAGCTTCGAAAAGAATTAATTCCTTAAGGTCTGTATTTCGGGGCACACAAATCCTTCCCCGATACCATACGATTCCTTGATGATCTTCAGTGAATTCCTGGGTTTTTCCTGATCTGATGTGGCTCCTGATCTTATGTATCTCCTCATCTTCCTTCTGAGCATCCTCAATCTGCTTTTGGAGTCGGGACTCCACAATCAATGTAGCTAACATCCCAGATGGCACTATGGTTACTTCGAGATTCTGAAATTCCTGCCGTAAACACGGGTTTTTGGGTGTAGCTCCTTGTAGGGTATAAGCCTTCCTGCTCAAGGCATCTGCCACTACGTTGGCTTTCCCTGGATGGTTGAGTATGCTGAGGTCGTAGTCCTTGATCAGCTCGAGCCATCGGCGCTGACGCATATTGAGCTCCGTCTGTGTGAAGATATACTTGAGGCTTTTATGATCTGTAAAGATCTCACACTTATGTCCAATGAGATAATGCCGCCATATCTTTAAAGCATGCACCACTGCCGCTAACTCCAAATCATGAGTCGGATAATTTTCCTCATGAGGTCTCCATTGGCGTGAAGCATAAGCTACTACTCGACCTTGCTGCATTAACACACAGCCTATTCCTTGCTTTGAAGCATCACAGTAAACTACAAAATCTTCTTTGCTGTCTGGTAATGTGAGGACCGGTGTTGTTGTCAACTTCTGCTTCAGCTTCTGAAAACTTTCTTCACACTTGATGGTCCATTCAAATGCAACATCCTTCTTTAGCAGGTTCGTAAGAGGTTTGGCTATCTGGGAAAATCCTTCAATGAATCTCCTATAATATCCTGCTAATCCCAAGAAACTTCTAATCTCTGAAACTGAGGTAGGTTGCTTCCACTCCTTGATTGCAGAGATTTTAGCTGAATCCACTGAAATTCCTTCTGCTGTCAACACATGTCCAAGAAATGAAATTCTTGACATCCAAAATTCGCATTTGTCAAACTTGGCATAAAATTGCCTCTCTCGTAGCCTTCCCAAGACTAGGTGCAAATGTTGCTCATGCTCTTCCGTACTCTTGGAATATATCAGAATGTCATCTATGAATACTATGACAAACTTGTCAAGATAATCCATAAACGTACTGTTCATGATGTTCATGAAAGCTGCCGGAGCATTGGTTAATCCAAAGGGCACTACTGTGAATTCATATAGCCCGTATCTTGTAGTGAAAGCAGTCTTCGGTATATCTTCCTTCTTGATCTTCAGCTGATGATATCCAGATTTCAAATCTATCTTGGAAAATACTTTGGCTCCTCGGAGTTGGTCGAACAAGTCATCAATTCTTGGCAATGGGTACTTGTTCTTAATGGTGACTTCATTCAAAGCTCGGTAGTCTACACACATCCGCAAAGTTCCGTCTTTCTTCCTTACAAACAAAACTGGGGCTCCCCAAGGTGAAGCACTGGGTCGGATGAATCCTTTACCCTCTAGTTCCTCTAACTGATTTTTCAACTCTTCTAAGTCCGTTACCGGCATCCTATATGGTCTCTTGGCTATAGGTGCCGCTCCTGGTTTAAGCTCAATGGTAAACTCTATCTCCCTGTCAGGTGGCATCCCTGGGAGTTCTTCTGGGAATACATCCGGGTATTCTTGTACTGTGGGCACTTGATCCAAGCATACTTCCTGAAGTGCATGGACTGATCCTTGCAATTTTTCGACCGATGATCTTTCCGCATGGAATAGGACTTCCTTCCCTTGGTTACTAACAAGGCTTAGAGTTTTCTTCTCACAATCCACTAGACCTTTATGCTGGGATAACCAATCCATTCCTATTATAATGTCTAGGCCTTGCAGTTCTAGGACTAATAGATTAGCCCAGAACTCTATCCCATCTATTCTGAAGGTTATATGACGACAAGCTGAATATACAGGCAGCTTAGCTCCTGGGGTCTGTATAGCCATAGGGTACTTTAGAGGTACCATAGGTATTCCCACTTTAAATGCAAAATCTTCTGATATGAATGAGTTTGTAGCTCCAAGATCAAACAGTATTAAAGCAGATGCAGATTGGATCAAGAATCTACCTAGGAGAATGTCAGAGGCATTGTCTGCTTCTTGAAGGGAGGTGAAGTTCAGTCGGCCTCCTCGGCCTGCCATTGGTCTTCCTCCTCGCCCTCGTCCTCGGCCTACTGCATTTCCCCCTCTGTTGGGCAAACCTCCTCTGGGGCTCTGCAATGGAGGTGAAGCTGTGGTTCTAGGGGCCATCGCTTGTGTTCCAGCTTGCGATCTTGCTATCGCCGTTGGGAGTTGGATCCACGGGCAACTGTCTTTGCGGTGTCCCATCTGTCCGCAATGATAGCATTGAGTCCTTGATTGAGGGCAATCCCTTTGATAGTGTGCTCCTCTGCAGTTGGGGCATGTCGGCGTGAATGGTGGTCTTGGCGCCGGGTAGGGCGGACGAAAATTTGGAGATGTCGGGGCCCTTCCCCTAGATGAGCTGGCTGGCGGTCGCGACTGTTGCATCATCTTCCTCTTCCGATTTTCTTCTCCGAGGCCTCGCTTTTCTTCTATCTTTAATACTCGATTCACCAGGGTCTGGAATTCTGTGAACTCATGGGAGGCAATCTGATACTGCAAATAATGCTGAAGTCCTTCGGTGAAGCGCTCAATCTTCTTCTCTTCCGTGTCGATGTCGTTGGACGCATACCGAGCTAGATGGTGGAATTGGTGCAGATACTCAGTGACAGTCCGGTTCCCTTGAGTCAAGTTCCGGAATTCTCGGCGTTTAGCTGCCATAACGCCTGTAGGGATATGGAATTTTCGGAACTGATCCTTAAATTCTGTCCAAGTGATGTTGTCTTTGTCTATGTGTGCTTCTTGATAATTCATCCACCAAGCAGCTGCTGCTCCAGTGAGTTGGTGTGATCCGAATAACACCTTCTCTCGATCATTGCAGCGAACAGTGTCCAGTTTCCTTTCAATGTCCCGCAGCCAGTCGTCTGCGACGATTGGGTCGGTCGCGCTTGCGAAGGTTGGTGGTCGTGTCTTCTGGAAGTCTGAGAGTCGAGTTCCGACGGCAGTACCTTCAGCAGTCCCTGGCATTTTCTGAATGACTTGAGCTAACAACTGGGTATGTGCAGCCTGGGCTTCTTGGCGGCTCCTCTCCATTGAAAGAAGAATTTCCTGGAGACTTGGTGAGTCTTCTTGTGGCGGTAGTGAGCTCTGCGATTCTGGATGAGGTGTGGATCCTCTTCGTGGTGTAACTGGGTCTTGGCCCTCTTGGTCATCTTGGGTCCTCCTCCTTGTGTGAACCATTCTGATCTTCTGAAGAGAGAAGCAGACAGGTCTAACTAACTAGGGAGAATTAAGGTACTAATGCAGAAATTAATGCGAAACTGATTCATTAATGCACAAGTAGTTAATACAAAAGCGGCTAAGCGCCTTAGTCTGATACAACCAAAATACAAGTAATGGTGATGATAACAACCAAAAGCATCACCAAACCTAGAAGATCTACCCTGGCCTGAGGATCTAAAAGAACAGGCAACTAACTGCTCCCACAGGGCTCAACCTCCTCTGGCTCCATCTCGTCGTCGGACTCCTCCAGAGTGACAAACCCGGGTGGTCCAGACTCATGGAACAGTAGTGCTGACCCACTGCCCTCTGCCCGGCGGGTGCTAGGGGTAGAGAACGAGCGTCGGTACCCAGCTGCATTAGCAACCCTCCGAGGAATCAAGCTAGGTCCCGCACTGGGTCCAAAGGTACGAGCTGGGGAGACAACTGTCGGAGCAACCTCCTCAACTGTGCGGCGTCTCTGAGCTGCAGGCTGAGAAGTCAACGACGGGGAAGCGGTTCGGCCACGTTTCTTCTGCTCCTCCAACTCCTTGCGGAGCTCCTGATGCTCAGCAAGCAAAGTAGAGTAGCGCGAGTCGAGGGTCCTCAACAGACCTACGGTGCCTGCCAGACACGGGTCCGGGTACTCCACGATGGGTGACAACCCAGAGGGAGATGAAGGCACGTGACGGAAAGGTGACTCCTGGAGCCGGCATGAGTACACCTGGCGTACCCGATGCACCGCCTCTCGAGCTGCGTCCTGGATGGCATCCAGTCGGCTTGCCCTGCTGGCCTCCACTCTGATCACCTGTCCCTCCCGACTATCGAGAGCGTGCACCAGCACTTTGGCCTTGAAGCCATAGCGACGCCCCTCATAATAGTCCCAAATAGTCTCGCAGATCGGCCGCTCATCAATCCCTAGGAACTGAGCAATATGCCACAGCAATGTGGCCCATCCACCGAGACGTTCGATGTAGCTGAAACGCTCCTTGGCCATCCTGCCGAGAAATTTTGGAAGCAAAATAAGATTTTGAAATTAACATTTTTATAAGAGCAAGAACAACCTTTTGCAAAAATAAAATTTTTCAGAAATAATTTTTAAATAATTTGCGATGTCCTGGCGCTACCAAGCCCTAAGGGTACCGTCCTACAGTCAAGGTCTGTGCTGCTCTGATACCACTATTTTATGTCACGTCTGCCACGACAGTGACATCACCTGTGAGGAGCCCAGCTCGGTGCAGCTGGTCCCCTAACCACTTGACTTCCCAGGATGAGTCAATCACAGGATTACATTGCAGCAGCAAAATAGTACAATAGTTATAATTGTATGGCCATCGGGCCTTAGTACAAAACGAGGTACAGTGCCGTACAAGGCACAAGGGTCTAACAAAATAACACATCTAGTCGGCGGAAGCTAGGCCAAAAAGCAATCCACAGGGAACAGAGGTTGACAGCAAGACAGCACCGCATCAGGGCTCCGGAGGAAACTGCTCATCATCTCCTGGGTCCGCAGCATCTTCAGGGTATCCTCCCAGGTCGTAGAACGCTCCATCTATTGATGAGTTGTTGCAACGGTGAGTACTTACGTACTCAGCAAGTCATAGGGAAGGTAGAGATACATATATATATATGACATGAACCTATGCTATTGGGGAAAGAGTGAAAGGTTTTTCCCAAGATACATTTCTTTCTCAATTCTTACTCAACTTCTGATCATACCCATGGCAGTAAATAAATCATATTGATGGTGATACATATATCCCATATCCAAGGCGATATATCCTCATGTCACACTACTCTTATTCAAGTCTTTCAATCATATACTCTTAGCAATATTTCATAACTTAGGGCGTAAACCACATGCCTCTTAAATATCATATGTTTGCTAGATTATGGTATTACCGCGACACGTCAACACATGACAGCCCACGGCAACGCCCCTTATCATAACAACACATGCCACTTGGGTAATCTTGAGCTAACAAATTTTAGTTTATAAAACAATACTTGTGTCACACCCCATGGATTTAATCCACCGCAGCATACTCCTAAAACTCGGGAGTACGAAGTATTCGAATACATTTTTAAACTCTGCAGAGATGTACCTCTTTTTAAATCCACTTTTTCACTCGACTTCCAAGTCGGGCCAACTCCATGCGACTTATACGCATGTGACAAGGCCGAGATCACACAACGTTTTTGCAGTCTAGTATTAACAGTATCCCTGCCCGGTAAATGGACAATACCGTCCCAAGTACCGTTGTGGGTCCTCCCCACTGCCTTACTTCCTAGCCTGGGTCTATGTTCCCGCAGGACACATAACCTCTTTTGATTACAGTCGCGCACGACTTAATCTGGCGTAGGGCGTCTTCCTTCTTTGCACCTTATCCTCTCATAATTTTTCTGATCTCACATCACTCATGGACGAACTACGTCCCACCAGTTTCCACGCGAGAAACCGGATCGACAAGCCATGCAGGGAACTGATAATACTAAGAAAGCTACTAGGTTGCGCCTGTCCCATACCAGGTAAGTGGTTGGTACGTTTTTCATGCCACTAGACGCATAACACAAGGTTCTAGTCCTTACATGCCAGTGACCAGATCATACCACAACCATGCACCTTCAGTGCCTGCACATTCAGTGCAGCCAAGCACCTCCAGTGCTACCACCATTCCATACCAAAATACTGGTCACGGCTAGGGGTTCTATTTCATGAATATAATTGTACATGTTTATACTTTTATTAGTTCGAGGCTTGCTATCTTATCAAGTTCACATTTCTCAAGTATTCAATCTATCACTGTCATAATATCATTGATCTCAACATGTGCAATATTAATGAAATACCTATTCATGGAATAGCATAGCAATTCATAAAATATGGGTTTCAATATGATCAAAGTATGACTTGCCTTCCGCGTCGTAAGTATCAGCAGTCGATGACGGATCAGCGACAAGATCTTCAACCCCGGACTCTTGCTCTGAACAAGATCAAACAAGCAAACAGGCATTACAATCAATCCTATTCTTACTAATTCATGCAAAGATGCAAGGAGAAAATACTCTGGTGATACAAGGTTTGAAAGCGATTTGGGTTTAATTATGGAAACCAGGGTTAAAATTAGCTGCTAAGGTTTACAAGGTTCCAAAATATCTGGGTAGTATCAAGGTGGTGACTGGTTCGCCCAAAAACAGCGAACGTCTTTAGGTTGGCATTCGGTTCGAGGCATCGACATAGGGTCGATGGGTGATAGAGGGCTCAACTCAAGTTGTGACAGTAGAGAAAAGTGTAGATCACAACATCAGGAGTCTAAGGGACAAAGTTATTTTCAAGGTTCATGGCTGGAAGTGGGTGAAAAGGCTCAATGCCACTGGCTGACATAGTCTGGCATAGGCGAGGAAGCTGGCTGGCCTGGAGCACATGTAGTGTGAACAGTACAGCAAACTAGGGCATAGCTATATCTCACAATCTAGGCCGAATTAGAAGTCGTGATAGAAGACAAAGTTGCTCAGAATGGTCCAAAACATCTGGATGGCAAGGTTTCTATGGCTGGATTGGCTGGATTTAGGAGATATTGGCCGGAGAAAAGACTAACTCAAACCTGATTTGGGCATTTCTGATCTAGGGCAAATAAACTTAATTCCTTGCTTGAGGAGGGTCTTTGGGGCATAAGAGTGCTACTGGTGAAGTTAGATTGGCTGGAGGTGCACCAGAAAAGCTTAAACAGCAAGCTCAGTTCACAAGCAAAGTTCCAATTTGGGGTTTTTCATATTTTAGCAAATTCTTCGATTCTGGTTGCTTAGGGATGCTTAGATAAGTTCATTAATCAATATTGATCACAGGCTCGAGAGCTAAATCGTTCTGGATAGGGTTTAATTGCTCGCCGGAGTTGCTGGAGAGAAACGGGAATTGCCGGCGACCGGAGAGGTTTGAAGTCAATTACGTGCTCGAGTACGATGAGGGAGGTAAGAGGAGCTTACTGGAGTAGCTGGAATCGAGGAGGAAGCAGTGTAGAGGCTTGGCACCGTGAGCCTCCTCTCGAGCTCGCCGAAGAAGACGAAGACGACGGCGTGGTTAGAGGTTTTGGGTGGTTCTGGTGTGAGTGTCTTCGTGCTGGGCTGGGGCGTCTTTTATAGGCACAGAAAGGGCTTGCAACGGCGGGAATTGCATGGGGAAGTGGAGCTCGAATCGATGGCGAGTTGACCGGTTGTGCGGGACAGCAGCGAAACGACGTGCTCCAGCGGTCGTGCCGGCTTTGCAGGCTGGCGTGCGCTGTCCCGAGTGATGCAACGGCGAACTGACGGGCTCCTCCAGCATGCTTGCAACGTGGCACCGTGCTTCTGCAGTGGCTGCAGCGATGGCGTGCGCGCGTGGGCAAAATTGGAGATGCTGGTGCGGCCGCGGTGGCTCCACGGTGGCGAACGGCGTGCGCACACGTGGCAGGAACGCGGTGGCAGGGGTGGCGACCACGGGGCTTCACCGGCGACGAAGTTCCTGGCACGGCAGCGTTGTGGTCGCGGTCGTGCACGGCTGCTGGTCGTGCACAGCGTCTCTGGTCGAACCAGGGACCAAATTGCAAGGATTCTTATTTGAAATCTGGACTGATTTGTAATTTCTGTCTTAGAGTGGTTAATTTGAGAATTGATTTCATGGCTGAGTATAACATTTCTATTAGTACTCATCCAACTCAAATTTAGAGAAAATTTGATAAGATTTGGGGGATTTCACCTATTTTCGAAAATAGGGTAAAATTAGGGTAAAATAAGTCTGGATTTTGTCGATTTCGAATTCTGGTGATTGGAGAGAGATTTTGAAGTCTGATCAAAAGGGAGATCTGTATCAAATAGTATTTGGAAGGTGTTTCCTGAAGAAATTTTGGAGTTGGAATTGATTTGCACATTTTAGCCTTTTCAGGCTTCCAGGTAAATAGAAAAGGACTTATTCGCAGTAAAATTTGGACTAAACTGCGAAAAGTGTTTAGATGAATCAATTTGGCTCCCAACTTTTTGAAGTGAGTTGAGGATGAACCTAGGAACATATTCCAGGGGTTACTTGAGTCTGGATAAGGTTAAATCAGGATAATTCAATCATCTGGAAACTGGGGTACTTAGGGTAAATCTGAATTTTCCTGTTTTCGAAAACAGAGAGAGGCTTAGGTACTGGGAGTTAGGGTCAGAATTTGATCTGGCTCCTGAAGACTTTTATCCTCAGGGTAACTGGTAGGTTAAATCTGGGTGGCCAGATCTTGATCTGGATCTAGAGAATAGATTTGGAGGTTTTTAGGGTTTGGGAGAGATTAGGGTTCAGCTGATCTGGCTACTACTACAGAGATACATGCATGCAGGATTTTCATGCAAAACTTTTCACCCCCAAACTAGGGTGTTACAGTGCGGACGACCGGCTGTAGGTGGGGGCCTCCGGGGCGTACACCACCGCGTCGTCCCGGACCAGGAGGTAGAACCACCTCCGGACCCAATCCCCCCAGTGGTCCCGGGAGGCCGCCACCGGGTAGTTGATTACCCGCGCCGGCAACATCTGGACCATCACCGAACCGAAGGGGGACTTGGGGCCCCCCTTCACTAGGTGGGAGGTCCGCGTCGCCGGTTCATAGAAGTACCGGAAGGCGCGAAGGTCGAGCTCCCGCCCGGTCGCTGTCTCGTAGAGCCAAATGAAGAGGCCCATCCGGATGAGCGCGTTCGGGGTGAGGTGGTTGAGAGCCACCCCGTACTCCTTGAGAAACTCCCGGAGCATGGGATGCACCGGGAGCCGGAGCCCCGCCTCCAGGAAGGCCTCGAAGGCCACGACCTCTCCGGGCCTGGGGCGGGGGGCTCCGTCCTTCTTCACGGGGACTCGAATGTCCCCGTCCGCGACGATGCCTCTTTCGGCCAAGGACTCGGCGTCCTCGGCCGTGAACTTCAATGCCCAGAGGAAATCCGAGGGGATCTCCTCCGAGGGCACTTCCGTGGTCTTCGCTCGACCCTTGGGTGCCATGAGGTTAGTTTTCTTTTTTGGTGGCTAACTTTGCAGGAGGCTACTACTAGAAACTCCCGGACGCCCGCTACCGGAAAGGGCTACCGGAAAGAGCTACCGGGAGAGGGCTACCGGGAGAGCAAAAATCGTTGAGGCTGAAAATGTGGAATGAGCTTCCGGGCCCCCCAAGGTCCTATTTATAGGGGCGGGCCGTGGTCTAGATGCACGCCACGTGGCACCCGAGGATCAATCTGGACCGTAGAAGTTCAAACCATGCGCGGGAAACGAAGGGACGGGCGCGTGAATCGAGGCGGCGGTTCAAACCGCGCGCGCATTTAAGGCGAAACGGCGCGGCTTTAAGCGTGGGGCACGGAAACCGAAGCGTCGCGGCTCCGGTGACTTGGCCAGGAGATCTTCTCGGTGACTTGAACCATACCCACCGGGGACTCGAGCATCGTCTCCAGCGTGCATGGGGGGCTGCTGTCGGGGGAAATCTCCGCGGGACTAAGTCCGGGTAAGTTCGGTCACGGTGGCCCAAGGATCCGGCAACCGGGGCCACCCCGGGCGCCGCCTTTTGGCTCCCGGGACGCAGCCTCCGGTGGCCTCCCGGGCGCCGCCATTCGCCCGGGGACGGGGCCTCCCCGGGCGCCGCCTTTTGGCTCCCGGGACGCGGCCTCCGGTGCCCTCCCGGGCGCCGCCATTTGCCCGGGGACGCGGCCTCCGGGGCCTCCCCGGGCGCCGCCTTTTGGCTCCCGGGACAGGGCCTCCGGTGCCCTCCCGGGCACCGCCATTTCCCCGGGGACGCGGCCTCCGGGGCCACCCCGGGCGCCGCCTTTTGGCTCCTGGGACATGGCCTCCGGTGCCCTCCCGGGCGCCGCCATTTGCCCGGGGACGCGGCCTCCGGGGCCTCCCCGGGCGCCGCCTTTTGGCTCCCGGGACATGGCCTCCGGTGCCCTCCCGGGCGCCGCCATTTGCCCGGGGACGTGGCCTCCGGGGCCTCCCAGGGCGCCGCCTTTTGGCTCCCGGGACGTGGCCTCCAGTGCCCTCCCGGGTGCCGCCATTTGCCAGGGGACGTGGCCTTCGGGGCCTCCCCGGGCGCCGCGTTTTGGCTCCCGGGACGTGGCCTCCGGTGCCGTCCCGGGCGCCGCCATTTGCCCGGGGACGTGGCCTGCGGGGCCTCCCCGGGCGCCGCGTTTTGGCTCCCGGGACGTGGCCTCCGGTGCCGTCCCAGGTGCCGCCATTTGCCCGGGGACATGGCCTGCGGGGCCTCCCCGGGCGCCGCCTTTTGGCTCCCGGGACATGGCCTCCGGTGCCGTCCCAGGCGCCGCCTTTTGGCTCCCGGGACATGGCCTCCGGCGCTGTCCCGGGCCTCATCGCCCTCCTAAAGGTAAAGTCTTGAACTGTTTATCACGTGCAGGTCACGTGAGGGGCGCCTCGGGAACTAGCGACCACCTGTCAAGCATCCAAGGCATTTGACCGGGAGAAGGGCGGTCCTGCCCTTCAATCCGACGGTGGCTTCCGGGGTAGTTTAGGTTTTTTTGCTGCTTTTTGGGCTTATAAATAGCCCTTGTACCCCTCTGTTGTAAGGGATCGGTTCTTTTATTGGAATAGCTAAACTCATAGGCGTGCTCCGGAAGCCTCTCCCCCGGAGAGAGCCTCCCCAGCCGACTCCGGTCGGGAGCGCGTCGACAGGACTAGGGCCCCCACCGGGACCCGAACCTGTATAAACCCGTGTGTCATTCTTTGTGCTTGTCCGGCGGGGGAGGACCGGTCAACCCGCGCCGCGTAATCTTCGCTAGGATCACTCTCAAAACCTGTCGGGGTATTCGCAATACCACGACAAAGACTATACTACAGAATTCCGGAGACAAGCAATGGTCATCAGCATCTCACTGTCCAATCCTCAGGTATTTCGAAAATACACATCTGGACTTCAGAAATCGATCAGTACTCAGCTAAGTCTGTTCGGCGTCCAAGACATCACGACCGCGAGCACAACCGCTATGGCGATCGAGAAGAAGAACAAATCCCGCAGCGACAAAGGCACAAAGGATAGTGCGACCTCAACAAAAAGAAAACTGAGTCCGAAGAGAAACGATTCGAAGCTGAGCATGGGTACTTTTTGCGATCATTGTCAAGTCGCGGGACATACCAAGGACAAATGCTACAAGCTTCATCCTGAACTTCGACCGAAGAAAAACAGACCAAGGAAAAGAACAGCCACGGCTACTGCGACTTCACCCGACGAAGAAGTTGTCCGAGTGAATTCGGTTCATGAGGCGGATACGACCTTGTCTCTGATGGCAATGCCGAAGGAGAAGGGTTCGGATTCACCCAACAACCATCACCCAACGGAGGACTTGTTTACCATCAACATCCAGGTGAAACACGAAGTAGTCGCAGCGATATTCGATCCTGGAAGTCAGAAGAATCTGGTCTCCGATAGACTGGTTCAGCGACTTGGTTTGCAGACAACCACACACCCGCGACCATATCCGCTGGGTTGGTTTACATCCGACGTGAACGAACAGATTACAAGTCAGTGTGTGTTGAAGTTTACAATCTCTGCACGATATATTGATGAGGTGCAATGCGATGTTGTCCCTATCGATATCTGTCAGGTGATCTTTGGGAGTCCGTATCAGTATAATCGAGACGCTCACTTCCAACAGCGAGCGCAAGAGTACGACCTCACCAAAGACGAAGTTAAGTTCGTGATCAGTAGAGACATCCACATCAACACTTCAAACTTGATTAACGCAAATTAAGCCAAACGAATTGTTAATGCATGTCACAAGTATGTGCTTGTCATGATTCGACCCATTGGTCAAGGTGAGGGTACTTGACCAGCATTATCGTTGGTTTGCTGAGGGGACTCTGGTCGTTTGTCAGGATTGCTGGAGGACTACAGTGATTTATTCGAGACTACCCAGGGTCATCCGCTGAAACATCCAGTTGAGCACGAAATTCAGCTTATGTCCGATGCGACACTGCCCAATCTGAGTATGGATCACAACTCAGTATTGGAGAATGAAGAGATCAAGAGACAACTTGGTGAGTTGCTAAACGATGGTGTCATTCAATCGAATAGTTCACCTTGTGGATCTCCTGTAGTGTTAGTTTCAAAGAAAGATGGGACTTGGCGTATGTGCATCGACTACAGAGCACTAAACAAGATCACCATCAAGAACCGGTACCCCCTTCTCGTATTGACGACCTGCTAGACCAATTGAAGCATGCCGTTGTCTTCTCCAAGTTGGATCTTAAGTCAAGATATCATCAAGTCGGCATCCGAGAGGAGGATACATGGAAGACCGCGTTTAAAAGACGACAAAGTCTGTTTGAATGGCTGGTCATGCCATTTGGTCTCTGCAACGCCCCGGCAACGTTCATGCATCTTATGAATGATGTATTGAGATAGTTCATCGACGAATTTGTGATCATTTACCTCGATGACATACTGGTTTATAGTCGTTCGTGGGATGAGCACCTCATTCATATCGAAAAGGTGTTCGAACAGCTTCAGCAACATCGACTTCACCTCAACCGTAAGAAATGTGAGTTCGGCCAGCAAACTCTACTTTACCTAGGATTAATGGTCGGCAACGGTACGTTTCAAATCGACCCGGATAAGGTAAAAGTGATTCGCGAGTGGCCGCGACCGCGAACAGTTACGGACGTGAATAGTTTTGGGTGCATGCCAATATCTTTGGAAGTTTATCCGGCACTTCTCGATTATGGCTTCTCCATGGCATGCATTAAACAGGATCGATCAGAAGTTTGAGTGGACAGGGAAACATGAGGACACGTTTCTCTTGCTGAAGAGGAAGATCAGTGAGGCGCCTGTGTTAGCTTTGCCGAATCTTCAGAAACCATTCGAGCTAGAAACCGATGCCTCAGGTTATGTGATGGGCGCAGTGCTCATGCAAGAAGGTCGACCAGTGGCATATCACTCTGGGATATTCTAGGGAGCTCAGAATAACTACCCGACTTATGACAAAGAGTTGTGTGCACTGCATCAGGCCATGAAACATTGGCGGTGTTATCTCTTGGGTAAAGAGACTGTTGTCCACACCGACCATCAACCGTTGTAATATTTGCAAACGCAGTCCAAGCTACAGCAAGCTCGGCACATGAAGTGGATGTTGTATCTGCAGCAGTTTAATCTGGTGATTAAGTACAAGAAGGGCATACACAACAAATTGGCGGATATGTTGTCATGACCACCAGTTACGACCCTCTACTTATCAGCGTTCATGCAGATCGAGCCCTCATGTCATGATGACTATGCCACTATGTACAGCGAAGACCCTGATTTTCAAACAGCACTGACTGAGCTCAAAACAGGGAAACCTATGGAGTTCGTTCGTCGAGAAGGACTCTTGTACAAGAGAAATTTACTTTGCATACCTCGTGGAGCACCTCGAATTCAATGGTTGCGAGAAGCGCACACATCGAGGGTAGCTGGACACTTTGGGGTTACAAAGACGTTGCTAAATCTTCACCGACATTTATTCTGGCCGCGTATGCAGCAAGATGTGGCTAGTTTGGTTCGCGGCTGTGGTCTCTGTAGCATCTCAAAACCGGCAAACCAAAAATTAGGTTTGTACACTCCGTTCCCAGTTCCGTCGCGACCATGGGAGAGTATATCCTTGAATTTCTTGGGAGGATTGCCTAAGACCCGATGTGGCAACGACTATCTATTCGTGGTCGCTAATCGGTTCTCCAAAATGATTATTCTTATACCTTGTCGAAAGACTATCACGGGAGAAGAAGCAGCTCGGGTATTCTTTCAACACGTTTGGACACACTTTGGACTGCCGACTTCTATTGTGTCTGATCGCGATACCCGATTCCTTAGTCACTTGTGGTGATCGCTCTGGATGATGATGGACACCAAGCTAAAGAGGAGTACCGCCTTACATCCGCAAACTGATGGTCAAACCGAGGTGGTAAATCGCATAGTCATTCATCTCTTGAGAGGGTATAACTCGAAGCACCCGAATACCTAGGATTAAAGCATACCGTACCTGCAGCTTGCTTTTAATCGAGCAGTGCATGGTTCAACTGGAAAGTCGTTGTTTGAGGTCTGTTTAGGATTTCTACCATAGAGTCCTTTCAACATGGAATTTGTGATCCCTACCTCAGCACAGAACAGCAAGGAAGCATCTGATCAGGATCAAGCACAAAAGTTCTTGGAAGGTATTCAATGACTCCATCGTGAGGTTGAACAGAACTTGTTGAAAGCTCAACTCAAGTACAAGGTGCGACATGATCTGCACCGAGTTGATGCGCAATTTCAACAAGGTGATATGGTATGGTTACATCTGAGTAAGGAGATACTTAAAGGTGAAGGTAAGAAACTCAAATCCATTCCTTATGGTCCTTTTTGAATTTTGCGGAATGTGGGTAATAATGCTTGTCAGCTCGAGTTACCACCATAAATGGATATTTACTCAGTTGTCAATGTTGAGCACCACAAGCTCTTCGAGCCTTCACTGCTGGATGATGACCCAGATATTGTAGTATGATCAGTTCAAGACTTGGTCTATCAACGAGACGAACCGCTACGCGAAGATGTGATTCTGGAGAAGAAGGTGACCACTACCCACAGTGGCACAAAGGAGACTTCTTGAATCGGTCGGAAAGGTCAACGAGTACGTGGGGCCATGTGGTACACTAGAGAAGAAGGACAAGATCAATTTCCACATCTCTAGTTTGATCGACAGGTCGCAACACGGGTTGGCTCCTTCTCAACAAGGGAGTCATGATCCGGGAGGATCTTCAAGTCCTGATCGCATACGGCTCTGCGACCTTAACCGTGATCGGATTGGTTCGTGACCATGAAAAAGAATTTGTTCCCTGTTCGGAATTGTAATCCGATCCAAATATATATAACTAAGCCTATCCGTTTAGGATTAGTTAGTTATATGAGTCTGATACGTACTCATACGATTGGACTATAAATACCATGTAATAGGGCTAGTTTAGATGATCGAATACAATCGAAAAGTCATATAGCTTATTTAAGTCTTAGACACTTATAGTTCATTGGCGTAGATGAGTCTGTCTAACATTCGACGTGTAAAGCCCTCTTTGAAATAAAGAGTTGTGCAATTACATTGAACTGTGTTTTCGATCAAGCTTTGGGTTTCGGTATTTCCGAGTAAGATCCCGTTATTCCACATATTAGAATCTGGGCGAGCCTAGTGGGAAAACCAAGTCTAGGTCTCAAACGGATCACTGGGAGCTCGAGGGCTCCAGCGCCTGGGCGGTGGTGGAAGCGGGCAGCTCCGTTCGTTCGGCCCTCGAGGGGCTCGGGGTGAGCCTTGGCCCGGGGGGCGGCTCCGACGCGGTGCCGGCCACACTCGCGGAGGCTGTGCGTTTTCTCAACGCGCAAGTCTCCGTGATCCCGGAGGCTGCCGACACTTGGGCCCGGGGCCAGGCGATCCTGGTGGTGGCCGCCGCCGCAGGACTCGTGGAACTCCGGGGAACCGGCTCCCGGGCGATCGGAGGCCGGATCCCCCAAGGCTTCCCCGACTTCTTTGAGCCGCTACGGCGGGAAGTGGAGGAGCTCGTGGGGGGCTTTTACGACCAGATCGTGCAGGTGTGGTTCCCGGCTTCGGTGCCCCCGAGGGCGGACACCATGGCTCCGACAGAGGAGACCTTCCTGGGGGAGGAGAACAATGATCAAGTATGGGCCTCCCCCCGGGCCTATAGATAGGTCCATTTTTGCTTTTCAGAATTTTGCTCCCGGTAGCTTCTTAGATGAAGCCCCGGAGACTTGTACAAAACTTTTGCTTCGATGAAATGAAACGGAGTTTTTGCTAAGTCTTGGATAGATTTTCTCGGGCGCCCCGGGAGGTTGCTCTCGGGGGAGGGCTCCCCGGAGTTGAGCGCTTTGACTTGAGAGGTGCCCCGGTGAGGCAAGGGGCCACTCCGGATATGGGGCCACGGGCTCCGGAGGGTATCACCCGGGGGACGCCCAAGCGGCCTTAGTTTTGCTAAGCCTTGTCTCCGGAGGGCGCGGCGGGGCTGCCTCCCGGGAGCCAATCCGGTTGTGGTGGCTCCTGGAGTGGCACCTTGACAACTTCGACAACCACCGTGCCGAGTTGTCTCCTCCGCGACCGAGATGTCAGAGGGTTCCGCCGCTTCGGATACTCCCACCAGAGGGCTATGAGTATTGGCCCGAGGACTTGCTCCAGGAAGCCCAGCGGGGCATAAGGTGTTTGTATTGAGACCTCGCCAGGGAGCTGTCGGAGGGCCTCCAGGATTATTAGGGGCAGACGCCCCCGAGGGGACTGTCCACTGTTGTATTTTCCAGCGGGGGTTAACCCCCCGAGTTGTATCTTGTATTTGCCTAAGGCTTTTGTCCCCGGGACGTCTTAACCCGCCGGGGGGTTGTCCCCCGGTTAGACGTTGTACCAATACCCATCGCGGGGGGGTGGGGGGGTGGCAATGCCCCCCGGTTAAATGTATCAATAAAGCTGAGTTTGCTTGTGCCTTACTTTCTTATTTTTGAAATTTTCCAAGGGTAGTCCGGGAATGAGTTATTCCCCCCCCCCCCCAGTGGGTTGCAGCTTGGCTCCGCGCGCCATGGGGAAGAAATGAAGGGGTCTGTACGTTAATGATTACCTGGGTCACATCCATTTCTAAGACTTGGAAGCCCCATAAAAAGTCCCCCGGTCACCGTGAAAACGGGGAGCTGGGTAAATAGTCCTCGGGAGTTAACTTTGCCGGAGGTCCCGATAAGAGTCAAGATTTCTGAAACATCCCGGTGAGAAATTCACCAGTCGGCGTGAGAACGGGGAGCCCGGTAAAAGCTCTCCGGGAAGAAAATTTTTCTAGAATCCCGGTAAGAAATCCTCCAGTCGTCGTGAGAACGGGGAGTCGGGTAAAAACTCTCCGGGAAGAAAATTTTCTGAGAATCCAGGTAAGAAATCTTCCGGTCGCCGTGAGAGCGAGGAGCCGAGTAAAAACTCTCTGGGAAGAAAATTCTCCGATAATCCCGGTAAGAAATCTTCCGGTCACTGTGAGAACGGGGAGCCGGGTAAAAACTCTCCGAGATGAAAATTTTCCGAGAATCCCTTGTCTCACTAAGGAAACGAGCCCAATGACAGGTCTGAGTGTTTGAGGGGGGACTAGTCTCTCAAATTGACTCGTTACCACAGTCCTTGAGAACTGGGTTGCCGCTTACCCCCTCAGTCCACGAGGGGTGACTGTAAGCCGCTCTACGGGAGTGGGACTCCCGTCGTAGGGACTTTTAGGCTGCAATAGCCTACGTCCTCACGGAGAGGGCATCCTCGATAGGAGGGCATCGTCTTAGGAGACGATAAGGTAAGGACCTGGAATAAACTCACAGTTGGAGAAAAAACCACTTGTATTGATAGAACTTATAATACAACGACTCCCCCCACAAAGCCACGGCGGGGGAAGGAAGAGTGAATACAACATCTCGCCCCGCGAAACCGCGGCGGGGGATACAGTGCCTCCCCCTGTGAAGTCGTGACGGAGGCTAGATATAGAACTTGCGAAGCAAGCCTACAATCCATGTATTCTTCAGCTCTTGATCTTGGAGGTTGGAGAGCTTGTAAGCCCCCTAGCCCAAGACTGCAGAGACCTTGTAGGGGCCTTCCCACTTGGCGGAGAGTTTGCCCTGGGCCTGGGGGTCAGTCACGCGCTTGAGGACAAGGTCCCCAAGGCAGAAAGCTCTCGCGCAGACGCACCGGTTGTACGTACGCGCCATTTCGCGCTTGTAGATGGCGTGGCGGAGAAGCGCTAGGTCGCGTTCTTCTTGGACGAGGTCGACTTCTAACCACTGGTTTGCTTCATTGACTTGGTACGCTATGGTCGTAGCTCCATCTAGGAGCTCAGCCCACAGTGACTGGAAACCAATCTCCGAGGGGAGAACTGCTTCAGCCCGGTACATGAGCGAGAAAGGCGTGCACCCCATCGCCCTGCTCGGTGTCGTGCGCATGGAACAGAGGATGCTCGGAAGCTCCTCTGCCCAAGCACCCCATCTGGAGGCGGCTTGCTCAAGTCATCATCGTAACCCCTGCAGGATCATGCCGTTGACCCTTTCGACAGCTCTGTTGCTCTGGGGATGAGCCACAGAGGCGAAGTAGAGGGTAGCCTCCAAGCCTTCGCAGAATTCCTGGAAATACGCTGAGTCGAATTGGGTCCCGTTATCGACAGTGATTTCCCGGGGGACCCCAAAATGACACATGATATTCTTCTAGAAAAACTGCTGTACTGCTCGGGAGGTGATGCTGGCAATGGGTTCGAGGGTTCGGCCTCCACCCACTTGGAGAAATAATCGACTGCGACCACCGCATACTTGTAGCCCCTAGGTGCTGGGGGGGAAGGGACCTAGGAGGTCCATCCCCCAGTGCGTGAAAGGCCAAGTGATGGGGATGGTCTGCAGTGTTGTGGAGGGCAAATTGAAACCCTTGGCCGTCTTCTGGCAGGCCACAAACGCAGAGACAAGGTCTCGTGCGTCATGGACCATTGTGGGCCAATAGAAGCCCTGGTGAGACCCACAGCTCCCCGAGTGGATATCCTCGAGGAGTTGAAGTCCTTCCGCCCGTGGCAGCCAACGGAGCAGGGCGGATGCCCCCCGCTTGTAGAGCTTCCCTTCTAGCAGAAGGTATGCCCGTGCTTTGGCATGGAGCCGTTTCGCCTCAGTCTCGCTGGGATGGTCCCCTTCCCCCCTTATGAAGGAGACGAGGGGATCCATCCAGGACGCCACATGGGCAATCTCGGAGACCTCCGGTATATAGGACTCAAGGTCCGTGTCCAGGGAGGTCACTGAGGGCTTCGCGATGATTTCTAGGAAGGCACCTCCGGGGAGAGGTTCCCAAGCACTGGCTGCCCGGGCCAGGGCATCAGCCCTGTCGTTATCCCTCCGGGGGATTTGTCGGGCCTCCAGGCCCTCGAAGTATTTTTCCATTTTGCGCACCTCCCCCAAGTACAGGCTCAGGTTCGCTTCCTGGCACAAGTACGACTTTTCCATTTGGTAAACTACAAGCTGGGAATCTCCTTTGACAAGGAGGCGACGGATCCCCAAGGAGGGAGCGAGGTGCAGTCCCAGGAGAAGGGCCTCATATTCGCCGATGTTATTCGTGGCAGGGAACTCGAGCCTTGCTGCGTACTCCAGCGCCCTCCCTTCAGGGCTCTAGAAGACCACCCCCGCGCTAGCCCCAGGGAGACACAAGGAGCCATTGAACATGAGTGTCCAATTGTCATTGCGCCGGGGTGGCTCGCGGAGACTCTCCCCCTCCGTCCTGGGAGCGGGGGTCCATTCTGCCATGAAGTCAGCAAGGACTTGTGATTTGATGGCAGAACACCCTGTGAGGGAGAGGGAAAAGGGAGCGAGCTCAGCTCCCCACTTCCCGATCTGGCCGTTCACCTCCTTATTCCGTAGCACCTCCCCCAAAGGGAGAGATGACGGGACCGTGATCGGGTGTCCCAAGAAGTAGTGGCGAAGCTTCTAGGACGCCATGAGGAGGGCGTAGAAAATCTTCTCCATCTCCGTGTACCGAGTCTTAGCCCCTTGAAGGGCTTCACTCATGTAATACACGGGACGCTGCTGCCCATCCTGCTCCTTTACCAGCACCGCGCTTACAGCGACTGGGGTCGTGGCGAGGTAAAGCAGCAGAGGTTCTTCCGGAGACGGGCTCACGAGCATTGGAGGACTCGTGAGATACTTCTTCAGGTTGTCGATGGCCTCCTGGGCCTCAGGAGTCCACCGAAACCCTTCGAGGCCATGGAGGATTTTGAAGAACTAAAGGCCGCGTTCCCCCGACCGCGAGACGAAGCGACTCGTTGTAAGCAGTTCGCAAGAAGCTTAGTAATGATCTTCAAAGAACTATTAAGTAGAGAAATTGGACAATAATCCGACACTTTATTAGCACCATCTTTCTTAGGGATCAACGTGATAAACGAAGAATTAATTCTGAATAGCTCAGCTCGCCCCTCAAAAAATTGATGAAGGAGATCATAAAAATCATGCTTAATAATCATCCAACAAGCTCGAAAGAAAGCTCCATTAAAACCATCCGGACCAGGACTCTTATCTAAAGGCATACTAGATATAATCGAGTCAATCTCAAACGAAGTAAAGTTTGTCTCCAAAACAGCAGGATCCGACAAAGAAAGAGAACAAAACTCAGAGAGATTAAATAACATTCCTTGATAGTCTGAAGAACCAATTCTATCTTTAAAAGAGAACCAGAGATGTTTCACAATATCAGAATGATTGAAAAGCTCTGCATTTAGATTATTTTTGATAGAGACAATGTGATTAGTTCTGAAGTTATTAGAGGCAACCGAATGAAAGAATCTTGTATTTTCATCTCCCAATTTGGCCCAACAAAGTCTTCCTCTTTGCCTCCAATACTCATGTCTATTTCTTAGGAGATCCTTCAAAAAGAATTTCAAAGTGTTCCTAAAATTGAATTCCATACAGGAAAAATCTCTTTGTTCTTCCAAACCATCCAAAAGATTCAGAGTAAAATAGCAATTGTGCTCTAAAGTTTGAGAAAGCTTTGACGAGGATTGACACCTGGGTCACTTCTAATAAACTTTTGGTTCAAGACAAGTTCGAACCAGACATGTATCTGGTGATGCGAACTCAAGCTATTCTGAGGGGCATCACCATGAGGTCGCAAACTTTACGCGATCAGGTCACGGGTTTCGTGCGGTCAGACCGTAAGCCTTGCGCGGTCAGAAGTTCGTAGGCTATACGCGAACTACACATTCGGGATATTGCGCGGTCAGCCAATATCCCGCGGTCAGAACATCTGCCGATCAGGATATTTGGGATCTATCTATTCGGTTGCCCATACAACAGGATATTCTAAGTATCCCGAAGATTCCTGCACGTGGAGATTCGACAGTCAGAAGGTTAACACATGCAGTTATCCATGAATAACACGTGTTTAACCTGCGTGGAGGTTAAGAGCAGTTCCAAAAAACAGCATCCAACCGTCCGTGCAACCGATTGATGCAGTTTCCTTCACATGGCACCCTTTCAAACAGTACAAAAGGATGGCATGGAGCATCAATCAGGGGGGATCCGAAACATCAACAGAGAGATCGGAAGATCAAGAAATCCAAAATCATTTAAGTTAGCCAAGTCTACGGCCCACCTCATGTAGCATTTTAGTAAGCCTTCTTTGGCTTATCCTTGTACACTTTTACAGGGAAAAATCCTCGTCCTGTGACGACTTTTCCCTCCATTTGTAAACCTTTTACCACACTTAGTGAAATCTCAACAGGACGTAGGGCTATTACTCCCATTATCGAGGGCCCGAACCTGTCTAAACTCTCTGTGCTCCTGTTCACCATTGTTCAGCATACCTTCCCGGAGGGTCATCTTGAAAGGTCTCACAATTACAAATTCTGCATAAGTTCGACTGAGGACCCTGAGTCCGAATCGTCGACAGCTGGCGCCCACCGTGGGGCCTTTCTCAAGGCGTCCTAATTGAAATTCGGAGGTTCGCCGAAACATGGCTGGAGCATATGATTCCGAGAATGATTTCGATCTCGAGGATTATGCCCATATACCAATGCCTTCTCCAAGCGATCCTGTTCCGATGGAAGAGGTCAAAGGCCTGAATCTTCCACAGGTTGAATCATCTCCCCAAGTCATGTTAATCGACCAGGAGGTATCTGGCACAAGGTCAGAACCCGCAGAGGTTCTTAATGTGCTAGGTGATGAATCCGGCCCGTCATACGATCCCACTGAGGGAAAATATGATGGTGACCCTGAAGTTAGCCCAGGAAGGTTCGACCCTGATAACCTCCACCGTCTCTTTGATTTCGAGTCTGACTCGGAACAAACCGAGATGTTCTCCCCATCGGCGACCTCTCTCCCTAGGCAGTTTGCTGCGTTGTCGGAAGAAACTCCCGATCAACAGGCAGCCAGGGAAGAACAAGATCGCAAACAGAAGGAGGAGCAAGATCTCGAGCAACAGAACAACGAACTACGCAGAACTGCCCTAGAGGCTCTTCAAGATGCGCAGGCTCGTTACGATGCTGCCCCGAGTTCTTCTCGACGGTCGCGTGGTCGTAGACGTGACCAGACTCCTTCCTTACCACCGGAGCATTTCCCAGTGGACGAAGAAACAATAACACCTGGTGCCCCTAGGAGAAGTACCCATGGTCGACTGCGATCCATCGCGGAAGTCATGCGCAATTTTCCTCCTACGGTCACGGATGCGCAGAGACCGGCCTTTTTCAGGATCCTGGCGGAAAGACTGGATGAGGTCGCATCCGAGGCGACCCCAACAGCCTCTTCCCGCTCAGTAACACATTCCCGTGAACGGGATGGTCCTCATTTTGGCTCGGGCCGACGGAGTTACCCGCCGCCTATACCGTCCCGACAGGACAAATACCGGCGAATGCAGGACTCTCGTAGTAGGGATCGAGTTCCCGTTCACTCTCGTTTGGGACCACGAGTAACCTCGCCATTACGTGAGTTTGCTCGAAACCCGACCGAAAGTCGCAGGACGGTTCACGGTCCTTACATTGGTTGCAAAGCTTTCTCGTCTGGCCTGCGAGCAGTCATTTGGCCCGATAAGTTTCGACCAGGGGCCATTGAGAGGTTTGATGGAACTCAGAACCCATCCGAGTTCCTTCAGATCTATATTACTGCCATCCAAGCAGCAGGAGGCGATGACAAGGTCATGGCCAACTACCTGCCAACAGTCCTCGCAGGACCGGCTAGAACCTGGTTGTTTAATCAGCCTGAGGGTTCCATCTACAATTGGGAAATGCTATACGATGCCATCCTCAGCAATTTCCAAAACTGTTACCAAAAGTCGGGTAAGGAGGACGACCTGCATAGACTGCGGCAAACTTCGACCGAAACACTTCGGCAGTTTGTCAAGAGGTTTGTCGGGGTAAGAAATACCATCCCGAACATATCTGATGGCTCCGTAATCAGGGCATTTAAGCATGCCGTTCGATACCGGAGATTCACTGAAGACTTGCTTATCCACTCTCCTCGATCAGTGGCCGATCTGTTCGATATGGCTGATCGATACTCCGATGCAGCCGAGGCAGTCGAATGGAACCGAATGGTTGACAAGGGGGACTTACCGCCCCAACCAGGCTTCAAGGATGCCAGGAAAGAAGATTCAAGCAAAAAGCCGGAGTCTTCACCGGGTGGGAAATCAAAAAAGTCGAAGAGGAATCGCTCTGGACAGTACCGCGAGGTCGCAGTCGCGGAGAAACCACCTTCGACCAAAGGTAATAAGTCTTCTTTTAAAAGTAAAACTGCTTCTGGTGGCCGGGATTCCGACCAGCCAGAAAAATCAACTAATTCGCAGGAGGGCAAGAGGTGGTGTCCACTCCACAACTCCGCAGGCCACGACCTCAAAAACTGCAGGAGTTGGTTGAAACAGCTGGATGATTTCTACCAAGGAGCTGGGCCAATGCCAACCTTACCGCCTAAAGAGCAGGCGTGCGGGATTAGAGACGTCGATGGAGACGAAGAAATGGCTTACCAGGTACCTCAAAATCATGTTAATGTCATTTTCGGAGGTTCCTCCTCTTTCGTTTCCAAAAGGCAGTTTAAAACCTTTTGCCGAGAGGTTAACCAAACGGAGACATCCCTTGGCGAACCTCAATATCCCCGTTGGTCGGATATGCCTTTGACGTTCCATCGCGCTGACTGTCCTGTGGGGCTAACTCGACCATTGAGGCTACCTCTGGTTATTACCCCAATCATCAGTAACGCGAGAGTCGAAAGGGTCCTGATTGATGGGGGAAGTTCCCTTGATCTTTTATTGGTCAAGACACTCGACGAGATGCAAATTCCTCGTTCGAAGATCAAGCCCATAATCCATCCGTTTTATGGGATAATCCCAGGCTCCTCTATGATGCCATTGGGACAAGTGGTCCTCCCGGTCACTCTGGGAGAACCAGATAACTTCCGAACAGAATTGGTTACTTTTGATGTAATCGATTGTGATTCAGCATATAATGCAATCTTTGGCAGGCCGACTCTTGCTAAGTTCATGATGGCGACGCACTATGCTTATCAGTGCGGGAAATTGCCTGGCCCCAAAGGTGTCATTTCGGTCCGAGGTTGTCGCAACGTGGCGCTCACGTGCGACCGGCTATCTTTGGAGATGGTCGATCAACTTCCCCTCCGGGACGCTCAGGTCGCCACCGTTGCCACCGATGCGATCAGGGCTGCTCCTCGACCAGATGAGAAACTCAAACAAGTTCCTTTGTACCCAGATGACCCATCCAAGACAATTCGGGTTGGGTCAGCCCTGGATGACAAATAGGAACTCGACCTCGTTGCTTTCCTCCGGGCTAACGCAGACGTGTTTGCGTGGAAACCGTCCGACATGCCCGGTGTCCCAAGGGAAGTAATTGAGCACAGGTTAGCAATTCGACCTGGACAACGACCAATAAAGCAAAAGCTCAGGCGTTTTGCCACCGACCGACAGGAAGCCATCCGAGAAGAGTTAGACAAACTCTTACAAGCCGGGTTTATCCGCGAAGTGAATCACCCGGACTGGCTCGCCAATCCGGTCATGGTCCGCAAGTCAAATGGCAAGTGGCGCATGTGCGTCGACTACACTAGCCTCAACAGTGCCTGTCCGAAGGATGACTTTCCCCTTCCCCGCATCGACCAGCTGGTTGACTCCACTGCGGGTTGCGAACTGATGAGTTTTCTGGATGCCTACTCAAGATATCATCAAATTAGCATGGCAGAAGACGATGAAGAGAAAACTGCCTTCATCACCCCGTTCGGCACATACTGCTACGTCAGAATGCCGTTCGGTCTCAAGAACGCAGGTTCCACGTACCAGCGCTTGATGCAAAAGACCTTTCTTTCCCAGATAGGGCGTAATCTCGAAGCATATGTAGACGACTTGGTTGTAAAGAGCACCAAAAGATTGTCTCATTTGGATGATCTTGCTGAAACCTTCTGTAACTTGAATCGCTTTGGAATAAAATTGAACACGGAGAAATGTTCTTTCGGGGTTTCTTCAGGGAAGCTTCTTGGTTTCCTTGTGTGTTCCAGGGGCATTGAGGTTAATCCTGAGAAAATAAGAGCTATTGAACAAATGAGGTCGCCCTCGACCATGAAGGATGTTCAACGCCTGGCTGGTCGCATGGCGGCTTTAAGTCGCTTTATATCGCGATTAGGCGAAAGGGGACTACCTTTCTTTAAAGCCTTGCGGAAACATCATAACTTCACATGGTCCGATGAGGCCGAAAAAGCGTTTTAGAAGGTAAAAACATATCTGTCCAGTCCGCCAGTATTGGTGTCTCCTGAAAAGGAAGAACCATTACTTCTGTATTTGGCGGCCACCCCACACGCGGTCAGCGCAGTTCTGATCGCGGAAACGGAAGGAGTACACAGACCCGTCTACTATGTGAGCGAAGTACTTCATGGTCCTAAGGAGCGCTACCGTGAGGTCCAGAAGATACTTTACGCGCTACTGATGGAAGGAGTACACAGACCATCATAACTTTACATGGTCGGATGAGGCCGAAAAAGCATTACAGGAGGTAAAAACATATCTATCCAGTCCGCCAGTATTGGTGTCTCCCGACAAAGGAGAACTGTTGCTTCTTTACCTGGCGGCCACACCACACGCGGTCAGCGCCGTTCTAATCGCAGATAGGGAAGGAATACATAGACCCGTCTACTATGTGAGCGAAGTACTTCATGGTCCCAAGGAGCGCTACCGTGAGGTCCAGAAGATACTTTACGCGCTACTGATGGCTTCCCGTAAGCTACGACATTACTTTCAAGCACACAAGATCACAGTACCCTCCTCTTTTCCTTTAGGGGATATTGTCCGAAATCCAGAAAAATCTGATCGAATCGCCAAATGGGCGGTCGAATTCGGTGCCTTCGAGATCCATTTCACCCCTCGCACGGCGGTTAAGTCTCAGATTTTGGCCGACTTTGTGGTCGAATGGACCAACCCTGAACTACCCGTGCGAATGCCACAAGAATTGGAATGCCCTGATTTTTGGACAATGTACTTTGACGGTTCCCGCAGTTTTCAACACTCGGGGGCTGGAATAGTCTTAGTTACGCCCCAGGGCGAATAGCTTAAGTATGTCATTCAACTACACTTTGTTGCAACCAACAATGCAGCAGAGTATGAAGGTCTTCTTGCAGGGCTCCGGGCAGCAAAATTCCTCGGAGTCCGTCGATTAGTGGTGAGGGGGGACTCACAGCTAGTCGTAAACCAGGTAAACAAGGAGTACAGCACCTCCGATGAGACAATGGCTCATTACCTGGGGGAAGTGAGGAAATTGGAAAAACACTTCAGTCACTTCGAAGTCCAATACATCCCGCGAAAGGACAATATTCTCGCAGACCAATTATCCAAAATTGGATCCTCACGCTCATCCGCTCCGGCAGGAGTGTTCATTGAACACTTGGACCATCCTTCGATCATGACTTCGGTCGAGGATGATCCGGCAATAGCCTTCGTTGCCAACCTCGGTCAGGAACAAGATTGGACTCATCCATTGAGGGTCTATCTTGAACATGGGACCCTACCCGAGGACGAAACCAAAAGCGATCGGTTAATTCGAAAGGCGCGTCTGTACAAACTCATAGATGGGGTTATGTACAGAAAGGGTACTCAAGGAGTATTCATGCGCTGCATATCTCAGGAGGAAGGAAAATCCCTCTTGAAAGAAATACATGACGGTGTATGCGGTGCACACGCGTCATACGGAACACTGGTCGGAAAAGTTTTTCGACAGTGATTCTACTGGCCTTCGGCACTCGATGATGCCAAGCTTATGGTCAAGATGTGTCCACAGTGTCAATTTCATGCAAGACAGGTTCATCAACCTGCTTATGCATTGCAAACTATTCCTCTGGCATGGCCCTTCGCGATCTGGGGAATGGACATCGTCGGTCCTATGCCACAGGCGGTCAATGGGTACAAGTTTCTGTTCGTAGCCATTGACACGTTCACAAAGTGGATTGAGGCCGAACCAGTACGAAATATTACTGCATCAGCCACACAAAAGTTCTTTCACAAGAACATTGTGGCACGATTTGGTGTTCCAAACCGTCTCATCACAGATAATGGTTCTCAGTTCGCTAGCGGTCTCTTCCTAGACTACTGCGATCAGATTGGGACCAAGGTGTGCTTTGCTTCTGTGGCACATCCACAAAGCAATGGTGCCGTAGAACGGGCCAATGGGCAAGTACTGCAAGGCATCAAAAAACGTGTTTTTGATCGCCTCAAAACCCGCTCGGGGGCTTGGGCAGACGAGCTTTATACTGTTCTATGGGCACTACAGACTACCTCTAGTCGAGCCACCGGTGAGACACCCTTCCATTTGGTCTATGGGGCCGAGGCTGTGTTGCCTATGGAAGTTAGTATTGGATCTGTTCGCACGAATCAATTCGAACAGGTCAACCATTCCGAACAGCAATCGCAAGATCTCATCCTCCTGGAAGAACGGCGTGATCGCGCCCTGATCAAGTCCGCGGTATACTTGCAGGCTCTACGCAAGTATCATAGTAAAAAGGTGCGACCACGTGATCTCAACGTTGGCGACTTGGTTTTACGAAAAATTCAAGACCAGTCTAACCGCAACAAATTCTCCCCAAAGTGGGAAGGACCATACACTGTCGTCTCAGTGCCGCGGCCAGGATCTGCGCAGTTAGCCATGGAGGATGGTCGGATTTTGTCCAATACTTGGAACATCGATCAACTTCGCAAGTTTTACGTGTAAGTATCACACCCCTTTTCCTGTTCAATTAGCATCTTTTCATAAAAAGCATGTCTTGTTTTCATACAATGAGTGTTTTTCTTTAAGCCCAAATTATACAAATTCGACCTGGGGGCTGATCGCCGGCGGTTAGGTTATTACAGCATTTTTCAACCGGATTCGCTGGTCAATCTCATGATCACTTCCAGATAAGTCACTCCTAAATAAGCCGTTTCTCAACGCACACGGGACTATCTGGCTAGTCTTCGGTCATCTGGGTGGCTACCAGTTTGCAATAAGGTTAAAATGTTATTTTAATCTTGACCATCGGCTTGAAGCACATATCCCTGGTCATCATACTTATGTTTTCCCCTCTGCTTAAAATACTAAGGCTTCAGTATTCATAAAACAGAGGCGGGGGCTAGGGGGATATACTTATAGTATGAAACTTATGATGTGAATATGCACTTTCTTTTAAAAAAAAATAGTTTTACATACATGGCATTGTAATTACAATTGTTTGGTTACAAAATATAAGGATCATTCGATCCTCAGCTCAGCCAAGAGTTTGTCAACGAAGGGCTTGACTTCTTCAATAACGTCGTCAAGCAGTTCTTCACTCTCGACCTCAACCGGTCCCACTAGCGTGCTCAGATTCGCATCTGGGCCATGGTGAAGTCGAACCCGGCTGAGTACGGCAGAAGCGGCTGATCGGACTCTCGTCCTGATTATCTCTTCACGTCGCCATATATCTCCAGGGAGATATTCAAGCAGTGATTCTGCTTGAGTGGTGAGCAGTGATGACCAATCGCTGACACTTGGGTCGTCCTTCTTCAACTCTACCACGTTGGTATTCAAAAGGTTGGCCACGGCCTTCAGTTTTTCGAAGACCAGTAGGCTCAACTCTTTGACCGCTCGGTCGGTGTGGTTGATCGAGGACTCGAGAATCATCTTGTCCTGGCCGAGCTGTATAATGCGACCTGCTTGCGCTGTACAGAGAAAAGAGGTTATTAACAAGGCATGGCTTTAAGTCTTCTCAAGTTGAGAATCGACTTACCAGCATTCTCAGACTGAAGTTTATTGATTTCAGTCCGTAGTTTCTTGAACTCTGTAACTGAGTTCAGCCTCATCTTGGCTAACTCTTTCTTCAAGAATGTAACCTCTCTGCAGCAAAATCAAGTCAGTCACAGATAAAGCCTACTTATATTTACAGAAGAGTGACGATCCTCACTTGCGCAAGCCGTCACGATCTTTTTGAACAGCCGCCATGCTAGCCATTGCAGCATGCGACTGGCTCGTCACCCATGACAAGCCCTGTGATACAAAGCAAGAGAGTTAAATATACTCTAAAGGCGGTTCAAGCGCCGAAACAGGGGTGATCATACCTTCATAAACTTGTTTAAAGCAGCATCATCCATGCTAGCAGGAATCCTTGCTAGCGCATCGGAAGTGCCTGCGACAGGGATAGTTGGGGGAAGTGCCGTCTGAACACCACCCCCAGAGGCCACTGGTTGTGACCCGGTCCCTATACTTATTTCACCTCCCGCGGTCCGGACGACTTCTTGAACCACGGGAGCAGAGCGCTCTTCATTAGAGGCTCCCCCATCAGTCCTAATTTCAACCTCCCTAGTGGTGGTTGAAGGGTTAGACGCTGTCTTCTTTTGCCTAATAGGAAGAATGGGTCAGGCAGTTTTTTTTAAGATTACTGTCAAGTAAGAGTTCTTACCTTATTTGAAATCCCATTCGTTCCTGGGACTTCTGGGAAAATTCCCCTTGCGAAGGAGAGCCGTCTCCGGTTCTCGCCTTCCTTATAGTAAACAAGGCAGCACCGCCCTGGAAATGTTCTGTTACGAGCACATTCCTAGGAAAAAAGATGAAAACACATAGAAAGGTTTTTACCTGGGCCACCGGGCTAACTGGTGGGGCTGCATCCGAAGGCCTTGGTCGAAAAGATTCCTTACCTTGGTCATCCCTTCAACCAGGGAAGCAGAGATAATTGACCCTGAAACCTCGGGGGCTTCAGGAATTGGAAGGTCACCTACGACCACAAGATCTCCGGTGATCGCAGGGTCAGCCATGGCCACCTCTTCGGTAGCTGTGGTCCCTACGGGACAGCTTGGGGCGTCACCAGCAGGGGACTCCCCGGTCCTCTTCCTTTTGATGACTAGAGGCACATCATCGTCCTCTTCCTCCTCACTCCCCTCTCCCTGTACGACGAAGAAGTGATTCCATGTCGCGCCTGAAAAAGTAGCGGGAATGCGATATCTTACCGCAGTCTTTCTTGCGGGACGAGGAATGCTTCGTGAAGACCCCTCCCCAGGGTTCAGCTTGGTCTTCTTGGGGACAGGACTCTTTGTCCTGGGTCTCTGAGAGACCTTCTTCACATTCTTCGCCGTCGGTTTCCCCAGAGAGCCGACATTTTCGCTTGGGAACGTCGCATCAGCAAACTTCCCTAGAAGCTAGTTCACAGTCCATTACAATGGATTAGCGCTGGACACACACAAGACCTGCAGAACCAAAGCCGGACAAGAAAATTACCTTTCGGCACTCCTGTCTGAGGTCATCACCGGCATGAATCAAGCTCTGCGGGCGAGGTGATCCCTTAGGGCCCTCTACATCAGCATTGTAGGCCCTAAGGAGGGAATTAGTTCGCCTCTCAATTTCGGCTGAGGGCAGAACTGTTCCCAAATTCAAGTCAGAAAACATAAATTTCAGAAATGACAAAGCACAGTGCTAAAAGGTCGAATACCTTCATTGTAGTCCAGGGTTCCATCCGCCATGGACTTGATTTCCCAAGCAGGATGAGCCCTTTCGCGCAGGGGGCTCACTCGGTTCTTCACGAAGTCTCGGATGACATCCCTCGCTGTCAACCCTTGACCCACCAAGTGAAGAATCACCTCGACGTGCTTCAGGTGCTCCACGCCCAGCGTCGGGGGAGCATCCAACTCGCTTGACTTCTCTGGCCGCGAGTTCTCAAACCATAAACTACTCTCGGACGGCGGAGAGCAGTAAAACCACCTCTGGTGCCACCCGTGCACCGAATCCCGCAGAGGTGGGGAGGGATATTCCTTCTTGTCCCTCAGCCGAAAGTAGATGCATCCGGTGGCATTGGTGCTCTTCGACCATGCCGAGAAGTAGAACCGTCGGAAGAGGTCCACGCTAGGATATACTCCGACGAAGGCCTCGCAAAGATGCTGAAACACCGCCAGGATCAGCATCACATTTGGGTGGAGGTTGATCAGTTCCCACCCATAATGTTCGAGGATGTCCTTTAGGAACCGACTCTCAGGGAATCGGAACCCGCAACGCAGATACTCCTCGAAGATCACCAACTCACCCTCTCGGACGGTTGGGGTTTCTTGGTCCTTCTCCGCAGGCCGCCAATTGATCAGCATCCGCGATGGAAGGATCTCCTCTTTCTCCAACGCCACCAGAGTCTCCTCAGAATGGTGGTTGGATCTGCTCCAATATGCCATTTTTTGAGGAAGATCGGTCGAAAAAGTCGATTTTGTGGGAGATGAAGGCGAGAAGATGAGGGTTTTGTGCGGCGGTAACTCTAAGGGTTTTTCGCGGCTGAATAGCTTCCTCAAGAAGCTACCTACTGCTTTTATAGACTCGAGGAGTCACGCCTCTATGAGTAACGTTCCACTCAAGCGTCCTCTTAAATATTTTATTCATTTCCCATAATGGATATTCTATGATAAACCCTTTAAAGCGTTTCGGGTATCGGATCTGAAATAAAAAGACTTCTTTATTTCGGAAGCTGAAAGAGCTAAAACTCAAGAAGTCTGCTAAGGCTTTTTGAGGGTTATTTACCTTTATTTTACTTAAACATTTTTGTGAAAAATATCATGTAACTCAAATTTTGACGTACGGATATATTCTAACTGGGTTATGGTTTGGTTAAAACCATGTTATTTAACTTCGTTTCTGATCGAAGTAATGGTCTAACCGAACATTCGACTCTAGTCACAATTCAGTTCTAACCGCGGCCTTAAGTCTGATCGCAGCATCAGGGTAGGTCATGGTGATCTTTTAAAGCGCGATTCTAATCGCAGAACTGAAATTTCCTGTGTATGAATGGTCGCAGACTAAGCTTTTGGTCATAATTTCACACAGAAGGTATGAAGAATGTTCATATGAATAAAAGAAACTTTATTTATTGCATTCTTTACATACAAAAGGGATACGATCGATGAAAGCATCGACCTGTTCCGAAAGAAGTTTACAAAGTTCCCCAAGGGACATGTTGTTGTCAGTAGGATTTACACTGGCAACCCCCAGGGAACTAGCAACTACCCTAAGTCTATCTATATCGTCCCTAACAACAGACGCACTATTATCCCTAATCAAGTCAGAGAGTTCTCGCTGTTGCTGGGCGAAGTCCCTCTCTCGACGGAAATGGTGCGTCTCTTCTCGGGATCGATCAAAACATTCTGCTAAACGCAGAATCTTCGAGGCCATCTCCTCGGTCTTCTTCTCCAGGGCATTCTTCTCTTCCAGAAGGGTCTGTCCGGAAGGAAGAGATGGAGCAGCAGAAGGCTGATCGCTGGAGCCTCCTACCTCCTGCATTTTGTAAACGTTAGTCATACTAACTAAAATTATCAGCAAAAAGGGAGAAGAATTGTTACCTGTCCCGGTGCATAACCCGTTGATACACCCATCTTGGGAGGAAGATCATCATATGGTGGAAGAGCAACCTTCCCATCAGAAGATTGCTTCGCCAACCCAATATGGCAATCATCTGATCGAGGGATAGTCACCGCTTGCCGACCAGGATGTTGATCACCCAAAAGGATGGGAGAATTGGATGTGATAGGATCTTTCTCTAAGGATAAAGGCCTAACTTGCCGAGAGGCATGAACGGGGAGGGTCAAAGGAACTGAAGGAAGAAAGAAACTCGCTACGTTCTTCACCTTTGTTCCACTGGAAGATCCTTCGTCAACCTTGGGTTTCTTCCTTAAGGGAGACAGGACTTCATTCGTTTGAGGCCTTTGTTCGACAATTTCCCCTTCATCGCTCTCAATCTCGATGATTTCATGATCTGCCATTGGGAGGGGTATGTGAAAAGGAAGGAGGCAGGATAACAAGAAAAGACTTAGGCGTAAGAGGGAAATTGTAAATCTTTACATGTCCAGGGGTCTGATATTTATAGCCACCAGGGCGACGGTTCGCCTCCCAGAGACCTCGGGTTTCGTTAAGACATTTACAATTTTACCTCGAGATAAAAATATTTCTACGGCGCCATCATTGCCCGTCACGTAATGTCAGAACCCGTCTTGAAAAACCAACCGTTTTCACTTAGTGCGCCACTAAGTGGAGAAGTTAAAGGGCCGGGTTAAAAATCCAATGCACGGTTTTTTAAATTCGAAATAAACACGTCTCTACGTTTTCTTCGAATTTGGGGGCTAGCTGACGAGGATTGACACCCGGGTCACTTCTAATAAACTTTTGGTTCAAGACAAGTTCGAACCAGACATGTATCTGGTGATGCGAACTCAAGCTATTCTGAGGGGCATCACCATGAGGTCGCAAACTTTACGCGATCAGGTCACGGGTTTCATGCGGTCAGACCGTAAGCCTTGCGTGGTCAGAAGTTCGTAGGCTACACGCGAACTACACATTCGGGATATTGCGTGGTCAGCCAATATCCCGCGGTCAGAACATCTGCCGATCAGGATATTTGGGATCTATCTATTCGGTTGCCCATACAATAGGATATTCTAAGTATCCCGAAGATTCCTGCACGTGGAGATTCGACCGTCAGAAGGTTAACACATGCAGTTATCCATGAATAACACGTGTTTAACCTGCGTGGAGGTTAAGAGCAGTTCCAAAAAACCGCATCCAACCGTCCGTGCAACCGATTGATGCAGTTTCCTTCACATGGCACCCTTTCAAATAGTACAAAAGGATGGCATGGAGCATCAATCAGGGGGGATCCGAAACATCAACAGAGAGATCGGAAGATCAAGAAATCCAAAATCATTTAAGTTAGCCAAGTCTACGGCCCACCTCATGCATTTTAGTAAGCCTTCTTTGGCTTATCCTTGTACACTTTTACAGGGAAAAATCCTCGTCCTGTGACGACTTTTCCCTCCATTTGTAAACCTTTTACCACACTTAGTGAAATCTCAACAGGACGTAGGGCTATTACTCCCACTATCGAGGGCCCGAACCTGTCTAAACTCTCTGTGCTCCTGTTCACCATTGTTCAGCATACCTTCCCGGAGGGTCATCTTGAAAGGTCTCACAATTACAAATTCTGCATAAGTTCGACTGAGGACCCTGAGTCCGAATCGTCGACAAGCTTAAATTGCTTGCTCCAACTTTTTAAAGATCTTCTCAAAATCTTGAATTTAGAATTGATTCTTCTTTCAACATTGGTGTCATGTCCGAAATTATTCCAAGTTGTAGCAACCTCATCTAGAAAACCATGACAATTTGTCCAGAAGTTTTCAAGTCTAAAACACCTAGCATGAGGGAAGATAGACGAGACATGCACAATACAGGGGAAGTGATCCGACACAAGTCTACTAGAAGTTGTAACAAAGGTGTTAGGGAAAGTCCTCAACCATTCACCATTCACAAAAAACCAGTCAAGTTTAACTAGAGTAGGCTGAACTTGCATATTAGACCAAGTATATTGCATTCCTTTGACAGTCAGCTCCTCCAAATTAAGATGATTAATAGATTCATTAAAGAGATCAGCTTCTCCAGAATTAAAGGTTCCTTTATTCTTATTAGAAGTAAACCTAGAAAGATTGAAGTCTCCCATAATTATCCAGAGAGAATTAGAAGACACCGAAGTGTTTCTAAACCAGTCAAGAAATTCCAACTTCCTTTGAGGACAACAAGGACCATAAACATTTGAAATAATCCAAAGCTTATTAGAGAGTTTATGTTTCAGAGTAACCGAGAGACAAAAGTCATTGTACATCACATCTTCCTTTGTAAAAAAGTTGCTATTCCAAATAGTTAAAATCCCTCCAGAATTACCAATTGAAGGAATAAATTCAAAACCATTCCAAAATCTTGGACAGAAGGACTTGATCAGAAAATTATCCACCAATTTCACTTTTGTTTCTTGCAAACAGATAATAGAGCAATTTTCATCCATTATTTTACTACGAATGGCAATCCTTTTATCCAAAGAGTTTAAGCCTCGGATATTCCAATTGAGAATATTAAACTTACTAGAAGTATGCATAGATGAAAAGAGAGTTCAGATGACAACTCATTGTAACAAACCAGGTTACAATGTAACAAAAAATTAGGATCAGACATATTAAGACAAAACACAGCATTAGCCTTTCCCCAAACTTAGAACAAATCAGCAAAAAAGTCTTGCAGGATGAATTAGTCATCAATGTCCATAATCCTTGGCGCTTGCAATTTTTCCTTAGAGATCAACTCTGAAGAAATTCCACAGAAAGATCCGAAAGCCTGCAGCATCTCCAAAGAAAGGTGTGGAGCAGGAAGTCGAGAGGAGCCTGATTGATCAAAAGCAAAAGGCGGGAAGGATCCAGGTTTGAAACCTCGGAATTTAGCCGCCAACCTAGGGCTACGACGCAATCCTGAAACTTCCAAAGGAGCCTTCAACTTTCTTTTTCTAGAAGGAGAGGATAGCAACTGATTCTTGAACCACAGAGAAATCTCATTAGAAGATGAAGTTCTTGGAGCAGAAGAATTAAAAAGACTCCATGAACACTGAAGACATAACAGCAAATTTATCCTCCTAGTAGATATCTTCAAAGACAAGTCAAATAATAGACAGCAAAGTGAATCATCAGCAAAGTCAACCAAAAAGCCAGATGGAGATCCAGAGCAGATAGAAGACTGATCATTGACTCTCCAATCATCCCATGCTTCTGGTTGTTGAGGGGAAAGAGAATCCCAAACAGGGTCCCCAATATTCTGAAAGTTCGCAGGGTCACCTTCAGCAGGATCATCATCTAAATTCATGTTCAGGTCATCATCAGGGTTTTCATCAACATTTTCTAAGTCAGGGTGTGGATCCTCAGGATCATCCTCATCACCCTCCAGGGCCCCAGTTTGACGAGAAGAGCATATAACAACTTGCATAGTCCACCTCTATTATTCATCGCAATCAATATGGTTTTATTAAGACAAGGACTATTCAGGATTGTGTTGCTTGGACTTATGAGTATATTAACCTTTGCAAGAAGAGCCACAGCAAAGCTATTCTTCTGAAATTGGATTTTGAGAAAGCCCTTGACGTGATAGAACATGATGCTATCATTGAGGTTCTTAAGGTTAAAGGTTTTGGGGAAAAATGGATTAGCTAGATTAATCTGATCTTGAGATCTGGTTCTTGCAATATTCTTTTAAATGGGATTCCTGGTAATCAAATTTGGTGTAAATGGGGAGTTAGGCAAGGTGATCCTTTATCGCCTTTGCTATTTGCGCTTGTTGCTGATTTGCTCCAATCTATTTTAAATTTAGCTAAGGACATGGGTCTGCTTAATCTGCCTGCGTTTTGTGAGAGAAATGAGGATTTTCCCATTGTTCAATATGCTGATGATACTCTTATCGTTATGAAAGCGGATGCAAAAGAAGTTTTCTTATCAAAGCTCTTCTTCATTCTTTTGCCATCTCCACTGGATTAAGGGTTAACTTTCACAAATCCTTCATGGTTCCCATCAATTGTTCTGACGATCTTGTCTTGAACCTTGCTGGGATTCTAGGTTGTCAAGTGGGCTCTTTTCCTTTCACTTACTTGGGTTTTCCCCTGAGTTTGTCCAAGCCAAAGGTAGAATGTTACAACCCGCCGATTGAAAGATTTGAAAGAAGGCTCTCTGGTTGGCAATACTCCTTTCTTTCTTTGGGAGGAAGATTGACTTTAATCAACTCGGTTTTATCTTCTCTCCCAATGTTTACTATGTCAACGCTGAAAATTCCACAAGTTGTTCTTGATAGAATGGATAAAATTAGAAGAGGGTTTTTTTGGAGGGGAAATTTAAATTGTGCGGGAAGTCATTGTCAGATTGCTTGGGACAAAGTTTGTAGACCTAAATCAAATGCTGGACTGGGAGTCATAAATCTTAGAATCCAAAACTTGGCGCTGCTGTTGAAGTTTTTGTTCAAGTTTTTCAACAGGAACTTTGCTCCTTGGGTCCAATTAGTTTGGTCTCATCATTATTCGAATTGTCTTCCGTCAGAGACGCATCTGGTGGGTTCTTTTTGGTGGAAGGACATTTTACATCTTTTAATCTACTTCAAAGGTATCTCTTTCTGTTCGATCGGGTCAGGGGATACTTGTGACTTGTGGAATGATCTTTGGACTTCGGAAATTTTGGCTCATAAATGGGCTGAATTGTTTTCCTTCTCTGCTCGAAACTTGACTACTCAACAATTTTGGAATCTGAATAACTTCGAAACTATCTTCCATTTGCCTCTCTCGGAGCTAGCTTATAATCAATTTCAGAGTCTTTTATTGCTTCAGCATAATACAAGAAATCTTGTTACTTTAAATGATTGTTGGTCTATCCTTGGAAATAAGCTTCATACTTTCAAGACTAATAAAGTTTATAAGAGATTGATGGGTTCTACTTTTCCTCATCCCATTTTCCAGCTCTGCTGGAAGACCAAGTGTATGCCTAAAATCAAAATCTTCATTTGGATTCTTCTTTTGGAATGTCTCAATACCAGAGAGAGATTAGGAAGGAGAAACTTTCTCATTTCCTCGTATGAGTGTGAGCTCTGCTCTGATGGTTTTTCGGAATCTCATTGCCATCTCTTTTTTGAATGTGCTTTTGCCATCCAATGCTGGAATCTTATTGGCATTAGAAGGAGAGGAACATTGTCTTTTTCAGCCATGACAAATTTGATTTCGAAACTCAAGGAAGACAACTCGACATTCAAAGATTTTCTCATGGAAGTAATTATGGCTTCGTTATGGAATATTTGGAAGATTAGAAATTCCAAAATTTTCAATCAACAGACGGGGAGTCTCTTCAAGTGGAAGAAAGACTTCATTTCAGATTTGAAGTGAATTGCTGCTCGTTCCCCTGTTGATACTAAAGGAAAACTTCTTAGATGGATTGATCTTTTGTAATATTTGTTTGTTCTTTTCTCTTGTAACCTGAACTTTATATATATATATATATATATATATATATATATATATATATATATATTTTATTATACAGTAGGTTCCTTGCCTACTGTATTTTATTCAAAAAAAAGACGAAGCGACTCAGTGCGGCCAAACGGCCGGTGAGCCGCTGTACATCTTTGATGGAACGCGGAGGAGGCATGTCCTGGAAGGCCCAAATTTTTCGGGGTTGGCCTCTATGCCTCGCTAGGACACAAGGAAGCCGAGCAGCTTTCCCCCTCGTACGCCGAAGGTGCACTTTTCTGGGTTGAGCTTTAACCCGTATTCGCGGAGGCTGCAGAAGGTCTCTACTAGGTCGTCGATGTGAGCAGCCACATGGGAGCTTTTGACAACCGCGTCATCGACGTAGACTTCGACGTTGCAGCCGATTTGGTCCTTAAAGACCAGTGACAATGAGTCACTGGAAGGTTGCTCTAGTGTTCTTCAGCCCGAACGGCATGTGGACGTAGCAAAAGGTCCTGAGGGGAGTTATAAAACTCGTCTTTTCCTCATCCCCTTCCGCCATCTGGACTTGGTGATAGCCCGAATACACGTCCAAGGAGCTCATCAGCTCGCACCCCGCGATTGAATCGACTAGTTGGTCGATCCGCAGGAGTGGGAAGTTGTCTTTTGGGCAAGCGCGGTTAAGGTCGGTGAAGTCTACGCACATTCGCCACTTGCCGTTCGACTTCTTCACAAGGACAGGGTTTGCCAGCCACTCGGGGTGCAAGACCTCCCGAATGAACCCTGCCTCTCAAAGCTTGGCCATCTCAACCTTGATAGCCTCTTGGCGTTCAAGGGAGAGCTTTCTCAACTTCTATTTGATCGGGTGGTGACCGGGGGTCACAGCGAGCTTATGCTCGATAACCTCCCAGGCGACGCCCCGCATGTCGGAGGGCTTCCACGCAAAGCGTCGGAGTTTTTGCGTAGGAAGGCCGCGAGTTGCTCCGCGTGCTCTTCGGAGAGGTCCACCCCGATCTTGACGGTCCTGCCCCCGTCGTCCAGGGACAGTGGGACCTTCCGGATGCAGCTTGGGGGGAGACCTCCCAGAGGGGACAGTCGTGGCGTCCTGCGCCAGGGAAGAGTTCTCTCCCCCCGGGGCCTTGATCACGTTGATGCTCCCAATTGCTGCAGTGGCGCGCTCATAAAGGGCGCGAGCCATGTCCTGGTCGCCTCGAGCAATGATCACTCCGCGAGGCCCGGGGATCTTCACGCAGATGTAGTTTTGGTGGATCGCGGCTCCCAGACGGTTGATGGTGGTCCTCCTCATGATCGCATTGTACGAAGAGGCGAGGTCCACAACATCAAAACGGACCAGCTCAGTCTGGTAGTTGTCCAGGGAGCTGAAGGTCATGGGAAGATCGACCTTCCCCACCGGGTGGATCGTCTTCCCGGGGATGAAGCCTTGCAAGGGCCCGGCCGCGGGTTGTAGCAGCTTTTTGTCGACCTGCATTTCCCTGAATGCCTTCAGGTACAGGATGTCGGTGAAACTCCCACCGTCGACGAGATACGCGCCAGCTGGCAATTGTAGACAGTGGCGGAGACAATAAGCGCATCGTCATGGAGGAAGCGAACTCGTAAAAGTGAGGGGGACATCCGACCACTTTAGTGGCCGAGACGTGTGTAGCACCTCCACAACCTTTACCTCCCTCGCATACTCCTTGCGCTGGCGCTTGGAGTCTCGCCCTGAAACAGACCCCCCCGTGATGACGTTGACGTCCCTTTGGGAGGTTTGAAAGGGGAGCTCTTCTGTTGAGCCCCATTCCCGCGCTTGTCCTTGTCGCTCCCCCAAGGGGGCAGGAAGTGTCGGCAAAGCTGGCTGGGGGAGCAAGGAGGCAGGACTCCCTCCCCCCTACCCATGCTGGTCGAGGAATGCGGCGAAGTGTTGGAGAAGCTGGTGGCATTCCCGGGTAGCGTGGGTATTTGACTTGTGGAAAGTGCACCACAGGCCCTCCTTGCCTCCCGCCGCGCCCCCCTTGCTTTTCCGCTTGGGGAAGGGGCGGTTGCCCCTGGGGGCATCGCGCGAGCCACCTCCGCCCTCGAGGACAAAGGTGTCCCGAGGCCGTGGCTCATTGCGGTTGCCCCTCTTGCGACGCTTGAGGGGGTCCCAAGCCTCCCGATCAGTGGGGGCGGGGGCCCTTTGGTTCTTCTTCCAAAGGTCATCCTCCTTTGCACGAGCATATTTCTCGAGCACAGTGAAGAGCTCGTCCGCGGAGGAGGGGCATCTCCGGGAGAGTCTCCGATGGAGCTCCCCAAGGAGGATCCCGCTCTTGCACGCCTTTATGACTGTAGAGTTAGGGACGTGAGCCACTTTACTCTTGACCTGAGTGAAGCTCTTGAAGAAACTACGGATGGCTCCCCCGTCCTCTGCTAGACGGTGTAGAGCTGTGATTAGACCAGGGGACGTACGTAGTTCGCCTGGAAGCTTGCGCAGAATTCACTCTTAAGCTGCGCGAAAGACTTGATGGAACCAGCCTTCAAGTTGTAGAACCACGAGCGGGTGATCTCGGTAAGGTAGAGTGGGAAGATGTTGCACTGCACTATCTCATCCCCCCCAGCCGCTGAGATCGCCGTGGAGTACACCTACACAAACTCGTAAGGATCGGCCTCACCATTGTAGTGCTCGATGTGTTGTGGGCGGTATGGTCACGACCAGCGAATGCACCAGAGTCGGCGGCACAGCGGTTGGTTGGCCCCCTCCACCTCCCAGGGGGAGTCCCGGTCGTTGTCCCCTTTGACGGTGGATGCGCGTTTGTTGTCGGAGTCAGGGAGGGGTCCAAGAGGTCCACCGGCGTGACGGTAGCGTCTCTTCTCCTCCTGGTCGGCCGAACTAACCTCTTGGACGTCCGGGCACCCCCTAGAGGTGGCGATCGCTTCTTTGGTAGGTCTATTCCCCCGGCTGGGACAGGACCGTGGCTCACCACGGCCGCGAGCCGAGAGGAGCTCCATCCGGTAGAGTAAGGGAGCCTCTCCGGACTTCGTGGTACACATTAGCTCAACCTCCTCTCGAGTAAAGCGAACCTGATCCACCGGGGGAGCCCTCGGGGGCGGCCCCAGGGGAGGGAGCTCATGCGCGACGATTACTGGCCCGGACGGTACTACCGGGGCGCGGGCGGGATCCACCTCCGGGCAGGCCCCCAGAGCGACGTCCGGAACCGGAGAGGGGGGTCCCTCACAAGGGAGGTCACAGGGGAGGTACCATAGTGGAGTGGAAACCATCCCGGAGACACGACCGGTGGGGCAGAACTGGCTCCCGGTGTGGGGAAAACTCCCGGCGCGAGATGGCCCCCCGGTCTGGGGAAGATCCCTAGTGCGGGGTGAGGCCCTGGCATGGCGAAGGCCCCAGGCATAAGGTAAGCCCGCGGCATCGGGAAGGCTCCGGACGATGGACCCGCCGAAGGTACGCAGTTCCCCGGTGGGTTCCACTACTATAGAAATGCAATCCACTAACCCATATCTTCTAACGGTTAAGCAATCTGGAAAAAATCCGATAGAGTACGACTACAGCGGTGGAGAAGAGACTTTCTACTATCGGTTATGTTCTTGTATACCGTTAGTGAAATGCAAACAAGTTTTACTATCGGTCATTACTATACCAACCGATATAATAGATTAAATAGTACTATAGGTTTGTCTTTCGTAACTGATAGTGAAATTACGGATTTTTTACTATCGATTCATACTGTACCAACCGATATAATAAAGTAAATTTTACTATCGGTTTGTCTTTGGTTACTGATAGTGAAATTACAGAATTTTTACTATCGATTACTACCATACCAACTGATATAATAGAGTAGATTTTAGTATCGGTTCATACTGTACAAACCGATAGTAAAATGACGTCATATAAACTAATGGTTATGACAGTGGGAACCTCAATAGAGATAAAAGTTTACTATCGGTTGTGGTTTTGAACCAATAGTAAAATTGCACAAATTATCTCGACCCCTTCTCTGCATCCTCGATTCATTTCTACCGTACGTGCATCCACGCTCCAAGCTAGAGTGATCTGGAGAAGCTAGCTGAGAGGTTGATAATTCGATCCCCCTCAGTATTGTCATCTTCTCATCACCTCTCTCTCTCAATCACTCTTTCACACTCTCCCTCTCTCTCTACTTCCAATTCATTAAACTATATACATGTAGCTCCAAACTAGCTAGAAGGCTAGGTTGGCTAGCTAGCTATATCTTGCTGAAGTTAAGCTAGGAATGATTTATAACTGAAGTTAACCAGCTAGCAAGCTGGCTCTTCCAATTAAATGTATCAAGTTAATTAGGGTTTCATATATATCCATTTAATGTAATTAAGTAGCTGTACACACATATGGCCTAGCTAATTGATGATGTTTCATGCATGCATGTCCTGAGTCATTAATTATTTATTTCAATTTGTCAATTTTGTGAAATAATTGTAGATGGACCGAGAATATTGGATGTATGGAATAAAACGTACTACTGTTGAGTATTTGGAGGGTGTGAATGGGTTTGTTAAATTTGTTGAGCAAGAAAAGGCGAAGAAGGGAGAGAAAGATATGCATTGTCCTTGTATATATTGTATGAACTTAAAGAGGTTCGGAAACTCTGATCAAATTAGGAGTCATTTGATTTGTCGTGGTTTTAACGCACGCTATACCCATTGGATATGGCATGGTGAAGATCTTGAGGAAACGAGCACTGCTACCACTTAGCAGCACCCAAAAGTGGATTGTAGTAATGATGATCATCAGAACATTGATAATGTTCATTCGGATGTGCATGTAGATGACGACAATTTAGATGAAATGTTACGTGATGTAGAAGAAGATTACAGCGAAAACAATTTTACTAAATTTGAGAAATTAATTGTTGATTCTGAGAAGTCTTTGTTCCCCGGATGTGCAAAATTTACAAAGTTGTCTTATAGTTGAGATTACATAACTTGAAGGCAAGCAACGGTTGGAGCGATAAGAGTTTCACAGTGCTATTAGATCTATTAGCGGACATGCTTCCAGAGGGAAATGAGTTGCCAAGATCGATTTACCAGGCCAAAAAACTATTGTGTCCGATGGGAATGGAAATCGAAAGAATACATGCATGCCCAAATGGTTGTGTTCTGTACTGTAACGAGTACGAGGATTTGCATGTTTGTCCAAAATGCGGTGCATCGCGATATAAGCATGGGGACAGAATTTATCACAATGGATGTGATGAGGTAAAGAAAGGGCCTCCGGCCAAAACTGTGTGGTATTTGCCTGTGATTCTGTCGCGCCCCGAGACTGGGACAACGACTACTCCTGTAGAGACCTAGCTCGCTGCAGCTAGTCTCAACCACAACCCTTTGACTTCCCAGGATGAGTCAAACACAGGAGTATATTACATTGCAACAGAGTACTTACAAAATATTAAGCAGTGTGGCCTGCTGGCCTTAATATTACATAAAGAGGATTACAATGCCTGCAAGGCATTCAGGGTTTAACAAAATATTTAACTACACAGCAGAAGATAGGTGACCCTCCCACAAAAGAAGTTGACGGCAGAACAACACACTTCAGGGTTCTGGCGGAACTGATTCTCCTCTTTCTGGATCCACGTAGTACTCCGTGCCATCATCTTGATCAAGGTAGGCTCCATCTATTGAGTTGAATGTTGCAAGGGTGAGCACTTACGTACTCAGCAAGTCATAGGTAAGAGTAGATACATATAGTAGTGATGATATGAACCTAGACTAGTCAAGAATTATGGATATTTGTAAAATAATCCTTTTTCTTTCATACCTCATCTCATGGCAGCACTTTTTATAATATAACATCATCACTCATGTTCACTACATTATAGCACTACTGCGACACGTCGACACACGACAGCCCACGGTAGCACTCCTTATCATGACAACACATGTCATTTGGGTAATCTTGATTTAAACATATTTTATTTAGAAAATAGTACTTGTGTCACACCCCGTGGATTTAATCCACCGCAGCAGACTCCTATAAAACCCGGGAGCTCGGAGTATTCGAATACATTTTTAACTCTGCAGAGAGGTACCAATTTACCCGCAAGATATTCCACTTTCAAACCTTTCCTATCATAACAAAATGATTGGACCCCTGACTCACTTCATACTGTGAGCGGCAAGGTGGAAATAACAAGAACTTTTGTTATGTATCACTTACAATTCACCCCCGACCCTGTGGCTCTCAGCGAGGCACAGTTGTGGCAGGTTGTATCCAAACCTCCACCCCATTGCTTATTCCCATTACTGGGTCAGCGTGCTTGATCACCTTCAGTGATATGTGTGGGAGCCGCGCTCCGTGTTTATCGTGCATCACTACACATCTCATGCAGGGGTTTCATGTGCGATCCACATAATTACTTGTTCAGGCCTGTCCCATACCAGGCTTACGGTTAGCACGTTGTTCATGCCACTAGACGCACAACACAAGGTTCTAGTCCTTATATGCCAGTGACCAGATCATCCACAACCCTGCACCTTCAGTGCCTGCATTCCTTTGCAGTCTAGCACCTCCAGTGCTACAGCCATCCATACCATTTTTCTGGTCACGGCTAGGGGTTTTATTTCGTGAATATAAGTATATAAATACATATAATAGTTCATGGCTCAAAACTTGTTTATTTCACATTTCACCGATAACCAGTCTAGTACTGCCAATTCATAAATCAACCATTCTCAATCTTTCACATGCAATATTGCCTATATTCAAGGTTATATTATAGCAACATTTAAAATATAGGTTCAAAATGACCAAGGATATGACTTGCCTTCCGCGTCGTAAAATACAGCAGTCGACGTCGGATCCACAGTGAAGTCCTCGAACTCGGGCTCTTGATCTGCTCTCAAATCAAACAAACAACCAATAATCATAATCTTTTCAATACATTATTATACTATATGCAATGATGCAAAGATGAAGTCTTGATGATTCTGAAATGATTGGGTTAAGAGGCTGATTAGGGTTAAGTTAAGGAAACCAATGTTAAGATTAGTTGTCAAAGGTTTACAAGGTTCCAAATGTCTCAAAATATCAGAATGATGTCAAGGTTGCGACTGGTTCGCTCAAAAACAGCGAACGTCTTTAGATCGACATTCGGTTCAAAGCATCGACATAGGGTCGATGAATGATAGAGGGGTTATTTTAACTTGTGGTAGTAGAATAAAATGTAGATCACAACTCTACAAATTTAGTGGACAAAGTGATTTTCAAATTACACAACCAGAAGTGGGTAAACAAGGTCAATGCCACTGGCTGACAAGCTCTGGCATAGAGCTGACAATGTCAAAAACTAGGGCTTAGCATAACTTTTGATCTGGAGCTCCAAATGATGCACCACTTTGTCTGGGAGGTAGGCATTGATAACAGGAACAATTAAGTCAACAGGATCTAGGGCAAGAAATGGCTGGAAAGCAAGAAATTTGATGATGAACAGAGATGAACTGGCTGCACTGGAGCAGTTCTGGACACAAACTTGGCATGGCTATAACTTCCAATCTAGGCCGATCTAGGTGTCGAGCTAGAAGACAAAAATACTCAGGAGACTAAGGTACATCTAAATGACAAAGTTTCGAGGGCTGAAATGGCCGGGAACACTTTTCCGGTGAACTGTGCCGGAGAAGAACACTGCTATATGGGGGTTTTTGCTACAGGCCGAGAGAACTTAATTCTTTGCTTGGAGAGCATCTAGGAGGTATAGGGAAGCTTCTGGTAGCATCAAATTGACTGGAGGATCACCGGAGAAGCCTGGCGACGATCGCCGGTTTTCTGGTAGAGCTTGAATTTGGGAAAAGCTTCGAATGATGTTTAATTAGGGATTCTAAGCTTACAGGCTTGCTTGAAATAACCCACTGATCAATTTGCTTCACAGGCTCGAGGGCTAATTCGAATTGATTTGGCCTGCATTGCCGGAACAGGGCAATCTTCGATTTTCAGCCATTTCCGGTGATCGCCGGCGTTAGGGGTCATCGGGGAGCAATTAAATAGTACAGTACAATCAGGAGGATGAGAGGTACTCACTGTTAGCTTCAATTTGGCAGGAGATGCAGTGAAGTGAGCTGGCACCGTGAGCCTCCTCGACGGCTCGCCGGAGAAGAAAACGAAAACAGCAAATTCTGGAACTTGGCTGGTTTCTGGTGAAGTATGAGGGAATTGCTGAGCACAGTGGGGTTTAAATAGACCAGGCGAAGCTTGCAAGGAGGAGGCAACGAAGTAATTGGCAGCCGGTGACTTGACTGGTTGCGTGCTGGAGCAACAGCGGCGAAGACACAGCGAAGAACGGTGATGCGACGGCGACAAGTCTTCAGCTGATCACAATGTCGCTTCATCGGGACCTGGCGAAGTTGTAGCAAGCGGTGGCGACAACACTGGCGCGGCAAAGCGACGTGGCGAGGAGTTGCTGACAAAAAGCCGTTGATCGCGCGCGGGAGCAGCACTGGTCGTCGACGTAGCAGCGGCCTTGCCACGGCACTAGCTGGAGTGGGGACACGTGCGCACCGGCATGCATGGTCACGAGCGCGGGCGAAGCCTCACCGGCGATGAGCAATCACGGCGCACAAGCACGGCAGTTCCTGGTCGTGCGCACAGTAGCTAGCCTGGTCGAAATTGGGCTGATTTGCAATATTTGATTTTCACAATTGGACCAATCTGTAATTCTGGAGATTTGGAAGGTTAGAGTTGAATTTGATTTCACTAATCTGGTAGATTATATTCAACAGGTTAATTGGCAATGATAATTGATAAAATATGATACGTTTGAATAGTTTTTGATACAAACTGAAAATAGGGTAATTTAGGATAATTGAAATCTGAATTTCATTTGGTTTTGAATTCTGGTACTTAGGATGAGATTTTGGAATTTGAACAGAAGAGAAACTTGTAACAAATAGCATTTTGAGAAGATTTGCCGAAGAAATTTTGAATTTGGAGTTAATCTGGAGATTTTAGCCTTTTTGGATTTTCAAATAACAGATAAGGACTATTTTGCGATAATTCTTGGACTGATTTGTGAAAAGAGTCTAGATGGTGAAATATGGCTGTCAACTTTTTATATTAAGGTATTGACATACCCATGATCATATTCCAGGAATAATCTGGTCTGAACTTGGTCAAGATTCGGATTAAATCTGTATTTCTGAAACTTAGGGTATTTAAGTAATAGAAGGTATTTCTGTTTTCGAAAACAGAAGGAGCTGATAAATCTGAGAGTTAGGGATAGAATTGGATCTAGGTTCTGAAGGCTTTTAAGTTCAAAGAAACTGATAGATCATATCTGAACAATCTGATCTTCATTTGAGGTCACAGGATAGATTTTGGAGATTTCAGGGCTTGAGATAGAAACTGATCTGGCTATTACTACAGATACATGCATGCATGCTATTTATGAAAAAGGAAATTTTCACCCCTAACTCAGGGCGTTACAGATTCCTAGATTGAAACGGCTGTTTGCAAATCCAAAAGATGCGAAGTACTTGCGTTGGCATGGTGAAGGTTGGAAACAAGACGGAAAACTAAGACATCCAGCTGATTCTATTCTATAGAGTAACATTAACAGAACATTCGGTGAGTTTGGCAGCTAAGTGAGGAATATAAGGTTTGGGCTGAGTACGGATGGTATGAATCCACACGGAAATATGAGCAGTCAGCATAGCACTTGGCCGGTTCTTTTATGCATCTACAATCTTCCTCCTTAGTTATGTATGAAGTGTAAGTACATCATGATGTCGTCACTAATTTCAGGACCCAGACAACCCGAGAATGATATTGACGTGTTTCTATCACCGTTAGTCGAGGACTTACATAAATTGTGGAGCGAAGGGGTGCGGGTGTGGGATGCACATAAGCGAGAGAATTTCATGTTGCGGGCCATAATATTTTGCACCATAAATGATTTCTCGGCCTATGGAAATTTGTCGTGGTATAGTATGAAAGGAGGCAAGGCTTGTCCTATTTTCCTGGATGAAACTGAAAGCATGTGGTTACCGAACAGCAGACAAACAGTGTATATGGGTCACCGCAGATTCCTTCCGATGCATCACGCCTACCGTAAGAAGAGGAAGTCATTTAATGGGAAGCCTGAGAAAGGATCAGCCCCAGTGTTTGTGACTGGTAAGGAGCTTTACTTGCGCGTGAAGGACATCAAAGTTGAGTTCGGTAAATGTTCTAAACCTCCAGGAAAAAATGTTTGGAAGAAGAGATCGATTCTTTGGGATCTGCCATATTGGGAGAACTTACAAGTTCGACATTGCATCGATGTCATGCACGTAGAGAAAAATGTTTGTGACAGTTTGATTGGTTTGTTGTTAAACATTCCAGGAAAGACGAAAGATGGCATCAACGTTCGCCGTGACATGCTCGACATGGGCATCAGGACTGAGCTTGCACCATTGGAGAAGGGAAAGCGTACATACCTCCCCCCGGCCTGCTATACTTTGTCAAAAAGAGAAAAAACAGAACTCTGTCAGTGCCTATATGGTGTCAAAGTTCCATGCGGGTATTCTGTGAACTTGAAAAAACTTGTGTCCATGAAAGACTTGAAACTGATTGGTATGAAGTCCCATGATTGTCATGTACTGATGTCACAAATGCTTCCCATTGCTATCAGAGGCATTCTCCCAGTCAAAGTCAGAGAGACAATTACAAAGCTATGTTATTTCTTCAACACAATATCTGGCAAGGTAAGCGTGTACTCCTAGCTAGTTAATTTGCTCAATTCGTGGAACTTGTCAGATTTTTTGGATCCGAATATTTGTTGTAACTGTGTCCTTGCAGGTAATTGATCTGGATGGACTTTATGATTTGCAACACAATGTGACTACAACTCTTTGTCAGCTAGAGATGTATTTCCCTCCATCTTTTTTTGATGTTATGGTCCATCTAATTGTTCACCTTGTCAGAGAAATTAAGTTTTATGGACCCATGTTCCTGCGCTACATGTATCCATTTGAGAGATTTATGGGTATCTTGAAGGGATATGTAAGGAATCAACACCGGCCTAAGGGCAGTATCATTAAAGGTTATGCCGCCGAGGAGGTGATTGAATTTTGCACCAACTATATGGCCGGGGTTGACCCAATTGGCGTTCCTACGTCCCGGCATGAGGGCAAGCTTCACGGCATTGGAACGATTGGATTTAAAGTAGTCGTCCCCTCTAGTGATCTGTATGCAAAAGTCCATTTTTGGGTCTTACAGCACATGACGGGGGTGGAGCCATACATACACGAGCACAAGGAAATGTTACGGAAACAGAATCCTTCGAAGCCAGAGATTTGGGTCACCAAAGAACATAACAGGAAGTTTGTTGGGTGGATCGAAAATAGGGTCCTGCAAGCTTCTGAGGGCAATGTAGATGAATTTGTTACATGGTTGGCCAGAGGGCCTAGATTTACTGTAGGGACTTGGCAGGGGTATGACATCAACGGCTATTCATTTTATACAAGAACTCAGGACGAGAAGAGTACTATGCAATGTAGTGGAGTGGCACTACTTGCTATTTCAGAGGATGCCAGGGCAGTAAGGGCACTCAACTCATATTACGGTGTTATTGAGGAAATATGGGAGCTCGATTATGTATTACTTAAGATTCCTTTGTTTCGATGCCAATGGGTCGAAATCTCTCGAGGTGTTAAAGTCGACAATTATGGGTTTACTTTGGTCGATCTCAGTAGAGTCGCACACCAAGATGATCCATTTATACCTGCTGAGCAAGCCACACAGGTGTTCTACATCATTGACCCGGCCAATCCAAAGTTGCACGTTGTCCTTCACAGTAAGAGACGTATTGTTGGAGTCGAAGACGTTGTGGATGAAGAAGAGTATGATCAGTTCGACGAACTACCTCCATTTTTAGATGGAATTCTTCAATCTGTCCCTACCGAAGATATTGACGAAACAAGTTACCTGCGAGACGACCACGAAGAAGGATTATGGGTGGACAACCATTCTTGACTCATTTGCAATATGTAAGTGACGTATATTACTTGGATCTATAATCGAAGAAATTCTTCAAATCATTTTTCAAAAATTCTTTGGGAAAACATACGTGATGCATTGAGAATTATTTCTGCAAATTTTCATTTCAATTTGAGTTGATTTGAGCAATAATTGATTCTTTTCACAAATCAATATGAAAACTGCAAAGTTTAGATTCCTCGTGGTTTTTGGCTGGTTTGTCATTTTGATATCTCCATCTTGATTGGCTATTCAAAGAAAGTTTCTATATGCATGATTCCTTATGTTCCATGATTGGTCTTTACTGTTAATTTATTTCAAAATTATTGGAAGTCATTTGCATGAGGTTTCAGGTGTCTTTATAAGTGCAAATGATGTACTGAAACCCATCTGTAATTGTTCTCAGGAAAACCCTTTAGGGTCAATAACATTGTATTTTACTATCGGTTTCAATATCCAAACCGATATGAATTTAAGATCTAATATCGGTTTCTTGTTCACAACCAGTAGTAATACATATTGTGTTATGAGACCCTGTTCTACATTTTGGTTTGATCTTGTACAGTGGATTAATTTACTCTCGGTAAATAACCATAAAACCGATAGTGAACAATGCCAACACTCCAAACCCTAACTGCCATTGTATTTACTATCGGTTTGATGATTATTAACTGATAGTAAAGATTCCTATATTAGGTTAAACTCACACGATTTTCCCTCCAGTCCAACTGATCACATTTCCAAATACTCGCGCACGGAAAACCCTAGCCTCCCCGATGTTCCCTTTTTCGCTCCTCTGCGCCACCATTGCCGCTCGCAATTGGGTTCTCCACCGCCTCCGGCCATTGCATCGGGCCATCGTAGGCCACTCCACGAACGACTGTAAGTGTTCTTGACCAAACCGTAGTATCATTTATCTTGCCGCTCGCGTCAATTTCTTAAATTTATATTGAATAGTTCATATGTGGTTCAATGTATTACAAATATAAAACTAGATGAAAAGTGCATGAATTACAAACTTGATAGCTATGAGAATTACAAACTTGATGAAAATCACTAGGAATATTTCGTTACATAGTCGTCCACTATCGGTTTCTTATGTGGAACCGATAGTAAAAGACCATAATCTGAATTTTCTGTTAATTATTTCCCATTTTCTAATTTTCATCTGAAATTTTTGTTCATTTAAATTTTTATCACAAAGCCATGATTCTTTATGTTCCGGCAAAGAGACTAGCATAGTTTGCACTGCTAATCTTATCTATTTTCCTGAATACAAACTTGAATACTATCAGTTTTAATTGTCAAACCGATAGGAAATAGAGTATCTCATATCGGTTTCTTATTGTCAACCGATAGTACATTGAAAAGTCTGAATTTTGCAGAGTTCATATTTGATTTGTGAAAAGAATCAACTATTACTCAAATCAAATACATTTGAAATGAAAATTTACAGAAATGATTTTCATTGCATGAAATATATTTTTCTGAAAAAATTTTCCAAATAGGATTTTACAATCAAGAGTTATGGTCAAATGATCTTTATGTTAAGCAAGAAGGTTGAAGTTCGACAACCTTTTGCAAATTGAGTTCAAATTTGATTTTCATGAGATTTTTGAAATGAAAGAGCTTGAATCAGTTATTCATATCATTTTGAGCGGAAGGTCATGAGTAAAGACCATAGAAACAGCCGAAGCTCATGTTTTGCATGTATAAGATATTTCGAGTCAAAGCAAGTTTTCCGGTGAGATTCAAACACCCAAAATCTATTCAAATTGAAACTCTTTTGAGAAAGTTTTCAATTTTGAACTTCTTCGGGGTAATAATATCTAGGACTTTTGTAAAGTCTGAGCCATTTGTACTTGTCCTTATTGTTAAGCTCCCGAAGCAACAATACGAGGAACAGACGAAGAAGTCGACTGCTCAGCAGTAGGAGATGATCCTGGGTTCGCCCCCGCTCTTGAAGTAGAGGACTGAATAGATGGTATACTTATCTCCAAAGCAAGGACCGAGGAAGTTGGTATTAAGGCCAAATTTGAAGATGGTGTCTTCACACCAGTGAGTCCTTCTGACACTATCAGTGCTTGCTCAATCTCCTGCAAAGTAGGGAGAGGGGATTCGACCAACTGTGAGGGCACTAACTCCTTTGGTTCCTGAGAAGGGTTAGTTACAGCCTCAGTGGTTTCCTCAGCAATAGAAGTCTTCTCTGCACCCCTGCAAGTAAGACATTTTGGTCGAATTAGTCATGCCCATGGGTACAACACTAAATAATGTTTTTCAAACCTACTTGGTCTTGGAAGATGAACCCATTGGTATGATAAAGGTGGTTGCACCACCATCACCAGCAGCAAACACATCCCGCTCACCAAGAGTAGCACCCGCAAAAACGATACGTGGAGTATCACTTTGTGCTACTTCTTCTACAGTAGTTGTCAGGATTTCTCTTTTTGTAGTATTTTTGAGTGTAAGATCTGTTGCTGGAACATCTGATTTCTTCTTCATCTAGCCAATTTTCACCATACGCCTCTTGTTGGCACTTTGAACTAGAGTGACATGGTCGTCATCAGAATCACTGTGTGACCTAAGCCTAGTATTGAGACTCTCAGCTACTCGTACACTCTCCTTGGCCACAAGTATAACTTGTGAACTGAAGATGGTAAATGAGAAAATATCGACCTAATTCCTTCATCAGTGATATTTCTTACGAAGTTTACCTCCATTCTTTTGATTCTTTAGTCTTCGGGAGATTCGACCAAGCTGGTCGGACCTTCTTTGAGTAGACCCTCCTCATCCTTATAGGGTCCCATCATAAACTCAACCATACGAGTAACTTCAAAAGGAGACAGTTATGAACACAAAGATTGAAGGTAAAATTTTCAGAAATTAAAGGTTGGTTGATTTCTTAATCACCATCTTTATTAAGTTTACCATCGTTCTTGTCTTGGTTGGGGTTGGAGTTAATTGACATCTGCATGCTGGATGGCCCCTAAGTTCCAACGGGCTAATTCGATGTCTCATGAAGTTCATGGCAACCTGTCTCCCTGTGAGACCTTCCTCAAGGAAGTCTTGGATCTGTCCAATTCTTCTTGTTCTTGAGGACATTTCCAACAAAGTGAAGAGCATTGTTTAGTACTTTAGCATAAATCCAGCGCTCATTCCACTTCAGTTGAGAGTCTTTAAGAGGAACTTTGACGAACTACATGTTGTTCCTAAGACGAAGATATACTCCTCCAAGAACAATCTTTGAAATAAGATACAACCCATAGTAATGGGTGAAAAGAGAGATCGATGGCTCAATGCCTAGATAAGCCTCACATAAGTGTATGAATACACTTAGAATGACAAACAAATAGGGAGTCAGATTCACCAATTTGATATCATAATACTTGAGAATCAAGGTCAAAAATTATTGGCCAAAAAGTGTAGCCCTCACTTTAGATGATTTACATAGAGAATTATTTCTCCGGACCGCAACCTCAAAATGACCTCATCTCTAGTAGGAATGCGCCTACTCATGAAACCATCCAAATGTCCTTCCTTCTCCAAATCTTTCAAATATATGTCATTGATGGTGGAAGATTTCCGTCTAGCCATGACGATTTGAGGGGAAGAAGCAAAGGTCTTCTTGGGTAAGATTGAAAAGATTGAGATCAGAAAACTTCACAAATCCTCTCTCCTTTTAATAAACTCTAAAAGACGCTTAGAGCCGAAGAGACACTATTGAAATGATCGAGGCGCTGTCTTTGCGACACGATTTCGAGCCTCTGGCCGAATTGTGTTGTGTAAGATTTCCTCTATCTCGAGACTTGCAAGGAAATTTACTTCTTTTTTTCGCCTAAAGATATGGTGGGATTTTTTTTCTTAAACAATCTCAACTGAACAAAAGTTGCTCTTACTCTTTCACTTGAGTTTAGGGGGCTAACTGATGAGGATATGTACTGCATCCTTGGTTGAAAGCTTAGAGTGGTAGGACCCGCACCCATTAACTCCCACCTTCGACAAACCTTCTTTCGGGCTAGGTCACATGTAACCAATCCTTTTGGTTGTATTGTATACCTCATCCTAAAGTAAGGACTCTTGGGAAAAGAAGCATGCTGCTACGACCTCCAGGTCGAAAGTGCACGTGCTTAGTAACTGCTCTGTGAAGTTTCTTATTGAGGTGGTAAAAAAGGGGAGAGAATTTACTTGTACTTAATATACACATAATAAAGTGAGAACAAGACATAGAGCTAATACTCATCCTTTGAGGGCCTGAATGTATATAAAAATTCTTTGTCTCTCTTTTTACAGCCATTCTATGAATTCTCTTTACAATCTTACATGTTGTACTCACAACCCAAATCAAATTTGCTGTAAGATCGAGAATCATACTTTTTGATCGTCGACATATACGTTGGTCGATCATCAACTATACAAAAGACGTGCTGCCAAGGTCTTAATGAAATGTGTGATCCGTGATCAAGGTTTAGACATGTTGCAAGAAATACATGAAATAGACTGTGGGACCCATCATTCCTTCAGAACACTGGTCGATAAAACTTTTTGGCAAGGCTTTTACTGGACCATTGCTTTGGCTGACACTCGAGAGCTTGTCGAAAAGTGCGAACAATGCCAACTCCATGATCATTTGTCACATATGCCAGCAACAGCACTCCAGATCATCGCCCCCTCATGGCCTTTCATGACCTAGGGGACGGATATCATGGGACCCTTCCCTCGACCAATAGGGGTTGCAAGTTCCTTTTCGTGGCAGTCGAAATGTTCTCCAAATGGATCGAAGCATAACCAATCTCTAGCATCACTGCCTTTGTAGCAAAAAGGTTCGTCTAGCGGACCATCGTCACCCGTTTCGAGGTACCCAAGTACATCATTTGTGACAACAATACCCAATTCGACAGTATTAATTTCAAAACTTTGTGTACCGAATTGAGAACCAAAATAAACTTTGCGTCAGTGGATCACCTGCAAAGTAATGGAGCGATGGAACATGACAACGGTTTACTGCTATAGGGACTCAAGCGCCACGTCTACGATCAACTTCAAGAACATGGAACAGCTTGGGGAAGCAAATTATGCTCAGCCTTGTGGGTTCTTCACACAACACCGAACCGCTCAACTAATGAAATCCCTTTCTCTTTGGTGTTTGCCCCCTGCTGTAACTTAAACTCGAACCTATTTGGACACTAAGGGAAAATGACAAAAAGGAGGATACAGCTCGCTTGGAAGACACAAGCAAGCTAGAGGAAAAGCGGGATCGAGCTCTAATGCACATCGCTTACTACCAATAGTCTCTTCGGTGTTATCACAATCGAAGAGTCCATCCCCGATCATTTTTCATAGGAGACCTTGTCCTCAAGAAGATAACAACCATAGCCATCGGCAACAACTTCTCCCCCATATGAGATAATTTCAAGTTCTCCACCCTGAGGCTACCTCCTCCGAGTACTGGGTGGTTTAGAACTGTCGTGGTATTGCGAATGCCCCGGCAGGTTCTGTGAACGATCCATGCAAAGATTACGCGGCGCGGGTTGACCGGATGACCGGTCCTCCCCCGCCGGACAAACACAAGAAAAGACACAAGGATTTATACAGGTTCGGGTCCCGGTGGGGGTCCTAGTCCTGTCGGCGCGCTCCTGACAGGAGTCGGCTGGGGAGGCTCTCTCCGGGGGAGAGGCTTCCAGAGCACACCTGTGACTTTAGCTATTCCAATCAATATGAATCACCTGCTTACAACTGAGGGTTACAAGGGCTATTTATAGCCCCAAAAAGAAGCAAAAAGCCTAAACTACCCCGGAAGCCACCGTCGGATTGAGGGGTAGGAACGTCCTTCTCCTGGTCAAACGTCTTGGATGCTTGACAGGTGGTCGCTGATTCCCGAGGCACTCGTCACGTGACCTGCACATGATCAACAACCAGAGACTTTACCTTTAGAAGGGCGACGAGGCCTGGGACACGCATCGGAGGCCAGGTCCTCGGGCCAAAGCTGACTCCCGGGACTGGCGCCGGAGGCCCGGTCCCGGGAGCCAAAAAAGGTGGCGCCCGAGGAGGCACCGGAGGCCTAGTCCCCGGGCAAATGCCGGCGCCCGGAGAGGCACCGGAGGCCTGGTCCCGGGGACCAAAAAGGCGGCTCCCGGGGAGGCCCCGGAGGCCAGGTCCCGGGGGCCAAAAGGCGGCGCCCGAGGAGGCACCGGAGGCCAGGTCCCCGGGCAAATGGCGGCACCCGGGACGGCGCCGGAGGCCAGGTCCCGGGGGCCAAAAGGCGGCGCCCGGGGAGGCACCGGAGGCCAGGTCCCCGGGCAAATGGCGGTGCCCGGGATGGCGCCGGAGGGCAGGTCCCGGGGGCCAAAAGGCTGCGCCCGGGGAGGCATCGGAGGCCAGGTCCCCGGGCAAATGGCGGCGCCCGGGACGGCGCCGGAGACCAGGTCCCGGGGGCCAAAAGGCGGCGCCTGGGGAGGCACCGGAGGCTAGGTCCCCGGGCAAATGGCGGCGCCCGGGACGGCGCCGGAGGCCAGGTCCCGGGGGCCAGAAGGCGGCGCCCGGGGAGGCATCGGAGGCCAGGTCCCCGGGCAAATGGCGGCGCCCGGGACGGCGCCGGAGACCAGGTCCCGGGGGCCAAAAGGCAGCGCCTGGGGAGGCACCGGAGGCTAGGTCCCCGGGCAAATGGCGGCGCCCGGGACGGTGCCGGAGGCCAGGTCCTGGGGGCCAGAAGGCGGCACCCGGGGAGGCACCGGAGGCCAGGTCCCCGGGCAAATGGCGGCGCCCGGGACGGCGCCAGAGGCCAAGTCCCGGGGGCTAAAAGGCGGCGCCCGGGGAGGCACCGGAGGCCAGGTCCCGGGGGCCAAAAGGCGGCGCCCGGGGAGGCACCGGAGGCCATGTCCCCGGGCGCATGTGACGCAACTTACCTGGACTTAGTCTCACGGAGATTTCCCCCAACAGCAGGCCCCCATGCCCCCTGGGGACGATGCTCGAATCCCCGGTGGGTGTGGTACATGTCACCGGGAAAATCTCCGGACCAAGCCACCGGAGCCGTGATGCTTCGGCTTCCGTGCCCCGCTCTTAAGGCCGCGCCGTTTCGCCATAAATGCACTCGCAGTTCGAACCGGCGCCTCGATTCGCGCGCCACTCCCTTCATTTCCCGCGCGCGGTTTGAACTTCAACGGTCCGGATTGCTCCGCGGGGTGCCACGTGGCGACCATCTGGACCATGGCTCGCCCCTATAATAGGGCCTTGGGGGGCCCGGGAACCTCATTCCAAACTTCTCATCCTTAGCGAGTTTAGCTCTCCCGGTAGCTCTCTTTCGGTAGCTCTTTCCCGGTAGCTAGCGCCCGGTAGCAAGCGTCCGGAACCTTTAGACGTAGCCTCCTGAAAAGTTAGCCCCCGGAAAAACTAACCTGATGGCACCGAAGGGTCGAGCGAAGACGACCGAGGTGCCCCCGGAGGAGGTCACCCCGGACTTCCGCTGGGCGTCTGAATTTACGGCCGTGGGCGCGGAGTCCATGGTCGAACGGGGAGTCGTGGAGGACGGGGACATCCGGGTCCCCATGAAGAAGGACGGAGCCCCCGGCCCCAGGCCGGGAGAGGTCGTGGCCTTCGAGGCCTTCCTGGAGGCGGGGCTCCGGCTCCCGGTGCATCGCATGCTCCGGGAGTTTTTGAAGGAGTACGGGGTGGCCCTAAACCATCTCACCCCGAACGCGATCGTCCGGATGGGCCTCTTCATCTGGCTCTTCGAGACAGCGACCGGGAGGGAGCCCACCCTACGCGTCTTCCGGTACTTCTATGAACCGGCGGCGCGGAGCTCCCGCCTGGTGAAGGGGGCACCCAAGTCCCCCTTCGGCTCGGTGATGGTGCAGATGCTGCCGTCCCGGGTGGCCGATTACCCGGCGGCAGCCTCCCGGGACCATTGGGGCGACTGGATCCGTAGGTGGTTCTACCACTGGGTCCGGGACGACGAGGTGACGTACGCCCTGGAGCCCGCCTCCTACAGCAGGTCGTCCGTGCCGAAGCCTCCGGTGTGGACGGACGAGGAGCTCGAGCTCCTCGCCAAGGTGATCATCTCCCGGAAGACCCGTTCTATGCGGGACGCCGCCGAGAAGATGATGCTCCTGAGGATCTCCCCCTTCTCACTCGGGAGAAGGGGGATTGGCATGGGCCCGGAGCAGTGGCCCCCGGTCAAGCCGGTGACCCGACGTAAGTCCCGGTAACCTGCTTCATTGCATTTACAAATTTTTGAAAATTTGATTAACTCTTTACCTCTTGTAGTTTGGCCATACCCGGCGGCGCGGGAGAAGGCGGAGAACCTCCTGGGGAGGTACTTCGCCGACGAGCACGAGCGCGTCATGCGCCTCGTGGGGGAGGGTCCTCCCCGGAACTTGGTGGCTGAGGCCTACGGGCTGAAGCTGCCGGAGAGGAAGCCCCTCCCCACCCCCGGATCGCACAAGCGGGGGAAGGTCGCGGCCGGGGGCTCTGAGCCTAAGAAGGCCAGAGTCCAGAAAACCCCCGGCCAGTCGACGATGCCGGCGACGACACCGGCGAAGCCCCGGGACGAGACCCCCGGGACCGAGCGCGCCCAGGCACCGGCCCGGAAAGAAGCAACACCCCCTCCCCCGAAGAGCCCCGTCGAGGCCCGGGGGAAGGAGCCGGCCGCGGGCGGGGCGTCGTCCGATTCGGCGGACTACGCCCCGTCGCCACCTTCAGTAGCAATCCTCCCGGCGCCCCGGGCACCCTTGGAGCCGGAGAAACCAGAGGTGAGGTTCGTGGAGACCTCGCCTCCGCGGGTGGAGTGGCCTCTGGACGAAGGGGGAGCCCCTCGGTCTACGAGGTCCCGCCGGAATTGGGCCCCCGGGGGCCCTCCCGCCCGGGAAGGGGAAAGGGCTGATGATCCCCCCCCCCCCGCCACTTCCTCGGGGGGCACTTCGGGGACGAAGGCGACGACGACCGCCACCCTGACCGAGGTCATACCGGGCGCCCAGGTCCGGGAGCCTGTTACCGGCCGCGGCTTGACAAGCGTTATGCAGAAGGCCTGCAGACCCCAAAGGTCCAGACGCTCCACGAGCATTTCACGGAGCTCCGGTCCCTTCAAGCCCAGGTATTCACCCGAAGCGGTTGTCGCTTTCTCTTGGTCCTCTGCATCCAAAATTTTTCTAACTCTGGAATTTATAGGGGGCGGCGATTACCTGGGGCTTTGAGCAGCACGTCATCCGGCTGCTCAATGACGAGGAGGACAAGGCCGCCGCCTACCTGGGCCAGTGGGACGAAGCTCTCAGGGAGCTGGCCCGGGTCCGGGCCCAGGTTCATGTCTCAGAGACCGTGAACGGCCACCTCTGAGAGGAGGCGAAGGCGAGGGAGGAGGCCTTCCGGGAGCTCGAGGGTTCGAGCGTCCAGGCGGTGGTGGACGCTGGCCGCTCCGTCCGCTTGGCCCTCAAGAGCCTTGGCGTAAGCCTAGGCTCCGAGGGTGGCTCGGAGGTGCCCCCGGCCACGCTTGCGGAGGCTATGCGCTTTCTTAACGCACAAGTCTCCGTGATCCTGGAGGCAGCGGACGCCCGGGCGTGAGGCCGGGTGATCCCCGTCATTGCGGCCGTGGCCGGGCTCATCGAGCACCGGGGAGTGGGCGCCCGGGCGATCGGGGGCCGCATCCCGCGGAGCTTCCCCGAGTTCTTCGAGCCCTCGCGCCGGGAGGTGGAGCAGCTCGCCGGGGGTTTCTACGACCGGATCATCCGAGTGAGATTCCCAGCACCGGCGCCTCCGGCAGTGGACGCCCCAGCCCCGGCCTGGGAGGAGGCCCCCTGGGGGGCGGACGCCAATGAAAAAGTATGAGCCTCCCCCCGGGTCTTAGAAGAAGCCCCGGACACTTGTAAAAAGATATTTTGAATGCAATAGAGTTAGAAATTTTTCTAAGTCTTTGAATTGAATGCAATGTTACCAGTGTTCCCGGGAAGTTGCTCCCGGGCGAAGGTCAGGGAGGGGCTCTCCGGGGGACGCCCAAGCGGCTTTAATATTGTTAAGCCTCATCTCCGGGGAGCGCGGCGGGGACGCCGTCTGGGAGCCCGTCCGGTTAAGGTGGCATCCGGAGTGGCACTTGGACAATTTTGACAATCATCGCGCCGAATTGTCCCCTCCGCGTCCGGGGTTCCGGATGATACCTCCTCTCCGGATACTTCCACCGGCGGGATACGAGTTCTGGCCCGAAGATGTGCTCCGGGACACTCGGCGCCGCGTGCGTGCATTGTACCGGGACTTGGCCCGGGAGCTAGCGGAGAGCCTCTAGGAGTATTAGGCGTAGGAGCCTTAGGATATAGAGGATCCCCCAGGTTAGAGCCCGGGTTGTACCATTTCTGAAGCCCACCGGAGGGGGAAGATGTCCTCTGGGTTGGACAATCAATAAAGCTGTTTGCTTGCTTCTTCTTTCGTTGTCTTTTTATTTTTTCTTCTTGGATGGTCTGGACGACTCCTTTTCACAAGAATGAGATAAGTTTGCTCGTGGGCGGTGCGGTCGACACATGGGGGTTCCTCATTCCCCCAGCTCACAGCGGGCCGGGGGGTAGCTCCGCGTGCTGTGGGGGTAGCGAGGCCCCCGGGGTGAAGACAACCTGTAGCATAGGAATTTTTCTAAGTTAGAAAATTTTAAAACGAGGTTTCCAAGGGAAAGACCTTCCGGGAGACAATCGTCCGGTCGCCGTGAGAACGGGGAGCCGGGAATAAGGCCTCGTGTGGAGGAAACCCAAGAAAAACCCGATGAGATTTCCGGAGGCGAGCTTCCTGGGAGATGATCGTCCGGTCGCCATGAGAACGGGGAGCCGGGAATAAGGTCTCCGGGGAAGAAATGTCTGAGAAATCCGTAACTTCTCCGGGAGACAATCATCCGGTCGCTGTGAGGACGGGGAGCTGGGAATAGGGTCTCCGGGAGGCAATCATCCGGTTGCCGTGAGAACGGGGAGCCGGGAATAAAGTTGCCGGGGGCAATCATCCGGTTGCCGTGAGAACGGGGAGCCAGGAATAAAGTCTCCGGGAGGCAATCATCCGGTCGCCGTGAGAACGGGGAGCCGGGAATAAAGTCTCCGGAGACTAGATACCCAAGAAAGCCATTAGACGTCCCACTGGGGAGAGCGTCTACTCCCGGAGGAGGAAGTGCCCGATGACGGGTCTTGAGTGTTTGGGCAGGGGACTAGTCTCCCAAAGTGACTCGTTACCGCGGCCGCTGGGGACCGGGTTGCCACTTACACCCTCAGTCCACGAGGGCTGATCGTAAGCCGCCCTACAGGAGGGACTTGCTGGGTCTGGGGAGGGCATCCTCACGGGGAGGGCTTCCTCGCGGGGAGGGCTTCCTCGCGGGGCGGTAATGAGAAGAACCTGCAATGAGACAGATGAAGAGCAAGACCTATGTATTGCTAACAAAATGAAGTACAGTGCCTCCCCCTGCGAAGTCGCGAAAGGGGAGGAAAAGGTAAATAAAGTGTCCCTCCTCCCCCTCCAGCGTGATCGCTCCGGGGGAGGGGATAGGCCCGTAAGGCTAAACATAGAACTTGCGAAGTAAACGCAAGTTCCACGTGTGCTTCAGCTCCTGCTCTTGAAGGTTGGAGAGCTTGTAAGCCCCCAAGCCCAGGACCGCGGAGATCCTGTAGGGGCCCTCCCACTTGGGGGAGAGCTTCCCCTGGGCTTGGGGGTCTGTGACGCGCTTGAGGACAAGGTCCCCAAGGCGGAAAGCTCTCTCACGCACGCGCTAGTTGTACGCGCGCGCCATCTCTTTCTCGTAGATGGCGTGGCGGAGGAGCGCTCGGTCGCGTTCCTCCTCCACGAGGTCGATCTCCAGGCGCTGGTTGGCCTCGTTGGCCTGGTACGCTGCGGGCGTGGCTCCCTCCAGGAGCTCGACCCGCAGTGACCGGAAGCCCATCTCCGAGGGGAGGACTGCCTCCGCCCTGTAGACCAGGGAGATGGGAGTACGCCCCGTCGCCCGGGACGGGGTCGTGTGCATGGAGCAAAGGATGCTAGGGAGCTCCTCTGCCCATGCACCCTGCTTAGAGGCGGTTTGCTCAAGTCTCCGGCGCAATCCCTGTAGGATCACGCCGTTGACTCTCTCGACGGCCCCATTGCTCCGGGGATGTGCCACTGAGGCGAAGTGGAAGACGAGCCCCAGGCCTTCGCAGAATTCCCGGAAATAAGCTGAGTCGAATTGGGTCCCGCTGTCCACGGTGATTTCCCGGGGGACACCAAAACAACATACGACGTTTTTCCAGAAAAACCGCTGAACGGCCTGGGACGTGATGCTAGCCAAGGGCTCCGCCTCAACCCACTTTGTAAAGTAGTCAACCGCGACCACTGCATACTTGTATCCTCTGGGCGCTGGGGGGAAGGGTCCTAAGAGATCCATCCTCCAGCGCACGAAGGGCCAAGTGATGGGGATAGTCTGCAGCGCTATAGGGGGAGGTTCGAGCCCTTGGCCATCTTCTGGCATGCTTCGCATGTGGAGACAAGGTCTCGCGCGTCGCTCATGACCGTGGGCCAATAAAAGCCCTGCCTGAGAGCCTTGGCCGCAATGGATGTCTTCGAGAAGTTGAAGTCCCTCTGGCCAGGGGAGGCAGCGCAGGAGGGCGGAAGCCCCCCGCTTGTAGAGCCTTCCCTCCAGCAAGAGATATGCCCGGGCTTTGGCCCGGAGGCGTTTGGCCTCGGTCTCACTGGGAGGGTCCCCCTCCCCCTTGATGAAGGAGATGAGGTGGTCCATCCATGACGGAGTCCGGGTGATCTTGGCGACCTCCGGGACATGAGGCTCGTCGCCCGTGTCCGGGGAGGCCACCGAGAGCTTCGTGATGATTTCCAAGAAAACCCCCTTGGGGACCAATTCCTGGGCGCTTGCTGCATGGGCCAGGGCGTCGGCGCTGTCATTGTCCCTTCGCGGGATATGCCGGGCCTCGAGGCCGTCGAAATGCCTCTCCATCTTTCGCACCTCCTGCAAATAAAGACTTAAGTTTGCGTCATGGCACAGGTAAGACTTGTCCATTTGGCAAACTACGAGCTGAGAATCTTCCATGACTAGGAGGTGCTGGATCCCCAGGGAGCGCATAAGGCGCATCCCGAGGAGCAAAGCCCCGTACTCGGCGATATTGTTGGTTGCGGGGAACTCAAGCCATGCGGCGTACTCGAGTTCCTTCCCCTCGGGGCTCCGGAGGACTACCCCGCGCTAGCCCCGGCGAGACACAGCGACCCATCGAACATGAGAGTCCAATGATCACTGCGTCGGGGCGGCACAGGGAGGTCTTCGTTCCCGGACCCAGAGGCAAGGGTCCACTCTGCAACGAAGTCGGCGAGGACCTGCGACTTGATGGCGGAGCGGCCGGTGAGGGACAGGGAGAAGGGGGCGAGCTCGGCCCCTCACTTCCCAATCTGGCCGGTGGCTTCTTTTTTCCGCAGTACCTCCCCTAGGGGGAGAGACGACGGGACGGTGATGGGGTGTCCCAGGAAGTAATGGCGAAGCTTCCGGGACGCCATCAAGAGGGCGTAGCAGATCTTCTCCATCTCCGTGTACCGAGTTTTGGCCCCTTGGAGGGCCTCACTCACGTAGTACATGGGATGCTGCTGCCCCCCTTGCTCCTTCACCAAGACCGCGCTGACGGTGTCAGGGGTCGCGGCAAGGTAGAGGAGCAAGGGCTCTTCTGGAGACGGGCTCACGAGCATTGGAGGGCTCGTGAGGTACTTCTTGAGGTCGTCGAACGCCTCCTGGGCCTCGGGGGTCCAGCGGAACCCCTCGAGCCGTCGGAGGATCTTGAAGAACTGGAGGCCTCACTCCCCCGACCAGGAGACGAAGCGGCTGAGCGCGGCTAGGCGGCCGGAGAGACGCTGGACATCCTTGACGGAGCGCGGCGGGCGCATGTCTAGGAATGCCCGGATCTTCTCGGGGTTTTCCTCGATGCCCCACTGGGACACGAGGAAACCTAGGAGCTTCCCCCCGCACACCCCGAAGGCGCACTTCTCCGGGTTGAGGTTGAGCCCAAACGCGCGGAGGTTGCGGAAGGTCTCCGCCAGGTCGTCGATGTGGGAGGCTGCGCGGGGACTTTTGACAACCGTGTCGTCTACGTAGACTTCGACGTTGCGGCCAACTTGATCTTTGAAGACCAGCGTCATGAGGAGCTGGAAGGTCGCGCCCGCGTTCTTGAGCCCGAAGGGCATATGGACGTAGTAGAAGGTTCCGAGGGGAGTTATGAAACTCGTCTTTTCCTCGTCCCCTTCCGCCATCCGGACTTGATGGTAGCCCGAGTAGGTGTCTAGGAAGCTCATGAGCTCGCACCCCACGGTGGAGTCGACGAGCTGGTTAATCCGCGGGAGTGGGAAGTTGTCTTTGGGGCAGGCGCGGTTAAGGTCGGTGAAGTCCACGCACATCCGCTACCTGCCGGTTGACTTCTTCACCAGGACGGGGTTCGCGAGCCACTCGGGGTGCAGGACCTCCCGAATGAACCCCGCCTCTCCGAGCCGGGTGATCTCCACCTTGATTGCCTCTTGGCGCTCGAGGGAGAGTTTCACAGCTTCTGTTTGATCGAGGGGTGACCGGGGGCCACTGCGAGCTTGTGCTCAATGACCTCCCGGGCGACGCCCCGCATATCCGAAGGCTTCCATGCAAAAACATCAGAATTTTCGCGCAGAAAAGCCGCAAGTTGCACTACATGCTCCTCGGGGAGCTCCGCCCCGAGCCGAACGGTTTTGTCTTCATCGCCCGGGGACAGCAGGACCTCCCGGAGGCCCCCTTCCGGATGCGGCTTGAGGAGTGGCCTCCCGGGTGGTGGCGCAGCGACGTCTAGTTCCGGGGGAGAAGCCTCCCCCCCGGGCTTCTTTATGAGGTTGACGCTTCTGATTGTGGCCGCAGTGCGCTCGTATACAGTACGGGCCATGTCTTGGTCTCCCCGGACGTTGATCATGCCATGCAGAGGTAGTTTTGATGGGTGGCAGCCCCCAGCCGGTTGATTGTGGTCCTCCCCATAATCGCGTTTTAGGAGGAGGGGAGGTCTACAACGTCGAAGCGGACCAACTCGGTCCAGTAGTTCTCCGGGGTGCCGAATGTCATGGGAAGATCTACCTTGCCCACGGGGTGGATCGCCTTCCCCGGGACAAAACCTTGTAGGGGCCCAGCCGCAGGCTGCAGGAGCTTCTCATCCACCTGCATCTCTTTGAAGGACTTCAGGAATAGGACGTCAGCGGAGCTCCCGCCGTCCACGAGGATGTGGGTCAGGTGGCAGTTGTAGATGGTCGCGGAGACAATGAGCGCGTCGTCGTGGGGGAAGCGAACCCCTCGCGCGTCTTCCGCCGTGAAGGTGATGGGGACGTCCGACCACTTGGGTGGCGGGGACACGTGTAGCACCCCCACAACCTTGACCTCGCGCGCGTACTCCTTACACTGGCGCTTAAAGTCCCGCCCGGAGGCGGACCCTCCCACGATGACGTTGATGTGGCGCTGAGAAGTTTGAAAGGGGAGAGCTTCTGAAGGCTCCCCCTCCTGCGTCTGCGTCTGCTGACCCCCCGCGGGAGCGGGAAGGGCCGGAACAGCTGGCCGAGGGAGCAAGGAGGCCGGAGTCCCCCCCTGCCCGCACTGGTCGAGGAACGCCGCGAAGTGCTGCAGCGGCTAGCTGCAGTCTCCGGTAGAGTGGGTACTGGACCCGTGGAAGCTGCACCACGGTCCTTCCCGCCTTCTCCCCGCGGGGCCTTGCTGGCCGCGCGAAGACTGTCCTCCCCCATGGTCTTTCGGCTTGGGGAAGGGGCGGTTGCCCCTCGGGGGGTCGCGCGAGCCACCTCCGCCCTCGAGGACAAAGGTGTCCCGAGGCCGTGGCTCGTTACGCCCCCCCTGTCTGGGGCGCTTGAGGGGATCCCTGGCCCCCCGGTCGGCGGGGGCGGGAGCCCCCTGGGTCTTCTCCCAAATGTCGTCTTCCTCCTCCCGAGCGTACTTTTCGAGTACGTTGAAGAGCTCATCGGCGGAAGAGGCGCAGCTCCAGGAGAGCCTTCGGTGGAGCTCCCCCGGGAGGATGCCGCTTTTGCAGGCTTCGATGATCGTAGAGTCGGGGACGTGAGCCACTTTGCTCTTCACCTGAGCAAAGCGCTTGAAGAAGCTTCTGATGGTTTCCCCAGTCCTCTGCCGGACAGTGTACAGCTGCGAGGAGTCCAGGGGACGCACGTAGTTCCCTTGGAAGTTCGCGCAGAACTCCCGCTTGAGCTGCGTGAAAGACTTGATGGAGCCGGCCTTCTGGTTGTAGAACCAGGAGCAGGCGATGCCGATGAGGTAGAGGGGGAAGCCGTTGCATTGTACCGTCTCGTCCCCCCCGGCCGCGGAGATGGTTGTGGAGTAGACCTGCACAAATTCGTAAGGGTCTGCCTCACCGTTATAGTGCTCGATGTGCGGAGGGCGGTAGGGCCGCGGCCACCGGATGCTGCAAAGTCTTCGGCACAGGGGCTGGTTAGCCCCTTGCACTTCCCGGGGAGAGTCCCGGTCGCTGTCTTCTTTCACGGGGGACATGCCCTCGTTGTCTGAGTCTGGAAGCGGTCCGAGAGGTCCGCCGGAGTGGCGGTGGCGACGCTTCTCCTCCAGACCGGGGCTGAGTTCCCGGACGTCCGGGCTATTCTCCGGAGAGGCTGGGTCTTCCGCGGGTCTCTTCCCCCGACCGGAGCGAGAGCGAGGCTCCTGATGCCCACGGCCAGGGGGAAGTTCTTCCCCTCGCTCGGGTCAATGCATCCGCTCGACCTCCCCCCGGGCGAAACGGACTTGTTCCGCCGAGGGAGGGAGCTTATGCACTGTAGCTACCGGCCCGGAGGCTTCCGGGGCCGGCTGGGGGGAGCCCCCTGCGAAGACCCCCGGGACCGGAAAGGGGGAATCCCCTGTATTATCCAGAACCGGGGAGGGGGTGCCCTCGGCGACGTTTGGAACCGAAGTGGAGGGGGCCCCAGTGGCAACGACCGGAACCGGAAAGGGGGAAGCCCCAGTAACATCCGGATCCGGCGAGGGGGGAGCCCCCGCGGCGATGTCCGAGACCGGGGAGCCGATGCGGGGGGAAGTCTGCTGAGGCACGGGAGCTGCTCTGTCGACCGCCCCTGTGCGATAAACGCGACGCGAGGGGCGGGACTGGCTGCCGGCGTAGGGAAAACCCCCGGCACAAAATGGGCTCCCGGCCCCGGGAATGGGCCTGGGACGGGGTACCCCCTGGTGCCACGAAGGGCCCTGGCATGAAGTAGCCCCCCGGCACTGGGACGGGCTCGGGCGCCGGGAACGGTCCGGACGTATATTCCACTGGGGGAGGGAACCCCCCGGCTGGAGCATACGGGGTGGCCAAACCCCCAGAGGCCGGGGGAGCCGCCGGGTAACCCATAAACGGGGGCATAGTCCCCGGGTATGGGTGCGACGCAAATGCGGGAGCCGGAGACCGCGCCAACACGCTGAGCAACTCATCCATAGAGCACTGGGCGCGGAGCTGGCCCTCCACTAGAGCCTCAAGCTGGGCGTCCCGGGGGACCAGGGGAGCCGTCGGGGGGAGACTGGTCCCGGCCGACGTCCCCGCGGTCACCGGGAGCGACCTAGAGGTAGAAGCACCAAAGTTAAGAGGAAAGGCGGCAGGCGGTACCTGGGCCTGACCTCCTCTGGGCGGAAGCACCGGGACAGCCGTGTCCCGGAAGGGCGCCGCCGGGTCTCGGACGGGCGGCGCCGGGTCTCGGACGGGCGGCGCCGGGTCTCCGTGACCGGCGTCTCCGGGAAGGGTGCGAGCCCTTGTTCTTGGGGGAGCCATGGCGTCTTGTCACGAGTCCCCACGGACGGTGCCAACTGTCGTGGTATTGCGAATACCCCGGCAGGTTCTGTGAACGATCCTAGCGAAGATTACGCGGCGCAGGTAGACCGGATGACCGGTCCTCCCCCACCGGACAAACACAAGAAAAGACATAAGGATTTATACAGGTTCGGGTCCCGGTGGGGGCCCTAGTCCTGTCGGCGCGCTCCCGACCGGAGTCGGCTGGGGAGGCTCTCTCCGGGGGAGAGGCTTCCAGAGCACGCCTGTGAGTTTAGCAATTCCAATCAATATGAATCACCTTCTTACAACTGAGGGGTACAAGGGCTATTTATAGCCCCAAAAAGAAGCAAAAAGCCTAAACTACCCCGGAAGCCACCGTCGGATTGAGGGGTAGGAACGTCCTTCTCCTGGTCAAACGTCTTGGATGCTTGACAAGTGGTCGCTGATTCCCGAGGCGCTCCTCGCGTGACCTGCACGTGATCAACAACTAGAGACTTTACCTTTAGAAGGGCGACGAGGCCCGGGACACGCACCGGAGGCCAGGTCCTCGGGCCAAAGGTGACTCCCGGGACCGGCGCCGGAAGCCAGGTCCCGGGAGCCAAAAAAGGCGGCGCCCGGGGAGGCACCGGAGGCCTGGTCCCAGGGACCAAAAAGGTGGCGCCCGGGGAGGCCCCGGAGGCCAGGTCCCTGGGGCCAAAAGGTGGCGCCCGGGGAGGCACCAGAGGCCAAGTCCCCGGGCAAATAGCGGTGCCCGGGACGGCGCCGGAGGCCAGGTCCCGGCGGCCAAAAGGCGGCGCCCAGGGAGGCATCGGAGGCCAGGTCCCCGGGCAAATGGCGGCGCCCGGCACGACGCCGGAGGCCAGGTCCCGGGGGCCAGAAGGCGGTGCCCGGGGAGGCACCGGAGGACAGGTCCCCGGGCAAATGGCAGCACCCAAGACGGCGCCGGAGGCCAGGTCCCGGGGGCCAAAAGGCGGCGCCCGGGGAGGCACCGGAGGCCAGGTCCTGGGCCGCAAAAGGCGGCGCCCGAGGAGGCACCGAAGGCCATGTCCCCGTCCGCATGTGACGCAACTTACCTGGACTTAGTCTCACGGAGATTTCCCCAACAAGAACTCACAAATAGATGAACGTGGGCCGACTCTACAAGTTCTACACATGAAACAGTTGTGTATTGGTTATCTCATCGAAGCTCGAGCTCCAGCGTGGCACCTACCTTCCCATTTTGGAAGGTTTGTATTTTTCCGAGCACAATCTTGTGCTCGTCAAATACTAAAAAAAAGGGGCCAAAGTATGTTTTGGTAATTGAGTGCTTGATTTTGAGCGTCTGAAATGAATAAAAGTTTTAGTGAATCTGGTTTTAGCCTCAATCCTAGCCCTTTGACACTACCTGTGTCTAACGTAAAAAGGCTAGCATTTAGGTTGGGGGCTACACTAGTACATAAATGTTTTCTTCTAATGGTTCAAAACATACCTTAGTAACAGTTTTCGTACCGCTAGTAATCGGCAAGATAGAACAAGACTCGCATTACTCTAACGGTTCCGAACTGTTAGAATATCCTGTAATATTATAATGGTTTTTCTGAGAAAACCGTTAGGAAAACCTACGCATATTATAACGGTTAACTAGTACTATCCGTTAGAAACTTACACTATATTCTAACAGTCGTTCATACTATACCGTTAGAACATCATACAATCTTCTAGCGGTCAATATTAGGCAACCGTTAGAAGAGTCTATAATATTATTACGGTTCTTTTAGGTTAACCGTTAGAATAGGTCGCTATAGTCGAATGGTTAACTAGTACTATCCGTTTGAAAATTACACTATATTCTAATGGTTAACTAGTACTATCTGTTAATGGTATACTTCGAACAATCATTAGAATATAGTGTAATTTTCTAACAGATAGTACTAGTTAACCGTTGGAAGATGGTATATTATTCTAACGGATAGTACTAGTCAACCGTTGGAAGATGGTATAGTATTCTAACGCATAATACTAGTTAACCATTAGAAGATGGTATAGTATTCTAACTTTCTATGTTATTTAGCTGTTAGAATAAGCTTAGATACACAATACAGTACAAATACAAAAAAGGTACATTCACAAATACACATTGAACAGGCTGACACGTTGGGCAGTTATTCATATTTATTCACACATTCAATTTATTCACATACAGATAAATACAAATACAAAGACAACAATTCACAGAGAGTACACGAAGAAAAGAAAAAATACAACAAGTGAGCTAAGCCGGTCATGGCGGCTGGTTGACCGCCACTTCGTCCATCACATGTTGAGCCCAAATTTGTCACAGCTCTCTATTCTTTGCATTCTCGTATTTGTCTTTGGACATGGCACTATGCATGCATGTGTGAATAGTCAGCAATTAACTTCCCAGTTTTAAATGTCACATCCAATTTTCAAATTTGAGTTAGCTAAAATGTTTACCTGAGGGAATTAGGCAATGTTTGTTCTGACTGGGTCATGCATATACCACAGCACATAAAACCCACATTCCCACCATTTTGGCTGCTGATGGCACTGAGATAATTGCATATGCGAAAACATGTCAGCTATTTTTTCCATAAACTAATTAAGCATAAACTAAAAGACTCGTGAGTAGTTCTATCCTTACTAATTACCTTATATTCTTTCCAAGAAACTCAAGAGCCCTCCGATACGTCATGCCTCCCTCCAGTGGACACGTAATTTTTGAGAGCCATGCATTTAAGTTAGCATTGTCGGTTAATATGTTATGATTAGCTAGTGTAGTCAAAATTTAAATCAAACATGTTACTTATGTGTTCATAATCCCCCTAATCATGTATTCCTTCGGTAACCTGTCGCGCATCGAATCTAGATAGTACACCTCATTCCATTGATAGATCACAAGGAGGATCCAGTGGCCGCTACATAGTACATAAAAGAGAACTGCTTAAAGTATATATCTCAGGTGTAACATACAAGAATGAGTTAAATTACTAGGAAATGCACTAACCTTTGGTGGTATGGCGCTAAAATGAACTCCTGTCCTACTGCGCCAGCAGTGCCCTAGATATGTACTACTCGGCTTGTGTTGCGTCCTGCTCTAGCATCATGAGGCTTATTTTCTCTGGGTCTAGGAAACCCACCTTGGAAGACACCCTCATCAACACCAGCCTGTACATGCACCTGCATGCAAAGTACAACATTAGTATTGTAGAATGTTACTACATTTACTAAATGAACTACAGCAATATATAGGATCAGCAAACTTATAGGACTCCAGTCCGTATGATGGACATATCAAGTTCCCACCAGTTAAAGAGGTCGAACAGATCCTCGTGAGCCACGGATATGCTCCCGGGCTCACGGTGGAATTGTCCAGTCCTGAAGGGAACTAGGAAGTTCAAGTTGCACCGGGCCCGGTGTAGGTACCACTCGTGGAGGTCTCTAGTTGAGCGATCCAATTTACGCAAAATTGCCTCCTCCACGAGTGGGAACCCATTCCTAAACCTATCCAACTGTAGCTTTGGCCCTTTGCCTTTGCCCTTGCCTTTTTCTGGGCAGTGAGCGCATACCTTCGAAGGCAAGGGCGAGGTGGTGACAGCTTTCTTTGCAGGTGGAGGGGCTTTCCTGGGAGGCGTGGATCCTCTAGCTAGGGTCGAGGTCGTCCTTTGTGGGTTGATGGCCGGAGGAGATCCCTCATGCCCTGCGCTGGGGGTGGTGTCCTCAGGTAGTACGCCAGCAGGCCACTTCAATTTATGAACACCTATGTTAGATTTTGCAAGTTGAGTGTATTAAGTAGGTTGTAAACTAAAATGCGTAGGATTTACCTGTTGTATTATAACACACTTCTTGGGCCACTGTACTTAGGAGCCCCTTGCCTCAGCAAGTGTCCGCATGTCCTTCGTTAGGACTGGCAATGGAAAAGCGGTGTAGACCGGGAGGGCCATGTCCACCTATACCTTTGCGAACCCCAACTCCAGAGGTATGCACTGAATCTAGACATCTTCCCTAGACGGATATACGAACCCGTGGGAAAACACTATGTGTCGGTCGCCTAGGTGAGTCACTAGGCTTCAACTCTCCAGCTTCTACAAATTTGAAATAATTAAAACAGGTTAGCGAAACAACTCTAAAGGAACGGGAGTGGCATCAACTTAAGTGCACAGCTCAAGGCTTGCAATACCTCAAGCAGATCTACCGAATCCACGAGGACCTTCGAAGAGCAACTGCTCGGTCGACCCCGCAGTGTACCGTCGCCCTCGGGAGCTGGATCTACAGCCTTGGATAGCATCATTTGTTTCAGCTGTCCTTACTATTCCCTCATCTCAGCGAATGTAGCCTCGATCTCTGCCCGTAGCTCTACCCGTATCCTCTAGGCCAGCACCGATTCCTTCTCCTTCCAGGTGCAGGCCTTCTTCGTCGGTGGACCTAGCTCTTGGAAGCCAGCCTTCCATGGCACGATGATTCCCACGGTCCGCGTCCGCCTGGGATGCTCCTTATTTCCTAGATCCCGGGTGAGGATGTCATTCTCCCTCTATGGGGTAAACAATCCCTGCATTGCCTCCTTCTCGGCAGAGATCTGTTACATTTAAAGCTACATTTTGACACAAATACATATACACACTTGCGCACACACAGTTTATCAAGTTAACCAACTTACCATTCGCTGCTCGACCTCAGCATCCTTAGGGTTTGGGAACTCCATAGACCCTGTGGACGACACGGACCCTCTCCCCTGCCACCATCGCTTGCACCTTTCATCGCAGATCTCGGAGAGCGACAAGCCAGGGGAGTCGATGAGAGCATTTTCCTCGTCTTCCTTCCACCACTACTCCTCCTTCCCCGCAAAGCCCCGAGATCCGAGCCGGTGCAAGTGGTCGTTCCTCTTCTGGATTGCCTTGTTATTCTCACTAAGGGCCTTGAACTCGTTGGTCCCCTTTTGCTGGGTGAATTCCTCCCATACCTCCTCCGTTAGGAAAGGGTACATTGATGAGGACATCACTTCTTCGGATACACGCACCAACCATAATCCTCCGCTTGTTACACAAGAACCAATAACACACGACCGAGCCCGATTGTTGCTTTTGCCAGGTGAACTCATTCCCAAGTTATATATATATGGTTTTGAGAATGGTTGACTACCTAATGATGATAATATTGTACTTAGGAACCATGGAGAGGACCAGCAAGGATGCGAGGACCAGCAAGCCCAACTCGAGTTGGAGTCCAAGACGAATTCGAGTTGGAGTTCGATTCGGCCATCCAGGAGCTGCCTGCCTTCAAACGACCATAACTCCCTCATACAAAGTCCGATTAGGACGTTCTTATAGTCCACGGAGACACGCACGATGCGATCTTTCCAATTGATCTAGCCCCACTTCCAAATTCCTTCTGAATCGGCAGAAATTAACAAAACAAGTTTCAACCAGATTCTGATTGGGCCAAGTCGGTGCTGTGACACCTTGTTTCGGGCCTTCAGCCCATGTATTCCCTAGTAGGTCATGGGAAACCCTAGCCACGCCGCCTCTTCATATACTCAGTAGCCGTCACTGTTTAGATTTGGATTTTTCTTAGATTATTCTGCCATTGCAGTTTCACCGAACTCGGTTTGTGAAATCCCAACTCGTGAGCTTAATACAATTCGCAATTCAGTTGCTTCTTCTTCGTTCATGCTAGTGTTCTCGATTTGCAGCAGGAACAAGCCTTCATGGCGAGGTCAACCGTGTCTTGGCGTGGTTGATAACCAACGGAGCCGTGGTGTAGCGATTGCAGGGGTGCGAATCAGTTCTGATTGGAAGCCGGATCGTCAACGTCGAGTTCTCCATCAATCAATTTATCTCTAGCTATCGGAAGATTGGGACACCGTTCACATCAGTTGGTATTAGAGCGAAGGTTGCCTGATAGGTAACATTCTATCCCCTCTTTGTTTAGATTGATTATGTTCTTCGTCCTAGAGTCCAGAAAACTTGCCCTACAAAAAAAAATTGTTTACCTTGTCCAAACCCTAGCCATTAGCCTTGCATCATTCTTGTTAGTTTGCATCTTTGAATTTTCGTCCATCGTTGTCGAGTGCTGGTTTTTAGTTTTAGTCTTGGTCTAGTTTTAGTCTTGCATCTCGTCGCAGAGTCGAATTGCACGTCGATCTCCTCGTCGTCGCGTCCAATTCGAATCTTCCACTCTCCAGTTTGTTGTTTTCATCATATCTTCCTCATAAAAACTCGGATTTTCACATTCTTGTACTTTCTGGAAATATCAGATCGTTCTCTACAAATTTCCTGTTGAGATTGAAGTCAGATTCGGCTTCCATCTATGAGATATTGGGTTGTTAATGTCAACGGTGTAGAGTTTGAATCTAATACGTCTGTTTCGGTATTTTCTTTATAATTCTTTCATCCGAGCTCAGATTGGGATAAACTTATACTTTCTGGAATCATTGCGAGAAATCTCACAAAACGTTAGTTGGGGTAATCATCAAATTCAACTGTTTTTATCACACAAAAATTTGGGCAAAGTTAGTTGTGTAATCTTCAAACTCTAGTCCGATTCGGATTCAAATTGCTCAATCTGAGACACAATAAAATTGCCATTTCTTTTGATTCCCAACTCCGTTTTTGACGTTCTTGTACTTGTTGGAAAGATAAAAAGATTCTCTACAACTTTTCTGTTAGTTAGATCTTTAGAATCGGAGCTTTTGGAGTGCGAAGTGGCCGAACAACATTTCTATTTTGTTGTATAGTTGCAGAAGAAAGAGGCAAGTGCAAAAAAAAAAAAACAAAAGCCGCACTGTTTATTAAGGAAAAAAAATCATAGAAGAAAAATATGCGTAGCAAAGAAGAAAATTTTCAGTGGCGCATCTTGGGTTCTAGTCCTTTGTGATTCTAGTTGCTTGCTTGAGCTAGATCTGAGTCTAGGCTAGTTCCAGCACTTTGACTATTAATTTGGACTAATTTTCAACTTTGCATTATTGATATTGAATTGTTGCTACACATATATTAGCATTCCGAGCTCCACTTTCTTCCAACTCAGTTACAGATTTACCTTGCAATCGCCTCACTCACGCTAGTCACGATATCAAGTACCAGCCACCGGTTGCACCCCTACTGCCTTGGTAAGAACACTTATAAGAGCGTGGTAAGACGCTTTGTGAGAGTCCCACTTGCCCCCACCTATTAGTCATAGGGATAATACTCCTGTGTTGTCTTAGTTTTCTACTACTAACCATGGCAGGACCGCAAACAAGAGCTCGAGCTGTAGAAGAAGATGAAATCCGCAAGATGTTGGCCGACATTAGTGCAAAACTCGATAAGAACATTGATGACATGGCTCGAACCAACCGTGAGAACTAGACTGCATTTGAGAGGATGGACCGGCGCATCTCCGACCTTGCTACCAGGTTGGACAATATGGAGCAGCAGTGTCCACCTCATGGAGATGAAGAAGAAAAGGAGCAAGCTGCCTCCCATGAAGTTGAAGTTGAAGATGCCGACACGGAGGTTGTTGTACAAACTGAGCTCCGCAACACGGCTACCATGCACCTTGCTGCCCATGATATTTGCCAACAACAACGAGTGAATCACAATCGACACGGCATGGAAGGTAACTATTTTCGTGGCAATGACGATCCGTTTGCTAAGGTAAAATTTTCCATCCCATCCTTTTCTGGTGCATATGATGCAGATGCTTACTTAGATTGAGAGATGATTGTTGAACAAAAATTTAATTCCCATCTGGTTCCTAAAATTCATAGAGTTAGGCAAGCCACCAGTGAGTTTGAAGATTTTGCTATCATTTGGTGGAACGAAATAGTGAACCTTGGGGTAGAGCCTGATACTTGGGATAGCTTGAAGCGAGCTATGCGGAATAGATTTGTTCCTCCTTCTTATAAACGTGATTTACTTAAGAAATTACAATGCTTGACTTAGGAGAATAAATCTGTAGAGGAATACTACCAAGAGTTGCAAATAGGCATGTTGCGTTGTGGAGTAGTAGAGGCTCAGGAGGAAAAGATGGCCCATTTTTATGGGGGTTTACGACGTGAAATTCAGGACATTATTGATTACAAAGATTATAATAATATCAATAGGTTCTTCCAGCTTGCTATGTTGGCAGAAAAAGAATTGCAAGGACGACACGGACAACCAAGGACAAGAAACAATTTCGGTGGTACCTCCGCATCAAGGCCGACGCAGGGGCAAGCCAAACCAGCCCCATCTTCTTCTTTTCGGTCTGCTGCACCTTCCACAAATAGGACACGATCAACAGCACCACCTCCACCTCCACGAACTTCTGAGGTGAGCAAAACTTCTAATGTGCAGGCGCCAGCAAATGGTTCTTCATCGGTTGCTTCCACGGGTCGCACGAAAGGGATTGTGTGCCACCGCTGCAAGGGCATGGGACATGTCATGAAGGATTGCCCAAGTCAGCGCGCATACATTGCGACTGAGGATGGTGGGTACATTAGTGCAAGTGATGTGAAAGATGAATTAGTTCTTGCAGCTAACCAAGCAGGTGATGATGAGTTTGAACATGATGCGGACGGCGATGATGAGGAAACTTTAGGCACTGCGGCGAGGGATAACTACCGGACCTTTATTGTGCAGCGAGTGTTGAGCACACAAATGGAGCAAGCAGAGAGAGCCCAACGCCACAATTTGTTTCAGATGTTCCTCATTGTCAAGGACCGACGTGTTAGAACCATAAGTGATGGTGGGAGCTGCAACAATTCGGTGAGTTTAGATCTATTCAAGAGGCTTGGCTAGACCACACATGCACATCCCCATCCATACCATGTTGAGTGGTTCAACAACAGCGGTAAAGTAAAGGTAACACAAACTGGAAGACTACAATTTTTCATTGGATCATACCATGATGTTGCTGATTTTGATGTAGTACCTATGCAAGCATGTTCACTTTTATTAGGTCGACCATGGGAATATGATACTGATGCAACTCATCATGGTAGAGGTAAAATATATACTTTTGTGCACAAAGGAAAGAAAATTACTTTACTTCCTATGACACCTTCTGAAATTATGCACTTTGATAGAGAACGAATTGAAAATGAGAAAAAGGAGAATGCTTTGAAATCTGAAAGTAAACAAATAGCGAAAAATGTTGCACCATCTTGCTCTAAGGCTGCTGAAATTAAGTTGAAGAGTGGAGTTCTCCTTGCAACCAAATCCGACCTTGCTGAAATTGAAGAGAATGATGTGATGTGCTCTGCGTTGATATGCAAAGATGCTTTGTTTTCACTTGATGATATATCTAGCACTTTGCCCCCTCCTATCACTAACCTTTTGCAGGAGTATGAGGACGTTTGTCCCACTGAGATACCCCCGGGGCTGCCACCAATTAGAGGACAAATCCAGCGGAGACAAAGGAAATTCAGCGACAAGTCCAAGAGCTTTTGGACCACGGATTTGAAACCGTACTTGGGAGAGGAAGACGAGCTTGAGCCGAGGACGGCTCCACTTCAAGAGCGGGAGGATGATGAGGACATCACTTCTTCGGATACACGCACCAACCATAATCCTCCGCTTGTTACACAAGGATCAATAACGCACGACCGAGCCCGATTGTTGCTTTGCCACGTGAACTCATTCCCAAGTTATATATATATGGTTTTGATAATGGTTTACTACCTAATAATGATAATATTGTACTTAGGAACTATGGAGAGGACCAGCAAGGAGCCCAAGTCGAGTTGGAGTCCAAGACGGATTCGAGTTGGAGTTCGGTTCGGCCATCCAGGAGCAGCCTGCCTTCAAACGACCATAACTCCCTCATACAAAGTCTGATTGGGACTTTCTTATAGTCCACGGAGACGCCCACGACGAGATATTTCCAATGGATCTGTCTCCACTTCTAAATTCCTTCTGGATCACCGGAAATTAACAAAACAATTTCAACCAGATTCTGATTGGGCGAAGTCGGTGCTGCGACACCTTGTTTCGGGCCTTCAGCCCATTTATTCCCTAGTAGGTCATGAGAAACCCTAGCCACGCCGCCTCTTCACATATTCAGTAGCCGTCACTGTTTAGATTTGGATTTTGCTTAGATTATTCTGCCATTGCAGTTTCACCGAACTCGGTTTGTGAAATCCCAACTCATGAGCTTAATACAATTCGCAATTCAGTTGCTTCTTCTTCGTTCTTTCTTGTGTTCTCGATTTGCAGCAGGAACAAGCCTTCGTGGCGAGGTCAACCGTGTCTTGGCGTGGTTGATAAACAACGGAGCTGTGGTGTAGCGATTGTAGGGGTTCGAATCAGTTCTTATTGGAAGCCGGATCATCAACATCGAGTTCTCCATCAATCAATTTATCTCTACCTATCGGAAGATCGGGACACCATTCACATCATACTTCTTCCATGGAGATTTCCCCACAGCGAGGAAGGTACTGACAAGCCAGCTCTTGAAGGTTTTCCATGTTCCGTTCATGTCCTTCAAGCAGGCCGTCTTAGGTGATTTTCACCATTTCTTTCACCAACAGCCCAACGTAGGCAGCATACTTCCCAGCGTTCTTTCCGATCGGCCTCCCAAACTAGTTGAACTCACAAGAAAGGTTGGTGCGTTTCACCAAACGGCCCAACGTTGTCGCGTCTCGCACCGTCCTCTTGCGCTGGGACGAACCAGCATAAGTTATATTGCCCCTCGTCGAACCACTGCTATCAGCCGAGGAAGACGCCGACATGGCTTTCTCTAAAATTCCATCAACAAAACCATCAAAAATTTAATGGAAAGAGAAAGCAAAAAAACATGCCATCTAAGGAATAACATCACAAAATGACCCATTGAATGGAAAGAGAAAGCAAAAAAACATAGAAGGATCAGCAATTGTTGAAGATAAATAGTTCCGAGGTTAGCAATTTGTTCTAACGGTACATAAATGCAGTACCGATAGAAGATGTGCTTTCTTTTAACGAATAATACATACACTACCATTAGAACAATACATGGTCGTCCATTACAAATGAACACACATGGTTCTGAACAAAAGTTGCGCAAATTCAACCAGAACAAATTTATCCCACTTCTTCTAACGGCAAACACATGAACTACCGATAGAAGATATGATTTCTTCTAACGGTAAATACGTAAACTACTGATAGAACATAGTTCTAAACATATAACCTATAGTACATGGCAATTCCATACAAATTATTACACATACTTCTGTATAGATAATTTCAAATCTTGAAATAGGTTTATGACAGCACTGAAACATATTATGTAAACCCTAGTTTAAATCCTAGTCTCAACAGTGCCTGGTGGATTTTATTAAATCCTACACAATAGGCAACCCTAATTTAAATCCAAAACAAGAGCAAGGAAAAATAGCAAACCCTAGTGTAAAAAATGTAAAGATCAAATTAGGAAGATGTTGGACAAAGAACTACGCACTAGGGATAGAGCAAGGGTACTTTACGGCAAAGAGTTGTGGCCAGCGGAGGTGTAGAACGGAGTGGCAACTGGCAATGGAGCAAAAGAGTACCCGGCGGTGGTGGCAAACCGTATTCTAGGCGGTGATGATGGTGGTCATCGGCGATTGTACGGCTTTTCGCGCTCGAGGAGACACAGAGATAGAGTTGGAACGGTTCGACTGGAGGGAAACTCCTGGGCGGAGTTTATTAAATTAGTGCGGACCTTTTCTGACAGTAAGAAAAAAGTAGACCGTCAGACCATGTGTGTACTCTTCTAGCGGTACGAAAAAAGTAAACCGTTAGACCATGTGTGTACTTTTTCTAACGGTATGACCAAAAAAACTGTCAGACCACGTTCATTGTTCTATCGGATATAGTAAGTTAACCGTTAGAAAAGTTCTGGGCTACATATCTGCAGGGGTTTTTCTAAGTTACATTTCTGTGCTACATTTGTTCTAACGGTTAAACGGAAAAAACCGTCAGACCATGTGTTTTGTTCTAATGGTAGAATGAATTAACTGTTAGAAAATTATAATTTCTTTAAGTGCTTCATTTCTGTAGTTGTGCAGGGCACTGGAAAATGATTTTTTAGGCCTATCGAGGAAGCAAACAACTGTAGAAGTGATTTTGACAAGAAAATTTCTTTAGAAGAAGTTCTTATGATTATAAGTGTACAGTAATGTTAGAACTCTTGTTGTGAACTAAAATTGAGATATTGTTGTGAACTTATCGTTAAATTGTAAACAAAAATGGATAGCTTGATGTATTAATGATAAGTTCCTCACCTTGATGCACAACTTGTGGTTAGCCTCAGATTTTTTCTTCAATTACAAAATAGCCAAGAATGGTTGTCAACCCATAATCCTTCTTCATGATCATCTCACAGGTAAGTTGTTTCATCGATGTTTCAATAGGGACAGATTGAATGTCCTCTAAAAATGGAGGTATTTCGTCGAACTAGTTATACTCTTCTTCGTCGACAATGTCTTCGACCCCAACAATATGTCTCATACTGTGAAGGACAATGTGCAACTTTGGATTGGCTGAGTCAACAATGTAGAATACATGTGTGGCTTGCTCACCAAGTATGAATGGATCGTCTTGGTGTGCGACTCTATCGAGATCGACGAGAGTAAACCTGTCATTGTCAACTTTAACGCCTTGAGGGATTTCAACCCATTGTCATCGAAACAAAGAAAACTTAAATAATCTGTAATCGAGCTCCCATATCAGTTCAACACCCTTACTGCCCTGGCATCCTCTGAAATAGCAAATAGTGTGACTCCACTACAATGCGTAGTGCTCTTCTCGTTCTGACTTCTTGTGTAAAATGAATACCCATTGATGTTGTAACCTGCCAAGTCCCAACAGTAAATCTTGGGCTTCTAGCCAACTGATAATTGTCATATCTGTGCATATTTTTATATGTTTTAGCCCCCCCGATCATGCACATTTAGTCATACAAGGCGGCATTTGCATTAATCATTACATTTTTATTACGAAATCAACTGTATTATTCGTGTTGTGATTTTATTGCAGGTCGAAAAGATTTGGGTGGATTTTGGCTGATGGAACATATTTCTTTGACTTTACCTGACTCTTGGTCCATTCCGGATAGAAGCACGCATTCCTACAGACGCATAGGAACTGACTGTACTGAAATCGGAGTCTCTGGGGGCATGAAATCTCAATTCCTTTCAGCCAAGGACCTTCTTGTAATTTTCTAAAACCTCAAACACCCTTTTGCAAAATAGCCAATACTCAGAAATCTAAACCCCAATTCGGAAAGGACCTTTTTTTTATTTCGAAAATCCCAAGGGCCTTTTTCCAAATTGACCTTTCTTCTCTAAACCTCAACCGCCGGTCATGGTTTCCTTTGAGCCTGATTTTTTTTATCTTACCTTCTACTTCTATCTCCCCAAAAACTTTCACACCTCCTACCACCCCACCGGCGACCGCCAGGCCATAGACCGCCATCCTCTTTGCAGCTTCTTCTCCTTCCTCCTTCTTTCTCTCTCATTTCTTCTCTATTTTTCATCCTCTTTTTCTCTAATCCCAAAACTCCCCTCAGAGCCGCCGCCACCTCGCCCGATCCGCCACCGCTGGTTCGCCCTCCAGCGCCGTCTTCACCACTCGCCGCGTCACCACTCCTTTTGCTTCTCCAAAATCCCTCACCGCGGCTCGCCACCACCAAATCTCCCCTCTTTTTCTCTCCCTCTCCATTGTCTTCTCTCCCTCGACCCCCCAATTTCCAAACCCTTGCACCGCTGCTTTTGCGTCGTCGCCCTGAGCTGCTCCACCCGCCTGCGTCGCTGCCGAGTGTGGAGCACAGTCCCACCGCCGGAGCCGCACTCGCCGCGCCTCCACGCCTCTCCCGCAGCCGCCGCGCCGCCTCCGCCCCGCGTTGATCTCGTCTCCTCACTGCCGATCGTGCCTCCCACGTGGATCTTGCCTCACCTCCGTCCCGCGCCACATCACCACGGCCACCGCCGCCGATCTCAACTCGCACATGCCGCCGCCGCTCACCAATCCCCACCACGCCACCACCTCTCCCAAAGACACCGCCGCATCACCACGCCCACCCCCACCGATCTCAACTCGCACACGCCGCCGCTGCTCACCAATCCCCACCGCGCCACCACCTCTCCCGAAGGCACCGCCGCCAGATCGCTCAATCCGCCTTCACGCCGCATCTGCGACGCCGCCACCGAGACACCGCCGATCCACCCCCTTCGCACGTCGTACGTCGGCAGTACTCCATTTCTCCCAAATCCACCTCTCCAGCGACTCCTCCGCTCCTCTCTTCCTCCCGCGCCACTGATCTCGCGCCGGCATTGCCTCCAAGACCGCCGCCGCTTGCTGATCTCGCTGCGCCGCCACCTCTGAACCTCACTCACAGCCGACGACCATATCCCGTGGGCTAGCAACGGTGCCTCCACGCTGTCCCGTGTGCACGGTCTCCTCCACGGCTCCGACCACCACAACGACCAGTGCATCCTCCTCGACCACGACCTTGACAGCGAGCACCTGCTCGTTCTTGTTCATCGACCCCTTCGTCGACCTCAGCTATAGTGTCTTCTTCCTCGACACCAGCTCTGCCATCAACTCCAGCACGTTGTGGCCTAGCTACGGCAACTTCTTCTACGGCCACCCGCTGCGACCTCCTCCACAACCATTCGACCAACTCCACGGCTTCAACTCCAACATCAACAAGCTCCAGTAAAATGCAAACATTGGTGATCAAATCTTTCCCATACCTTGTTCAATTTTGACATGAACTGTCTGTGATGTATGAAATTTAATGAATGTCTGTGATTGCAAAGAATTGGAATTCACTTTCTAAATCACTGGAATGTTTAAATTGTCAACTTCAATTGTGTGCTACTGAATGCTGAGACCATGGTGAATCCAACTCCAGTGTTCTTGTTCTTGCTTTCTTTTGAATTGATTTGAGATGAAGAACTCCCATTCTTGAGCATCCCATAGTTTGCATTCGATTGTTGAATTCGTGCCAGTAGACCCTGATTGTGTCAAGTACCGGTGCATGTTGGAGAATTCTGCAGGTTTGAGTCACCTTGCATTCATTATTCTTGAGAACTCAACCCCTAAAAGCTAGGTAATAGGGATACTGGAGGAGTTAATTCTGACTTGTATCTATCTGTTTTTTTTAGAATGAAATTGTGGTAAATTGTGTTTGGTTGCAACTCTACTCTCATTCTGTATGCTGTTTGTAAATTGAGTTGGTGTTGTAATTAAGCCTATGATTCGTCTGGTATAGAATCTACTGAAATTGTTCTTTATTGCTTGCATTCTCTGAGATTGTGAGTTGAGCCTTGATTTGAGGTTTGAGCTTCTTGTTGCATGGCTGAGAGGAGCTAGAGAATGGTTGGTGTTTGTTTTGTTCTTGTTGTTCGTTGATACTCGTTGTAGAGTGTAATCGTTAATAGTAGTCCGCTCTTCCACTCATGCGAGATTACTATTCGACTATTTCTCTACTGCCTGTACTCACGAATCATAGGTTTATAACGAAATCAGTCGCGGTGTGACCACGTCCCTCCCTCTCTATTTCCTCTGTCATCTTCTCTCTTTATTTCGTCTAGTTTATTTTCTTTTGTCATTCGATTTAGTTTAGTTTTACACATTTCGCTTCTCTAGTCCCTGTGGAAAGAACAACTGAATACTCGCCTACTGCATCGTCCTCGTTCTCTTGTGAGACGGTCTAGGCCGGTATAACCAACCATGCCACAGTTTCACTTATGGAGCCCTCAATAGCTCGTAGGACTCTTTTTGGATCCACCCAGCAAATTTCATATTATGTTCTCTCATGACCCAAATCTCTAGCTTCAAAGGATTCTGTGACCGTAACATTGTCCTGTGCTTGTGTATGTATGGCTCGACCTCCATCATGGATTGTAAGACCCAAAAATGTGCTTTCGCATACATATCATTGGCGGAGACGACTGCTTTGAATCCAATCGTTCTGATGCCCTGAAGCCTGCCCTCGTGTCGGGACTTAGGAACGCCAATTGGGTCAACCCTGGCCATATAATTTGTGCAAAATTCAATCACCTTATCGGCGCCATAACCTTCGATGATACTCCCCTCAGGACGATGACGAATCCTTATGTATCCCTTCAAGACACCCATAAATTTCTCAAATGGATATATATAGCGCAGGAACACGGGTCCACAAAACTTAATTTCTCTGATAATGTGAACAATTAGATGGACCATAACATTAAAAAATGATGGAGAGAAATACATCTCAAGCTGACAAAGAGTTGTAACCACATCGCGTTGTAAAGCGTCCAGTCCATCCGGATCAATTACCTGCGAGAACACAGTTGCGCCAAATATTCATTTCAGAAAAATCTGCTAATTAAGTTCCACGAATGGAGAGTGCACTTACCTTGCAAGATATTGTGTTGAAGAAATAACATAGCTTTGTGATTGTGGGAGAATACCTCTGGTAGCAATGGGAAGCATTTGAAACATCAATACATGACAGTCATGGGACTTCATACCAACAAGTTTCAAGTCCTTCATGGACACAAGTTTTGACACCGTGTAGGCACCGATAGAGTTCAATTTTTTCACTTTTGGACAAAGTATAGCAAGATGGAGGGAGGTATGTACACTTTCCCTTCTTTGACGGTGCAAACTTAGTCCTTATCCCCATTTTCACCATGTCTTGGTGAACTTTTACACCGTCCATTGTCTTTCACGGAATGTTCAACAACAAACCAATCATACGGTCACAGATGTTTTTCTCTGCATGCATGACGTCAATGCAATGTCAAACTTGTAAGTGCTCCCAGTATGGTAGATCCCAATGAATCGATCTCTTCTTCCAAACATTTTTTCTCGAGGTTTACAACACTTACCGAACTCAGCTTTGATGTCCTTCACGCGTGAGTAAATCTCCTTACCGGTCAAAAACACTAGCGTTGATCCTTTCTCAGGCTTCCAGTTAAATGATTTCCTTTTCTTATGGTGGGTGTGATGTATCAAAACAAACCTGCGGTGACCCATGTACACTATTTTTTGGCAGTTCTGCAACCACATGCTCTCAGTTTCATCTAGGCAAATAGACCAAGCCTTGGCTCCTTTCATACTATAGCCCGACAAATTTCCATAAGCCGGAAAATCATTTATCGTGCAAAATATCATGGCCCGCAAGATGAAATTCTCTTGCTTGTATGAATCCCACACCTGCATCCCTTCGCTCCACAATTTCTGTAAGTCTTCGATTAAAGGCGTTAGAAACACATCAATATCATTTCCGGCTTATGTGGGTTCTGAGATTTGTAACGACATCATGATGTACTTGCGCTTCATGCATAACCAAGGAGGAAGATTGTAGATGCATAAAAGAACCAGTCAAGTGCTATGCCGACTGCTCGTATTTTCGTGTAGGTTCATACCATCTGTACTCAGCCTGAACCTTATATTCCTAACTTCACCGCCGAACTCATCAAATATTCTGCTGATGTTTCTCCATTCAATAGAATCAGTTGGGTGTCTCAGTTTTCTGTGACCTTCAGCATGCCAACGCAAGTACTTCGCGTCTTATATTTTGCAAACAGCTATTTCAATCTAGAGATCACATGCAAGTACTACACATTTTTGGCCTGAGGTCCTTTCTTTACCTCGTGACATTCACTGTCAATCCGGTTATTTCGCATATACTTCGATGCGCTACATCTTGGAAAAACATGCAAATCCTCATACTCGTTACGGTACAACACACAATCTTTTGGGCATGCATGTATGTCGATTCCCATTCCCAGCAGACACAATAGTTTTTTGGCTTGGTAAACTGATCTTGGCAACTCATTTCCTTATGGAAGCACGTCCTCTAAAAGATATAATAGTGTTATGAAACTCTTATCACTCCAACCGTTGCCTACCTTCAAGTTATATAATCTCAGCACAGAAAAAAGCTTTGTAAATTTTGCACATCCAGGGAACAGAGGCTTCTCAGAGTCAGCAATTAGTTTCTCAAATTCACCAAAGTCGTTTTCGCTGTAATCTTCTTCTACATCACGTAACATCTCATCTAGATTGTCATCATCTACATGCACATCGGAAGAAACATTATCAAAATTCGGATGATCATCAATATTACTGCAATCCACATCCGAGTCCTGCTAATTGGTAGCAGTTCTTGTTTCCTCAAGATCTTCGCCATGCCATATCCAATGGGTATATCGTGCGTTAAAACAATGACGAATCAAATGGATCTTAATTTGATCAGAGTTGCTAAATCACTTTAAGTTCATACAATCTGTACAAGGACAAAGCATATCTTTCTCTCCCTTCCTCGCCTTTTGTTGCTCAGGAAATTTAATAAACCCATTCACACCATCCAAATATTCAAGAGTAGTACATTTTATTCCATACATCCAATATTTTATGTCCATCTACAATTAATAAAATTGACAAATTGCAAAACATAATGAGACAGGCATGCAAGAAACCTCACCAATTAAGCTATATATATGTACAGCTAGCCTCTTACAACTGATATATGAAACACTAGCTTGATGAAACATTAATTAACCTAACTACACAATACAAGCTAGTGAGCTCGTAAATCATAATGCATTGTAAGAGTCAGTCAGCTAGCTATCTCCTTAGCTTGGAGCTACAGCTAGCTTGCAAGTAGAGAGAGAGAGAGATAGGTGATGACAAACTTACATTAAAGAGAGAGATCAAATTAACTTCCTTCCAGCTTGCCCTCATCACTCTAGCAATGTTGCTTGGAGCGTGGAACTCTCAATGGAAACAAAGAGAGACAGAGCCTGGAACAGAACAAAATAGCAACTCAGCAGGGTTGAGTGGGTTTTACTTATAGTGGAACATTTAAAAACGGTTCACAACTCTAAAACCGTTAGAAGATAATGGCTATATATTCTAATGATAATCTACAATACATCTGTTAGTCTAAGTAGGTTTCTTCTAACGGTAAATATATTATAAACCGTTCGAAAAAATGCAACTAACAATATTTAACAACCAAACCATTAGAAGAAGTACATGTCTGGAATAGAAGCCAAGTTGGTACATGTCTAAAACATCAATACAAATACACAAATATACACCAATACAAATACACCAATTCACACATTCAAGTACATGTTTGAAACAGCAATACAAACACACAAATATACATCAAATACAAATAAACAAATACACCAATTCACACATTCAAGTACATGTCTCAAATAGCAATACAAATGCACCATTCACACATGCCTTCATAGCTAACTTAGAACTAATACTGATGCGACGGCGGCCCGATCTTCTAATAGGTTCTACTTTGTGGAACGGAGACGTTCGCGTTTCAAGGCTTCCAATCAGCAGGGATTGAGTCCTTGCAATCGCTACACCCACGCACCGGTCGTTATCAACCGTGCTCACGCCCGGATGACCTAACTATAAAGGTTAATTCCTGCACACAGTAGAAGAAACGAGCAAGAACAAGATGCAAAGAAATCTGAAATTTTAGAATGAACACTGAGGTTATCTTTCACTAAACCAGATCTTTCGACACTACTCCGATAAACAATTGTATCTCACGCAGCGGGAAACAATATAGCAAATAGCCTAAGGAAGAACTTTAGGAGTTCAGTCATATAAAGGAGAGAGGGGTGGTGGCTAGGGTTGGCTCGCAACCCTAGGAAGGGTACATGGGCCGTGGGCCAAAAGAGAGGTGATGCAGCACCTAAGAGTCCAGGTTATGTACATCAACTTGTTTTGATGATTGCAGCCGACTCAGAAGGAATCTTAAGGTGGGGCTAGATCCATTGGAAAGGTCTCAGAATAAGCTTTCCATCAAGTACTCAAGCTTTCCAAATGGACTCTGAATGCAGCTTTTATGTTCGTTGGAATGTGAGCTGCTCCTTGGTGGCCAAATTGGACTCTATCTCGTGTACAACATGGGCCAAAGCTTGCCTTGGTTAAGAATTACATCGATGCTGGTACATCCCATGATTCCTAAGTACAAGAACATCCTCATTAGGTAGTAACATATCCTCCAAAGCATAAGTATGTACCCCTAGGAATGAATTCACCTGGTAATTTAACTATTGTGCACGTGTCCTTATAATTGGTCCTTGCATAGGAGGTGATGGAATTGAAGTAGTGTGTGTATCCATCGTAGTGATGTCCTCATCATTCTCCCCCTCTTGAAATGGAGTTGTCCTCGACTCAAGCTCATCTTCTTGACCCAAGTAGGGCGTTAAATCTGAAATATTAAACGTGGGACTAACCCTGAAATCTGAAGGCAACTAAAGCTTATATGCATTATCCTTAATCTTTTCAATCACTTTAAAAGTACCATCAACTCGAGGAATTAATTTAGACTTTCTCAACTCGGGGAATATATCTTTTCTCAAATACAACCAAACAAGGTCACCAGGTTGAAAGGTTAAATGTTTTCTACCCTGGCTACCAGCAACTCTATATTTTTCCTTCATCCTTTATATCTTCTCCTTAGTTAATTCATGCATTTTCTTAATAAATTCATCACGTGTCTTAGCATCAAAATTTAATTTTTCAGAAGTAGGCAAAGGTAGCAAATCAATAGGAGCATGTGGGTTAAAACCATATGCTATCTGAAACAGACTTACCTTGGTGGTGGAGTGTACGGACCGGTTATAAGAAAACTCAATATGAGGTAAACACTCCTCCCACTTATTCAAATTCTTCTTTAGAACAGCCCTCAACATAGTTGACAACGTGCGATTGACAACTTCTGTTTGACCGTCAGTTTGGGGGTGCCATGTAGTAGAGAACAGCAGCTTCATCCCCAAATTGTTCCATAAACTTCTCCAAAAATGACTCAAGAGCTTTGCGTCATGATCTGAAACGATGGTGTTGGGCACTCAATGCAAATGAACAATCTCCCTGAAAAACAAATCAGCAACATTTGTAGCATCATTGCTCTTATGGTAGGGTATAAAATGTGCCATCTTTGAAAATCATTCAACCACAACAAATATACTATCCCTTCCCCTTTTGGTCCTAGGCAGTCCTAAAATAAAATCCATTGAAATATCCTCCCAAGGAATGCTAGGAACAGGAAGAGGCATAATGTGGGTTTAAGCGAGACTTAGCTTTATTGCAAGTGGTGCAGTGTGACACGTAGCGCTCGACATCGCGCCTCATCTTAGGCCAAAAGAAGTGTGTGGCCAGAATATCTTCTGTCTTCTTTGTCGACGATTCGGACTCGGAGTCCTCAGCCGAACTTATGCAAAATTTGTAATAGTGAGACCTTTCAAGATGACTCTCCGGGAAGGTATGTAGAAATATGGAGAACAGGAGCACAGAGAGATTTATACAGGTTCGGGCCCTCGATGGTGGGAGTAATAGCCCTACGTCCTGTTGAAATTTCACTATATGTGAGAAAGATTTACAGAAGGGCGGGAAAAGACCTTCACAGGCGAAGGTTTTTTCCTATGTAAGGATACAGAAAGAAGCCAAAGAGGCTTGTAAAAAACTATCTAATCTAGGCCGTAGACTTGGCTGTTTGAGTGGTTGAGATGTGTTGTATCTCGCTTGTATCAGAGATGTTGATCCCCCCTGTTTGATGCATCTTGCCACCCTTTTATACTGGTTGAAAGGGTGCCATGTCGTAACTCCATCGGACAGTTATTCGGATGCGGTTTTAGAGAACCGCTCTTAACCTCCACGCAAGTTTAACACGTGTTATTCATGGATAACTGCACGTATTAACCTCCTGACGGTTGATCTTCCACGCGGAGGAATCTTCGGGATACTTGGGATATTCTCGCTAAAGGGACAGCCGGACAGGTAAACCCCAAGTACCCTGGTCGAAAGTGCTCTGACCGCAGGATGTTGGCTGACCGCGCAACATCTCCAACATTCTGTTCGCGTATAGCACACGAATTCCTGACCGCGGACTAGCTGTGGTCTGATCGCGCAAAGCCTGCGATCTCAGGTTGATGCTTCTCAGAATGACTTGAGTTCGCACCGCCAAGCACGTGTCTGGCTTGAATCTGTCTTGAACCATCAGTGCATTTATTTGAATTGACTCGGGTGTCAATCCTCGTCAGCTAGCCCCCAAATTCAAAGGAAACGAAGGGACGTGTTTTTTTCGAATTTAAAGTCATGCATCGGATTTTTAACCCGGCTCTTCAAACCCCCCGCTTAGTGGCGCACTAAGTAGGATGGTTGGTTCCCCGAGACCGGTTCTGGGTATTACGTGATAGGTAATGATGGCGCTGTTGAAATGTTTTTTAACCCGAGGTAAAACTGTAAATGCTTTTAAAAACCCGAGACGTTTAGAATGTAAACCGTCACCTTGGCGGCTATAAATACCGGGTCTTTGAATTCGTAAAGCTTCACAATTTCTTCTCACGGTTAAGTTCTTTCTAAAGTCACCTTCATTCTTCTCCTCATACACCTCCTGATGGCAGATCACAACATCATCGAGATGGAAAGTGATGAAGAGGAAGTTCTCAAGCAAGAGCTTCAAATGCCTGAAGATCCATCTCCTTCAAGGAAGAAACCCAAGGTTGATGAAGGATCTTCCAGCAGAGCAAAGGTAGAAGATGAGCCATCATTCTTTCTTCCTTCAGTTCTTTACTCCAACATTCCCTGCTTTTGTTTGGGTGATCGATTTTCTGGTCGGCAAGCGGTGACTATTCGACCAGAAGATCCTCAACTTGTGTTGGGGAAGCAATCTCCTGGTGGGAAGGTTGCACTTTCACCATCTGGTGATCATCCACTTTTATCAGATGATCTACTTTCCAGGATGGCTATATCAACCTATCACGAGCAGGGACAGGTAATGATCTTCATCTCCTTTTGCTGATAGTTATAGTTAGCACAACTAACTTTTGCAAATGTAGGATATCGGAGGCCCTAGCGATCAGCCTACTGCCACTCCGCCTCTTCCCCTCGGACAGATTCTTCCAGAGGAGAAGAATGCCCAGGAGAAAAAGACCGAAGAGATGTCTTCAGCGATTCTGCATCTGGCAGAATGTTTTGAACGATCCCGTGAAGAGGCGCACCAGTTCCGTCAAGAGAGGGACCACGCTCAGCAATAGCGGGAACTCTCTGATTTGATTAGGAACAGTAGTATATCTCTTGTTAGGGATGATGTAGATAGGCTTAGATTAGTTGCTAGTTCTCTGGGGGTTGTCAGTGTAGATCCTACTGACAGCAATATGTCCCTAGGAGAACTCTGCAAACTTCTTTCAGAACAGGTCGATGCCCTGGTCGCTGGTATCCCTTTTATATGTAAAGAATGCAAGAAATAAAATTTCTTTCTTTATACAAATATTCTTTGCATCTTCTGTGTGAATATATGGCCATAAATAATGTCTTCGCGACCATTCATACACAGGGAAATCTCAGTTCCACGATTAGAATCATGCTTTCATAAAATTACCGCGACCAACTCTGAAACCGCGATCAGACTTAAAGCCGCGGTTAAAACTGAAGCTTACTGCGACCAGAATCGAGGCACGGCCAGACCGTCACTTCGATTAGAATCGGAGCTTAATTGAAAGCATGGTCACGATCGTACCACAACCCGATCAAAATATATCCATACGTCCAAAAATTGGGTCATAGGATATTTTCGTGAAAATACACAAGGCACATAAAGGAAAACACCCTTTGAAGAGCTCTGAAAAACTTTTCAGGCTTTTGTACTTTCAGACTTTGAAACAAAGAAGTCTTTTTGATTCAGATTCGATGCCTGGAATACTTTAACGGGTCCGCCAGAGATAGTATCCATTATGGGAAATGAATAAATACTGAGCGGAATGTTTGAATGGAACGTTACCCATATTAGTGTGTCTCCTCGGGTCTATAAAAGGAGCAAGTATCTTCTTGAGGAAGCCACACAGCCAAAAACCCTCAACATTTCCGCCGCAAAAAACCCTCGTTCTTCTCAGCCTTCATCTTCTCAAAGACGCCAACTTTTCCCCCCAATCTCTCACCAAAGATGGCGTCTTGGAGCCGATCAATCCACCACTCTGAGGAGAGCTTGTTGGCGTTGGAGAAGGAGGAGATCCTTCCTCCGCGGCTGCTAATCAACCGGCGGCCAGTGGAGAAGGACCAAGAAACCCCAGTCGTCGGAGAAGGCGAACTGGTGATTTTCGAGGAGTACCTGCGGTGCGGGTTCCGATTCCCTGAGAGTCGGTTCCTGAAGGATGTCCTCGAGCATTATGGGTTGGAGCTGATCAACCTCCATCCAAATGCAGTGCTGATCCTGGCGGTGTTTCAGCACCTATGCGAGGCGTTCGTCGGAATATATCCCAGCGTGGATCTCTTCCGGCGTTTTTATTATTCGGCGTGGTCGAAGAGCGCCAACGCCGCCAGATGCATCTACTTCCGGCTAAGGGAGAAAAAGGAGTATCCTTTCCCACCCCTGTGAGACTCAGTGCACGGGTGGCACCAGAAATGGTTCTACTGCACCCCGCCAACCGAGAGCGGGCTGTGGTTTGAGAACTCGCGGCCAGAGAAGCCAAGCGAGTTGGATTCTCTCCCGGCGATGAACGCGGAGTTCATGAAGCACGCCGAAGTCATTCTTCACCTAGTCCAAGAGGGACTAACAGCTCGCGACATCATTCGCGATTTTGTGAAGAATCGGGTGAGCCCCCTGCATGAACGGGCTCGTCCGGCTTGGGAGATAAAGTCCATGGCGGACAATACCTTGGACTATAATGAAGGTACCCATTTCTGGCACTTAAAACTCTTTATTTTTGAAATGCAGTAGTTAACTCACATTTGGGAATAGTCCTGGCCTCATCCGAGATCAAGAGGCGGACTAACTACCTACTCAGGGCTTACAACGCCGAGGTAGAGGGTCCCAAGGGATCGCCTCGTCCCCAGAGCTTGATTCACGCTGGCGACGACCTTAAACAGGAGCGCCGAAAGGTACGTTCCCACTAGGCCTCTGTTTTGCAGGTCTTATGTATATCCAACACTAATAGTCCCATTGGAATGAGAACAGCTCCTAGGGAGGTTCGCCGAGGCGACGTTCCCCAGTGAGAACGTCGGTTCCCTAGGGAAGCCGACGACGAAATTCGTGAAGAAGGTTTCCTCGAGACCCAGGACGAGGAATCCTGTCCCCAAGAAAGCCAGGCTAAATCTTGGGGAAGGGTCTTCACGAAGCGTTCCTCCTACCGCCAGGAAAACTGCGGTAAGATATCACATTCCTCCGATCTTTCCAGGTGCGAACTGCAATTACTTCTTCGTCGTACAGGGAGAGGGGAGCGAGGAGGAGGAAGATGATGATGTCCCCTTGATTCGCCGGAGTTGGAAGATTGCAGGTTCTCCATCCGGCGACGCTCCAACTCGCTCCGCAGAAACAACTGCTACCGCCGAGGCGGCTGTAGCAGACCCCGCGGCCACCGAAAGACCTGTGGTCGCGAATAACCCCCAGCTCCTGAAGCCCCCGAGGTTTCAGGGCCAGTTATTTCTACTTCCCTGGTCGAAGGGACGACCATGGTAAGATTCCTTCACAGTCTTGAATTCTTCAATTCCCCCTGTGTGTTCATTAAGTTAATGCTTATGCAGGGAGAAGGGCTTCCCCCGGCGACTCCTGCGAGTCCCAAGGAGGAAAATCCTCCACCCCCGCAGACAGGAGTGGAGGTGGTCGGACAAGACCCTACTGCAGTTGCAAACGAGGCGCCGGCCCCAGAAGTCCAGGAGCCATCCAGGCCCTCGGATGCAGCCCTGCCAACCAGTCCAGTTGCCCAGGTAAAGACTCTTATCGTTCGCCTCCCTCTTCCCTTAGAAATGTGCTTACAAAGGAACACACCTAGGGAGGGAATGCCTTATTCACCAAGAGGAAGACCAGGACAGACGACAGTTGTCCTCTTTCTCGCGGAGAGCCTTCCTAGAAATCTCAAAAACTGATGGGATTTCAAATAAGGTAAGAACCTTTATCTTGGTTGTATTAAAACAAGTCGTGACGATCACGAATTGTAACTGCTTGGTTCCTCCTTCCTTTCTCAGGCGAAAAGAAACAGCATCCGGCCCTTCAACCGCTCCAGGGAGGGTTGAAATTGCTGCTGGTGCAGGAGCCTCCAGTGAGGAGCGCTCCGCCCCATCGGTCCAGGAAGCAGTCCGGGCCGTGAGGGGAGAGGCAAGCGCGGAGACCCAGTTGCAACCAACAGCGACTGGGGGTAGTGCCCAGCAGGTACTCCCACCGGCTGCCCTTGTTGTGGCAGCATCGGGGCCTTCAACGGGTCTTCCAGTTACTCCGGAAGACATTTCCTTACGGGAATTCACGAAGGTATGATGAACTTCACTTTTGGTGCCTGAATTGTACATAGGACACCTTTAACTCCTCTTTTTGCATCATAGGAGTTATCCAGGATGACGGACAAGTCGCACGCTATGATGGTGAGCGTTGAGGCCGTACAAAAAGAACGAGACAACTTGCGCAGGTAAGGATCATTACTCTTCAACTTGTACAGATACAAATTGGTTATGACCACTCCTTCTGTTCTACTACAGAGATGTGGCATTGCTGAAGAAAGAAGTGGCCACAGTAAAGCTCCATTCGATCTCAGTGACTAGAAACCAAGAGATCGAAAACAACAAGCTGCGGTCACAACTTGCTGGTAAGTCGATTCCTGATTAGGAAGACTTAACTTCATAACGCGCGAGTAATCTTTTCTCTTGCTGCAGCGCAAGCGGGTCAAATAAAACAACTCAGTCAAGACAATGGACTCCTCCAGGGCTCTATTCTAACCTCCGAAAGGGCGATCAGAGAGCTGAGCCGTTCAATCTTTCAAAAACTAAAGGCAGTGGCTCGTCTTCTGAAGGCTGATGTGGTTGAGACCACAAGAGGTAATCTCAGTCTAAATGACTGGTCTACACTAGTCATGGCCCAGGCAGAGTCACTTCTCGAGTATCTTCCTGAGGATAGACGGCGACGAGAAGAGGCGATCAGAACCAGGGTTCGGTCAGCCGCTTCCGCCATTCTCAGCCGGGTTTGACTTCACCAGGGACCAGATGCAAATCTGAATCCATTGGTGGGTCCGGTTGAGGTCGAGAGTGAGGAACATCTAGAGGCCGTCATGGAGGAGATCAGGCCCCTTGTAGATAAGCTCCTGACTGAGCTTGGGATCGAGTGATCCCTACTTCTGTGCAGAAACAGTTGTATACAATGCAATGTATGTTGAAATCCATTTTTGAAAAATGAATATATGTATTCTTGTTTTGTGTTGTTTCATACTATAAACATATCCCCTAGCCCCCGCCTGTGATTGTAAACACTAAAGACTTAGTATTACAAACGCAGGGGAAAAGTGAATAATAACGACCAGGGATGTGTGATCGAACCAACAATTTTGATCAAAGTAACGCCTAGCCTTGTTTGAAACCGACAGCCACTCAGATAACCGAGGACTTGCCAGAAAGCCCCGTGTGCGTTGAGAAACGGCTTATTTAGGAGTGACTTGTCTGGAAGCGGTCATGAGATCGGTCAACGAATCTGACTAGGACGTGGTAATGATCTAACCGCCGGCGACCAGCCCCCGAGCCGAATTCACAACACATGGGCATAAAGGGAAATATTCATCATATGAAACCAAAACATTTTTTGTTTTATGAAAAAATGCTAATTCAACAGGAAAAGGGATTGAATACTTACACGTTGAACTTGCGAAGTTGATCGATGTTCCAAGTATTGGACAAAATTCGACCATCCTCCATGGCTAACCGCGCGGATCCTGGTCGCAGCACTGAGACAACAATGTAAGGGCCCTCCCACTTCGGGGAGAATTTATTGCGATTAGACTGGTCTTGGATTTTTCGTAACACCAAGTCGCCCACGTTAAGACTACGTGGTCGCACCTTGCGCAAGGCTTGCAAGTATGCCGCGGATTTGATCAAAGCGCGATCACGCCTTTCTTCTAAAAGGATGAGATCTTGTGATCATTGTGCGGACTGATCAACTTGTTCGAATTGTTCTGTCCGAACAGACCCAATACTAACTTCCATAGGCAACACAGCCTCGGCCCCATAGACCAGATGGAATGGCGTCTCACCGGTTCCTCGACTAGAGGTAGTTCGTAGTGCCCATAGAATGGTATAAAGTTCGTCCGCCCGAGCCCCCGAGCGAGTCTTAAGGCGATCAAAAACATGTTTTTTGATACCTTGCAATATCTGCCCATTGGCCCGTTCTACAGCTCCATTGCTTTGTGGATCTGCCACAGAAGCAAAGCACACCTTGGTTTCGATCAGATCGCAATAGTCTAAGAAAAGGCCACTGGCGAACTGAGAACCATTGTCGGTGATAAGACGGTTTGGAACACCAAATCGAGCAACAATGTTCTTATGAAAGAACTTTTGTGTTGCTGACGCGGTAATTTTTTGTACCGGTTCGGCCTCAATCCACTTTGTAAACGCGTCAATGGCCACGAACAGAAACTTGTATCCATTGACCGCTTGTAGCATAGGGCCAACAATATCCATCCCCCATACCGCAAAAGGCCATGCGAGAGGAATGGTTTGTAACGCATGGGCCGGTTGATGAACCTGTCTTGCGTGGAACTGACACTGAGGACACATCTTGACCATATGCTTGGCATCATCGAGTGCCGAAGGCCAGTAGAATCCTTGTCGAAAAGCTTTTCCGACCAGTGTTCAATATGACGCGTGCACCGCATACACCGTCATGTATTTTGTAACACCCTGAGTTTAGGGGGTAAAAACTTTCTTTTCTTGAACACCATGCATGCATGATACCATGTATCTGTAGTAGTAGCCAGATCAGTATCTATCTCAAACCCTAAAAATTTCAAAATCTTCCCTGTGAACCCAAATCAAGATCAGATTATTCGGATGTGATATATCAGTTACTCTGAACATAAAAGTCTTCAGAAGTCAGATTCAATTCCATCTCTAACTTCTAGATCTATCAATTCTTTTCTGTTTTCGAAAACAGAAATTCTAATTACTATTCTGATTACCCTAATTACTCTGAACTCAGATTTAGCTAAATCTTGACCTAATTCAGACCGGATTATTCTTGGACTATGATCATGGGTATGCCAATACCTTAATCCAAAAAGTTGGCAGCCAAATCATATCATCTAAGCCTTTTTCACATATCAGTCCAAATTATATCGCAAATTAGTCCTTTATCTGATATCTGGAAACCCGAAAAGGCTAAAATCTTCAGATTAACTCCAAATTCAAGATTTCTTCAGCAAATCAGTTCTAAATGCTATTTGATAAAATTTACCCTTCTGTCCAAATTCAAGTTTTGGAATAGACTGCATGAAACCCTAGGAACTCAATTGGATTTTAGTACTGCATATCATCCGCAGACAGGAGGACAAACAGAAAGAGTAAACCAAATTCTAGAAGATCTCCTAAGAGCTTGTATACTAGATTATGGAACATCATGGGACAAATGTTTACCATTTGCAGAGTTCACATATAATAATAGTTATCAAGCTAGTATACAAATGGCACCATTTGAAGCTTTATATGGACGCAAATGCAGAACCCCATTGCATTGGAATGAGCCAGGAGAACGAAGAGTCATAGGACCAGAGATAGTACAAGAGGCAGAGGCTCATGTCAAACTCATTAGAGAGAGGCTGAAGACAGCACAATCACGACAAAAGAGTTATGCGGACAATCGACGGAGGGAATTATCATTTGAACCAGGAGATTTTGTTTATCTCAAAGTCACGCCATTTAAGAGATTGCAGAGATTCCAAGTGAAGGGAAAGCTATCTCCTAGGTATGTTGGACCATTTAAGATAATCAAGAGGAAAGGAGAAGTATCATATAAACTGGAATTACCCTCCGGATTAGCAGGAGTACATGATGTGTTTCATGTCTCTCAGCTCCGGAAATGTTTAAAGGAGCCTACTGACCAGATAGATGTACAAGATATATCATTACAGAAGAATCTCACTTACCTTGAGTATCCAATCAGAATCTTGGCCACTGATGAACGTCAGCTCAGAAGGAAGAAGATTAAGTTGTGTAAGGTCCAATGGGGAAATCATTCAGAACACGAAGCCACTTGGGAGAAAGAAGAAGATCTTCAGCAAGTCTATCCTTATCTTTTCTTGTTTTAGGTAAATCTCGGGGCGAGATTTCTTTAAGGAGGGTAGATCTGTATCACCCTGAGTTTAGGGGGTAAAAACTTTCTTTTCTTGAACACCATGCATGCATGATACCATGTATCTGTAAGAGTAGCTAGATCAGTATCTATCTCAAACCCTAAAAATTTCAAAATCTTCCCTGTGAACCCAAATCAAGATCAGATTATTCGGATGTGATCTATCAGTTACTCTAAACATAAAAGTCTTCAGAAGTCAGATTCAATTCCATCTCTAACTTCCAGATCTATCAATTCTTTTCTGTTTTCGACAACAGAAATTCTAATTACTATTCTGATTACCCTAATTACTCTGAACTCAGATTTAGCTAAATCTTGACCTAATTCAGACCAGATTATTCTTGGACTATGATCATGGGTATGCCAATACCTTAATCCAAAAAGTTGGCATCCAAATCATATCATATAAGCCTTTTTCACATATCAGTCCAAATTATATCGCAAATTAGTCCTTTATCTGATATCTGGAAACCCGAAAAGGCTAAAATCTTCAGATTAACTCCAAATTCAAGATTTCTTCAGCAAATCATTTCTAAATGCTATTTGATACAATTTACCCTTCTGTCCAGATTACAAAATCTCATTCTAGATGCCAGAATTCGAAATCGACAAAACTCAGATCTTATTTTACCCTAAAGTACCCTATTTTCGGTTTATATCGAAAACTATCAAATCAAGCCAGACTTTATCAAATCTCTTGCTAGATGAGTATAAGGTATAAGTTTATACTCATATGAGAAATCAGATTGCAAATCAACCATCTCCAAGTCAGAAATTACAATTCAGTCCACAGCCAATTTTCAGAATTTGCAAATCAGTCCAAATGGCTGTTTCGACCAGCAGCCGCCAGCTGCTGCGACCAGAGGAGTAGCTGCTCGCGACCAGGAATCAGCTCTTCGACCTCACCCACTGTTTGCGACCAAACCAGCAGTGCACGGTGACTTTGACCACAGCCGGCACAGTGTTCGTGTTGCTTCGACCTCTACCACGACCAGGAGCACCTCGCCGCTGTGTTTTCGCCGCCGCTCTAGCCCAAGTTGTTTGCAACCGTGTTTGCATGTGCACACGTGTTTGTACCTCAGTTGTTGCCGTGGCCATCTTTACCCAGCTCACCAGCTGCTGCACGCTAGAGAGGAGCTTCGCTGTTCGCTGTTGCTTCAACTCGAAGACTACACCGGCGCAAGTACCTAGCTTCTGAGCAATGATCAGCGAGCCTTGTTCCACTTTGCATCGTCCCTAAATAGTAGCTCCAGCTTAACTCAACCATCACTAACTTCACCAGAGTCCCCTTAGTCTTTTAAACCCAAAACTCCTCACTGTTGTCTTCTTCTCCGACGAGTCCAGCACAGAGGCTCTCGATGGCAGCCTCAACCGCAGCCTCAATCCTCAAATTGACAGCATCAGTGAGTTTCTGCTACCTACCTCATCGTGCTGTAGTATTTATTTGAATTTCTGTGCATCTCGTCGCCGGTGATCGCCGGAAATGTCAGAATTCCCTGTTCCAGTTGCACAACCCAAATTAATCTGAATTAGCTTTTTATTCTGTAGAACAAATTGATTTGTGAACTGAGTTTAGCAAGCTTGTGAAGTCGGATTGTGAAATTAAGCAAGAATCGAAGCATTTCCCAGACTTGAGCTTCACCAGAAACCGGCGATCATCGCCAGGCTTCTCCGGTGATTCCCCGGCCAATTCAATCATACCAACAGCTTTCTTATAGCTCTCAGATACTCTCCAAGCAAGGAATTGAGTTCAAATTGTGTATAATGGAAAACCCCAATCTCGATGCCTTCTTCTCCGGCGCCGGCCACTGGAAATCCATTCCCGGCCGATCCAGCTTCAGCAACCTTGTCCACCAGATGCACCTTGATCTCCTAAGCAACTTTGTCTACTAGCTCGACTTCCAATTTGCCCTAAATCAAAAGTTATAGCTATGCCCTAATTCCTGTCCAGTGCTGTGATTTGGAACTTCAGCCACCAAGTTCATCGCCGGTTTTCATCACTTTCCGGCCATCTCCTGCCATAGATCCTGTTGAGTGATTTGTTCCTGTTACTGAGGCCTACATTCCAGACAAAGTGGTGCATCAATTGGAGCCCTAGATCAAAAGTTATGGCAAGCCCTAGTTTCTGGCTATGTCAGTGCAATGCCAGGCTATGCCAGCCAGTGGCATTAGCCCTTTTCACTTCCTTCCTGATGTCCATTTTGAGCATGACTTTGTCCCTTAGACTCCTGATGTTGTGATCTACAATTTCTTCTTCTATCACAACTTTATTTGAGCCCTTGAACTGCATTTTATGCTTAGCCCTAGATTTTGACATTTTCAGCCCTAATTCTATGATTTAACCCTAATCAACTTCTATGGTACCTAAATCTATTTCAGAATCATCAAGACATTCATCTTTGCATTATTGCATGTAGTATAATAATGTATTGAAAAGGTTGTGATTCTTTGTTGCTTGTTTGATCTTTGCTCAGAGTCGGAGCCAGAGTTCGAGGACTTCACTGCTGACCCGACATCAACTGCTGTCTCTCACGACGCGGAAGGCAAGTCATAGTCTTGATCATCTTGAACCTATATTTTATGAATTGCTATGATATGAACTTGAGTATAAGTAGTATTGCATGAGAATGGATGAATTGTGAATTGGCAGTACTAAGCTGGATGCTTGTGAAATGTGAATTGATCAAATAGTGAGCCATAAACTATTATAAGTGTATTTATATATATTCATGAAATATAACCCTTAGCCGTGACCAGGGTTTTGGTATGGAATGGTGGTACTAGCACTGGTTGTGCTTGGCTGCACTGGAGGTGCAGGCACTGTAGGTGCATGGTGTGTGTGGTATGATCTGGTCACTGGCATATAAGGACTAGAACCTTGTGTTGTACGTCTAGTGGCATGAAACACGTGGTAACCGCAAGCCTGGTATGGGATAGGCCTGAACAAGTACTTATGCGGATCGCACATGAAACCCCTGCATGAGATGGAAAACAATACACTAAACTCACGGGGTTCAGCTCCTCCACGTATCACTGAATGTGATTTGATCAAGCACGCTGACCCAGTAATGGGAAGAAGCTTAGGGGTGGGGGTATAGCCCGCCACAACTGTGGTTCGCGAGAGATCCACAGGGTCAGGGGTGAATTGTAAGTGAAACATAACAAAAGTTCTTGTTATCTCCACCTTGCCACTCACAGTATGAAGTGAGTCAGGGGTCCAATCCTTGTCATAGGAAAGGCTTGAAAGTGGAATATCTTGCGGGTAAATTAGTACCTCTCTGCAGAGTTAAAAACGTATTTGAATACTCCGAGCTCCCGGGTTTATAGGAGTCTGCTGCGGTGGATTAAATCCATGGGGTGTGACACAAGTATGTTTTCTAAATAAAATTTAATAAGTCAAGATTACCCAAATGACATGTGTTGTCATGATAAGGGGTGTTACCGTGGGCTGTCGTGTGTCGACGTGTCGCGGTAGTACTATAATCTAGTGAACATGAATAGTGATGTTATATTATGAAGAGTGCTGCCATGACATGAGATGAGATATGAAAGAAAAGATTATTTTATAAACATCCATAATTCTTGACTAGTCTAGGTTCATAACGACACTACTATATGTATCTACTCTTCCCTATGACTTGCTGAGTACGTAAGTACTCACCCTTGCAACTTACAACCCAGAAGATGGAGCGTACCAAGATCAAGAGGAAGGCGTGGAGAACTTCTTGGATCCAGAAGAAGGAGAGACAGATCCATCAAATCCCTGATGTGTTGTTCTGCCGTCAACTTCTTGCTGTGGAAGGGACACCCATCATCCGCTGTGTAGAAGTTTTATTTTGTTTTAACTAAACCTTGATGCCGCGAAGGTATTGTAATCTTTTTATGTAATATTAAGGCCAGCAGGCCACACTGCTTAATACTCTGTAAGTTTTTCTGCTGCAATGTGAATATACTCCTGTGCTTGACTTATCCTGGGAAGTCAAAGGTATGCTTGTATGGGAGTAGCTATAGCAAGCTAGGTCTCCACGGGAGTAGTCGTAGTCCCAGTTTCGGGGCGCGACATATTTCCTTCAAGAGGGATGTTCCTTCCTCTTGAGATATACAACGCATGAATACTCCTTGAGTACCCTTCCTGTACAGAATCCCATCTATGAGCTTGTATAGACGCGCTTTTCGAATTAACCGATAGCTTTCGGTTTCGTCCTCGGGTAGGGTCCCATGTTCAAGATAAACTCTCAATGGATGAGTCCAATCCTGTTCCTGACCGAGGTTGGTAACGCAGGCTATTACCGGATCATCCTCGACCGAAGTCATGATCGAAGGATGGTCCAAGTGTTCAATGAACACTCCTGCCGGAGCGGATGTGCGTGAGGACCCAATTTTGGATAATTGGTCTGCGAGAATGTTGTCCTTTCGCGGGATGTATTGGACTTTGAAATGACTGAAGTGTTTTTCCAATCTCCTCACTTCCCCCAGGTAATGAGCCATTGTCTCATTAGAGGTGCTGTACTCCTTGTTTACCTGGTTTACGACCAGCTGTGAGTCTCCCCTCACCACTAATCGACGGACTCCGAGGAATTTTGCTGCCCGGAGCCCCGCAAGAAGACCTTCATACTCTGTCGCGTTGTTAGTTGCAACAAAGTATAGTTGGATGACATACTTAAGCTGTTCGCCCTGGGGCGTAACTAAGACCACTCCAGCCCCCGAGTGTTGAAAACTACGGGAGCCGTCAAAGTACATTGTCCAGTGATCGGGGCATTCCAATTCCTCTGACCCCTGTACGGGTGGCTCAGGGTTGGTCCATTCGACCACAAAGTCGGCCAAAGCCTGAGACTTAACCGCCGTGCGGGGCGTGAAATGGATATCGAAGGCACCGAGTTCGACCGCCCATTTAGCGATTCGACCAGATTTTTCTGGATTTCGGACAATATCCCCCAAAGGAAAAGAGGAGGGTACTGTGATCTTATGAGCTTGGAAGTAGTGTCGTAGCTTACGGGAAGCCATCAGTAGCGCGTAAAGTATCTTCTGCACCTCAGGGTAACACTCCTTAGGACCATGAAGTACCTCGCTTACATAGTAGACGGGTCTGTGTATTCCTTCCGTATCCGCGATCAGGACAGCGCTGACCGCTTGCGGTGTGGCCGCCAGATAAAGAAGCAATGGTTCTCCTTTGTCGGGAGACACCAACACTGGCGGACTGGACAGATATGTCTTCACCTCCTGAAACGCTTTTTCGGCCTCATCCGACCATGTGAAATTGTGATGCTTCTGCAAGGCTTTGAAGAAAGGCAATCCCCTTTCGCCTAGTCGCGATATGAAGCGACTTAAGGCCGCCATGCGACCAGCCAGGCATTGAACATCATTCATGGTCGAGGGCGATCTCATTTGTTCAATGGCCCTGATTTTCTCAGGATTAACTTCAATGCCCCTGGAACACACAAGGAAACCAAGAAGTTTTCCTGAAGAAACCCCGAAAGAACATTTCTCCGGGTTTAATTTTATTCCAAAGCGTTTCAAATTACAGAAGGTTTCAGCGAGATCGTCCAAATGAGACAATCTCTTGGTACTTTTTACAACCAAGTCGTCTACATATGCTTCGAGATTACGCCCTATCTGGGAAAGAAAGGTCTTTTGCATCAAGCGCTGGTACGTGGAACCTGCGTTCTTGAGACCGCACGGCATTCTGACGTAGCAGTAGGTACCGAACGGGGTGATGAAGGCAGTTTTCTCTTCATCTTCTTCTGCCATGCTAATTTGATGATATCCTGAGTAAGCGTCCAGGAAGCTCATCAGTTCGCAACCCGCGGTTGAGTCAACCAACTGGTTGATGCGGGGAAGGGGAAAGTCGTCCTTCGGGCAGGCACTGTTGAGGCTAGTGTAGTCGACGCACATGCGCCACTTGCCATTTGACTTGCGGACCATGACCGGATTGGTGAGCCATTCCGGGTGATCGACTTCCCGAATGAACTCGGCCTTTAGGAGTTTGTCCAACTCCTCTCGGATGGCTTCCTGTCGGTCAACAGCAAAACGCCTGAGCTTTTGCTTTATTGGTCATTGTCCAGGTCGAATTGCTAACCTGTGCTCGGTTACTTCCCTTGGGACACCGGGCATGTCGGACGGTTTCCACGCAAACACATCTGCATTAGCCCGGAGGAAAGCAATGAGCTCGAGTTCCTATTTGTCACCCAGACCTGATCCGACCCGAATTGTTTTGGATGGATCATCTGGGTACAAAGGAACCAGTTTGAGTTTCTCATCTGGTCGAGGAGCAGCCCTGATCGCGTTAGTGGCGACGGTGGCGACCTGGGCGTCCCAGAGGGGAAGTTGATCGACCATCTCCAAAGATAGCCGGTCGCACGTGAGTGCCACGTTGCGACTACCTCGGACCGAGATGACACCTTTGGGGCCAGGCAATTTGCCGCACTGGTAAGCATAGTGCGTTGCCATCATGAATTTAGCAAGAGTTGGCCTGCCAAAGATTGCATTATAAGCCAAATCACAATCAATTACGTCAAAAGTAACCAATTCTGTTCGGAAGTTATCCGGTTCTCCCAGTGTGACCGGGAGGACCACTTGTCCCAACGGCATCATGGAGGGGCCTGGGATTATCCCATAAAACGGTTGGATTATGGGCTTGATCTTCGAACGAGGAATTTGCATCCCGTCGAGCGCCTTGACCAACAAAATGTCAAGGGAACTCCCTCCATCGATCAGGACCCTTTCGACTCTCGCGTTACTGATGATCGGGGTAATGACCAGAGGGAGCCTCAATGGTTGAGTAAACCCTGCGGGACAATCAGAACGATCGAATGTCAAGGGTGTATCTGACCAACGGGGGTATTGAGGTTCACCAAGAGATGTCTCCGTTTGGTTAACCTCTCGGTAAAAGGCTTTAAACTGCCTTTTGGAAAATAAGAAGAAGAACCCCCGAAAATAACATTAATATGATTTTGAGGTACCTGATAGGACATTTCCTCGTCTCCGTCGGCGTCTCTAAGTCCACACGCCTGCTCTTTAGGCGGTAAGGTTGGCATTGGCCCAACTCCCTGGTAGAAATCATCCAATTGCTTCAACCAACTCCTGCAGTTCTTGAGGTCGTGGCCTGCGGAGTTGTGGAGTGGACACCACTTCTTGCCTTCCTCCGGATTAGTTGACTTTTCTGGCTGGTCGGCACTACGACCACCAGAAGCAGTTTTATTCTTAAATGAAGGCTTGTTACCTTTGGTCGAAGGCGGCTTCTCTGCGACTGCGACCTCGCGGTACTGTCCAGAGCGGTTCCTCTTCGACTTTTTCGACTTCCGACCTGACAAAGACTTCGGCTTCTTACTTGAATCTTCTTTTCTGGCATCTTTGAAACCTGGTTGAGGTGGTAGGTCACCCTTGTCGACCATCCGGTTCCATTCGACTGCTTCGGCTGCGTCAGAGTATCGATCGGCCATGTCGAACAGATCGGCCACTGATCGAGGAGGGTGGATAAGCAAATCTTCGGTGAATCTCTGGTATCGAACGGCATGTTTAAATGCCCTGATAACGGAGCCATCAGATATGTTCGGGATGGTATTCCTCACCCCAACAAACCTCTTGACAAACTGCCGAAGAGTTTCGGTTGAAGTTTGTCGTAGCTGATGAAGATCGTCCTCTTTACCCGGCTTTTGGTAACAGTTTTGGAAATTGCTGAGGATGGCATCGCACAGCATTTCCCAATTATAGATGGAACCTTCGGGCTGGTAAGAAAGACAGGTTCTAGCCGGTCCTTCGAGGACTGTAGGCAGGTAGTTGGCCATGACCCGGTCATCGCCTCCTGCCGCTTGGATGGCAATGATATAGATTTGAAGGAACTCGGATGGGTTTTGACTTCCGTCGAACCTTTCAATGGCCCCTGGTCGAAACTTATCGGGCCAAACGACCGCTCGTAGGCCGGGCGAAAAAGCTTTACAACCGACGTAGGGGCTGTGAACTGCCCTGTGACTCTCGACCGGGTTACGGGCGACTTCACGCAACGGTGAAGTTACTCGCGGTCCCAAACGAGAGTGAACAGGAACCCGATCCCTACTACGAGAATCTTGCATTCGCCGGTACTTGTCCTGTCGGGACGGTACGGCGGTGGGTAACTTCGCCGGCTAGAACCAGAGTGAGGACACTCTCGTTCGTGGGAACGTGTTACCGAGCGGGAAGAGGCCGTTGGGGTCACCTCAGACGCGACCTCATCCAGCCTTTCCGCCAAGATCCTGGTAAAGGCCGATTTCTGCGCATCCGTGACCGTAGGAGGAAAGTTACACATGACTTCCGCGATAGATCGCAGTCGACCATGAGTGCTTCTCCTAGGGGCACCAGGTGTTACCGTTTCTTCGTCCACCGGGAAACGCTCTGGAGGCAAAGAAGGGGTCTGGTCACGTTTGCGACCACGTGACCGTCAAGAAGAACTCGGAGCAACATCGTAACGAGCCTGCGCATCTTGAAGAGCCTCTGGGGTAGTTCTGCGTAGTTCGTTGTTTTGTTGCTCGAGGTCTTCATCGTCCTTCTGTTTGCGATCCCGTTCTTCCCTAGCAGCCTGTTGATCAGGAGTTTCCTCCGACAAAGCAGTGAACTGTCTAGGGAGAGAGGTTGCCGATGGGGAAAACATCTCAGTTTGTTCCGAGTCGGACTCGAAATCAAAGAGACGGTGAAGGTTATCAGGGTCGAATCTTCGCTGGCTGATTTCCATGTCGATATCAACCTTCCCCTCAGCGGGGTCGTATGACGGACCGGATTCATCCTCTAGCGCATTCAGAACCTCTGTGGATTCTGACCTTGCGCTAGTCGCCCCCTGGTCGATGGACATGACCTGGAGAGATGATTTCACCTCTGGAAGATTCTGGCCTTCAACCTCCTCCATCGGAACAGGATATCTTGGAGAAGGCATCGGAATGTGAGCATAATCCTCGAGATCAAAATCGTTCTCGGAATCATATACACCAGCCATGTCTCAGCGAACCACCGGATTAAAATTAGGACGCCTTGAGAAAGGCCCCACGGTGGGCGCCAGCTGTCGACGATTCGGACTCAGAGTCCTCAGCCGAACTTATGCAAAATTTGTAATAGCGAGACCTTTCAAGATGACCCTCCGGGAAGGTATGTAGAAATATGGAGAACATGAGCACAGAGAGATTTATACAGGTTCGGGCCCTCGATGGTGGGAGTAATAGCCCTACGTCCTGTTGGAATTTCACTATATGTGAGAAAGATTTACAGAAGGGCGGGAATAGACCTTCACAGGCGAAGGTTTTTTCCTATGTAAGGATACAGAAAGAAGCCAAAGAGGCTTGTAAAAAACTATCTAATCTAGGCCGTAGACTTGGCTGTTTGAGTGGTTGAGATGTGTTGTATCTCGCTTGTATCAGAGATGTTGATCCCCCCTGTTTGATGCATCTTGCCACCCTTTTATACTGGTCGAAAGGGTGCCATGTCGTAACTGCATCAGACATTTATTCGGATGCGGTTTTAGAGAACCGCCCTTAACCTCCACGCAAGTTTAACACGTGTTATTCATGGATAACTACACGTATTAACCTCCTGACGGTTGATCTTCCACACAGAGGAATCTTTGCGATACTTGGGATATTCTCACTATAGGGACAGCCGGACAGGTAAACCCCAAGTACCCTGGTCGAAAGTGCTTTGACCGCGGGATGTTGGCTGACCGCGCAACATCTCCAACATTCTGCTCGCGTATAGCACACGAATTCCTAACACGTGTCTGGCTTGAATCTGTCTTGAACCATCAGTGCATTTATTTGAATTGACTCGGGTGTCAATCCTCGTCATTCTTAGTTCCAAAATGTCCCATCAAACCATCTCCATGCGCTTCCTACAAAAACAAGAGACGAACGGAACTAGCTAGAACACATAACTTGTTAGCACGATAAAGTAACCCATCATTCAGCACATATTTATTCCATGTTCTTCCTTCTCTACAATTCATGAACTCATCCTTAAAGTCCAAATCAGTAGCATATAATTCTTTTATTGCTTCCAATCCAAAAATCTTATGATCAAGTTGTGATAACAAAGTATACCGCCTAGACAACACATCAGCAATTACATTGTCTTTACCTTTCTTGTGTTTAATGATATATGGAAATGACTCTATGAACTTAACCCATTTAGCATGCTTTTTATTTAGTTTAGCTTGACTTCTAATATGTTTCAAAGATTCATAATCAGAATGGATAAAAAATTCCTTAGGCCAAAGATAGTGTTGCTAACTTTCTAACACACGCACTAAAGCATACAATTCTTTATCATAAGTCAAATAATTTAAAGCAGGCCCATTCAATTTCTCACTAAAATATGCAATGGGTTTACTATCTTGTAGCAACACACCAACTATTCCAAATCCGCTAGCGTCGCATTCTAACTCAAAAGTCTTACCACAATCTGGAAGTTGGAGCAGCGGTGCATGCGTAAGCTTCTCTTTCAGCACATTAAAAGCATATTCTTGTGCTAGTCCCCATTGAAAAGGGATGCCTTTCATTCTCAACTCGTTTAGCGGTGTCGCAATGGTGCTGAAATACTTCACAAAACACTGATAGAACCCTGCAACCCAGCTCTTGATCGCTTCAATCTTGGCTTTATCTACCTCAATTTCCTGTGATGTAACAACATAGCCAAGAAAAGAGACTCGATCCGTGCAAAAGATGCACTTGTCAAAGTTACCAAATAAACGTGCATCATGTAATGCGTTAAAAACAGCACATAAATGTTATAAGTGATCATCATGAGACTTTCTATAAATCAGAATATCGTCGAAATATACAACCACAAATGTACCAATGAAAGCACGTAAAACTTCGTTCGTTAATCGCATGAAAGTGCTAGGTGCATTAGTTAAACCAAAAGGCATGACTAACCACTCATATAACCCGAACTTACTTTTAAATGTGGTTTTCTATTCATCTCCTAGTTTCATTCTAATTTGGTGGTAACCACTATGCAAGTCAACATTAGAAAAAATTATAGAACTACTTAAGTCATCAAGCTTGTCGTCTAACCTAGGAATAGAATGACGATACCTTATTGTGATATTATTAATGGCTTGACAATCAACACACATTCGCCAACTACCATCTTTCTTAGGCAAATAACAAGAACGGCACAAGGACTAAGGCTTTCCCATACGTACCTTCGGTCCAATAAGTCTTGGACTTGGTGCTGAATTTTTGACTCTTTGACTAAACCTTACCCTCGGTCGATTCCAGATAGAAGCACACATACCTACGGACACGTAGGAACTGACCGTGCTGAAATCGGAGTCTCCGGGGGGCCGGAATCTCAAATCCTAGAATCCAACAACCTTTGTGTAATTTTCTAAAACCTCAAACACCCATTTGCAAATTGGCCAACACTCAGCAATCTAAACCCTGACTCGGGGAGGACTTAACTGTAATTTTCTAAAACCCCGAGGGCTTTTTTGCAAATTTACCTTTCTTCTCTAAACCTCAGCCGCCGGCCATGGTTTCCTCTGAGCCTGGTTTTCCTTTTTTTTCTTGTCCTTCTCTTCTTCCCCCTCATCGTTTCCACACCTTCGCCCCACCTCAGCGCCGGCGGCCAGGCCGTATGCCGCGGTGCAGCTTCTTCTCCTTCCCCCTTCCTTCTTCTTCTCTCTTCTTCCTCTTCCTCGAGCCATCTCAACACCGCCACTGCTTCTTCTCCGACGCCGTTCACCACCGTAGTGACAGCGGTGGTGACGGTTGCCGTCTGTTGGATCTAGGTAGATCTAAGTATCTAGGTTTTGATGATTAATGATGATTTGGATAAATCCATGATGATTAAAGTTAATCTGGAGTATGTCAGATTTGATGATTAAATGACAATTTAGATAAATCCTGATTTAGCACAAGTGAATTAAATTGATTATCGGTAAACCCTAATGGATGTTTCCTTGGTTGTGGGTTTGATATTGATGCCATGTAGAGGAGGAGCACGGTGGTTGCATCAGGCTTGTGCTGATTGATTGATTAAGATGTAATATGTTCAATCTTGAGATTGATGACTCTAGTTGTGGACTTGATATTGATACATATGTTGAGGGGGAGCTCAGCACCTTGATTAGATTGATATCATGACATGAGTAGTATAGATCGTGTGCGTATGTGTTTATCATCTGCGATCTATATGATTGTATTCTACCTCATACTCATTTACTACTCATTGAATATGGTTGCGTCATTTCACTGGAAATAGAAACTGTCGAGCAAACTCTTGTGTGGAGTAGTTTGTCTGGTGGTGATTAATGATGACCTATATTTGAGAATAATATTGTGCATTAACTGTACGTGTTGTAGTCTCAGTTTGATTGCAGGATAAAAGCGAGCAAGGACGTGAAGAGGATGAAGTAGATATGAGACAAGCGTCGAGCGGTCGAGCTTCGCGTGGTCAAGCTTAACGAGATCGAGCTTTGCGATGACCAGCGTCGAGCGATCGAGCTTCACGAGGTCAAACTCCACCTAAGGTAAAATCCAAGATTAAGGATTATTTTCTTAGGGTATAGCGGTCTAGGTGTTTGGAGACAGACCGGATTGATAGGATTTTTTTTACTAGTTTGACCATACTATTAAGAGGGGTCGAAAACTAGTAGCTTGAATCTATCTAGTGCGGAAGCTCAGATGCATTCATATCATCTTGCACTAGCATTTCATCGTCCCTTGCATTGTTAGAGAGTCTAAGTGTAGTTTGTGGTGCATTAGAGAAAATATTTTGAAAACTGCACTTAGTCGTTATCGCTAGCTGTTTAAATTGGTCTATTTATCTAGAGATGGTCGTGGTTGTATTTGTATATTCTGATTGTATCAGTGTTGATACGTGATCGTGGTCGTGTCGCTTGTTTGGCAGCTTTCTATTTAGGGTTTGGGCATGGTCGTAAGAGTTCGGACTGGTAGTACCAGTCTTCGGCTCGCTTGCGAACGCTTGACCAAACCCTATAAACCACCTGTTTTTGATCGGATGTCAGACCTGTGTGGTCATAGTCATTGCTGAGTGACAGCAATCACATCCATGAGAAAACGGCAAATCCATATGTGCAAATACCCTAAATTGCATTTGAGATGATTTTTGGATTGGACATTTTGATAGTAGGAAAGTTTCTGAGTTTTATAGAAGTTTATAGACCTTTTTAGGTCTTTCTCCTGTTGATAAAATTGTAGATCCCTAAGTTATCTTTCCAACAAGCCAAAACTCACCTCAATCGAATCTCTGGATCAAAAGTTATGTTTGTTTTACTGTCAATGTGCAGTGGCCGGACATTGTCTGGGCATGGGCGGACAATGTCCGCCCTGTACAAATTTTTTCAGCCTTTTGCAAAATGAAACCAGAGACGTTTGCATCCGTCCGGGGCTATCTGTCCGGGTAGGCCGGACATTGTTCGATATGGCTGGACAATGTCCGGCCTGTACAAATTTTTTGAGCCGAGAAATGGAACAGAGAAATGCATCCGTCTGGGGCATTTGTTCGTCATGGGCATTTGTCCGGCCTTTACAGAAAAAGCTCCCAACGGTCGCTGACACGTTGCAATGGCTGTTTTCATTGAACTGGCCAGACAGAGTCTGAAGTGGCCGGACAATGTCCAGCCTGTACAAATTTGGCTCAGTTTCTTGCAAACTGCTAGTTTTTCTTTGAGGCTATAAATACTTCGTGTTTGGCTTCATTTAGGGGTGCTCAAGAAGTTCATACAACAGCTGAAAACATAGCCAATTGATTTGCATTTGAGTTATTGCATTTGGAGGCTAGAATTGAGCCCAAATTTTGAGTAGATTTGAGAGAGAGCTTGAGAGAGATTGTGTGAGTGTTTACTGCACTTCATCTCCATTAGATTGCTAGTGCTAGAGTGTTGAGCATATCATTTGCATCATTGAGCTTCTAGCACGTGGTTGATTCAAGTGAAAGTGCATCCGGCTTGTTACTCTTGGCGATCGCCTTCGCCTAGACGGTGCCGGAGGAGAGCCGAGATCTCTCCAATAGAAGTTTGTCGGAGAGGCCGGCAAAGGATTGTGAAAGGTGTGGTGCTCGCCTATCCGGTGTGGAGAAGGAGCAACCCTAGTGAGATATCCTTCGTGGATATAGAAGCGAGGCTCCGAGAGAGCGCTTCAACGAGGAGTAGGGGAGACCAGGCGAGTCTCCGAGACCTCGGTAAAAATATTGTGTCAATTGCGTATTTCATACTTGCTTTATATTCATCTTGACACAATTTCTAAATTCAATTTTGTTGCATGATTTGTTGAATTGTTTATATGGTTGAATGCAACAAGTTGATTGAATTGTTTTAACCCTTATTGTGAAATCTAGCTCAAACAATTATCTTGTTGAAATAGCTTAGTGGGGAAGAAAATATAAAAGCCTCCTAATCACCCCCCCTCTAGTCGGCATCCTCGATCTTACAATTGGTATCAGAGCAAGGTCTCTCATTTATCGGCTTAACCGCTAGAGAGAAAGGATGAATTCGCTAGAGAACTTTGGATTAATCGCTCCTCAATTTGATGGCTCAAATTATTCATGTTGGAAAATTATGATGAGTACTCATCTTGAGGCATTAAATTTGAAATTATGGAGATTAGTGCAAAAGGGTATGGATAGCTCATTATCTTCGAATAAACATACTCTGCTTTTATATACAAAGGCTAAAAATGTGTTGTTTGATTCACTTAGTCATGATGTGCAAAAACTAGTGAGTGAGTGTTCGACCGCTCACGATGTTTGGTTGACTCTTGAGTCTTTATTTGTTGGCACATCTAGCTATGAACACACTAAGATGCGTATATTATTGCGGACTATGAGGCATTTGTGATGTTGGAGCATGATACACTCTCCACCATATATGATCGCTTGATCAACATCACAAATGAGCCCTTGGAGCTAATATTTCCGATCTAGACATTTGCAGAAAATTACTTCAAGTGTTGCCGGAAGATCGCTATGGAGACCTCACATCTATCCTTGTGAATGGTGACCTCTCCGATACTTCACCAAGTGAGCTCATTGACATACTTATGTCAAATGAGGAAATGTCCAAGGAAATGGACATGTGTTCCACCTCGAGCATATCGAGGACGATGATCTCAATGCGGAGGATAGGGAGTTTTTGAGCGAGCTCAAAATCGAAGATGATGCGGTTTGCCCTAGAAAGACAAAGGCTAAAACGAGCAAGAAGAGCTCAAGAAAAGGTAGAAAGAAAGGGTCAAAGTCGGAGTCTTCATCTCAAAACAATTCTATATGCCCTTGGGCATCCGACTCGACGGTATCAAACTCTAACCTCTCTAAGAATGAGCTAATGGACATAATTGTGGAATTAAAAGATTTGCTTGGCAATTTAACTCAAAAATTTAGCACTTTGAAAAATAATTACTCATCTTTGAAAGTGCAACATCTAGAATTGAAAAATTCTTATGATTCTTTGCTTGCCAAGAACACTATTAGCTCAACAAGTGTATTAGATGTTAGAGTTGCTTGTGACTCCCCTATTGATCCATCTTTAGAGTCACTCACTTCTGCTCCACATGCTAGCAATAATTCAATTGTTGATTCATGGTTAGATTCAAATGCTAGACTTGTGGACATTAGTACTTCATGTGAAAACTTGTCAAATGATTTAATTATAGATTCACATGTTTGTATGGATGATATTAGTAACTCATGCCATGATTCATCTAGTGACTCATCTCTATGCCATGGTATTAGTTCTAGTAAATCTTCATTTGATATACCTAGCTCATCTAGTAATTTTAGTGCTATACCTTCTAGTTCATCTACTTATGATGATATGCCGTCTTGCTTCTATTCTTGTATTAATGCGGAATCATCTCAAACATCTAAAATTCAAAATGATGAACTTAGGAGTAAAGTATGTAGATTGAGCAAAAATCCTACTACATGTCACTTGAGTTGTGCTGCGCTTGCTAAACCCCTTTTAGATCATAAAAATTCTGTCGTGGTATTACGAATACCCAGGCAGGTTTTGTGGATGATCCAAGCGAAGAAAATACAACGCGGGTTGACCGGTGACCGGTCCTCCCCCGTCGAGCAAGCACAACAAATGACACGAAGGTTTATACAGGTTCGGGTCCCAGCGGGGGCCCTAATCCTGTCGGCGTGCTCCCGATCGGAGTCGGCAAGGGGAGCTCTCTCGGGGGAGAGATGCTCTGGAGCACACCTATGAGATTGTCTATTCCTACCAATAATGAGCAATTGTTTTTTACATGAGGTGTTACAAGGGCTTTTAAGCCCCAAAAGATGCAAAAAGACTAAACTACCCCTCCTGCTACAGTTGGATCAAGGGGTAGCAATGTCCTTCTCCCGGTCAAGCACCTTGGATGCTTGACAGGTGTTCGCCGATTCCCGAGGCGCTTCTCGCGTGACCCTCACGTGACCCGGGACCGGAGACTCCTGCCTCCGGAAGGAGGGCAATGCCCGAGACAAGCACCAGGGGCCTTGTCCCTAGGGCAAAAGGCGGCACCTGGGATAGGCATCGGGGGCCTTGTCCCCGGGCCAAAGGCGGCGCCCGGGACAGGCACCAGGGGCCTTGTCCCCGGGCTAAAGGCGGCGCCCGGGACAGGCACCGGTGGCCTCGTCCCCGGGCTAAAGGCGGCTCCCATGACAGGCGGTGGGGGCCTTGTCCCCGAGCAAACGGCGGCGCCCGGGATAGCCACCGGGGGCCTCGTTCCCGGGCTAAAGGCGGCGCCCGGGACAGGCACCAGGGATCTTGTCCCCTGGCAAATGGCAACACCCGGGACAGGCACTGGGGGCCTCGTCCCCGGGCTAAAGGCAACGCCCGAGTGAAACGGATCTAGGATATCGACTAGAGGGGGGTGAATGGGCGATTTTAGCAATTTAGCAAAGAATCAAACAATTTAAAGATAATGAGAACAAATAAATAACACACTATGAATAAAGCACAATTCCAACACAAGGATATATCCCGTGGTCTCGGTGATTTGCCGATCACCCCTAATCCACGTTGAGGCAAGCTCATATCTCTAACCGCTCCTCTATCTAGTCAACCTTCTCTCGAGAAGTGACCAAGATCTTGAGCCGGATTAGTTTGATGAGTTATCCAAACCTCGATTTCACTAAGGATGCACTTTACCGCTCCGGCGAGGCATGCTCAAACCTTTCACAAGATGTTTTGAGGCTTCTTCACAATCTTCCTTGAAAAGCTCTTCAAAACCTTTCTCCTAGCCGTCTAGGAGCCGGCAAACTCCAAGAGTAACAAGCCGGTGATGATCACTTAGCCTTCTTCTAGTGCCACAAGATTGATTTAATGATCTAAATGCAATGCACTAGAAGATCTCAAATGCACACTCTCACAAATTCGAGAATTTGAATCCTAGAGTGTATGAAACAAGCTTAGGCTCTCAAGGATGATAACAATGCTCAAGATTATGCCAAAAGTTATGAACAGGACCGGGCAAGGGAGTATATATACCCTCCACAATTAATATAGCCCTTACAGGCCGTTGGGGGAAAAAGATCACCTGGCGGTCAGACCGCAGGCACAAGCTCGGTCAAACCGCCGCAATTGCAACGGCATTAAACAGGCGCAATAAATGCTCAACTGCCCTTGTGAGGCACACATACGGTCAGACCGGAGTATATTTCGGTCAGACCGTGAAACTGTCCAGAGACGACATAGTTTCTGGACACCTTATACGGTCAGGCCGATATATACGGTCAGACCGGCCAAACGGTCAGACCGTAGTTCAAAAACACGGTCAGACCGATTTCGCGGTCAGACCGGTCTAACAAACGGTCAGACCGTAATAGCTCAAAACACCAGAAGGGGTAAATCAAGAAATTCCAGGAGACAGACCTTGGTCTCCACTACGGACAGACCGACCTATAAAAGAATGCACCATGCTTAGACTACACGTCGGTCAGTCCGAGATTTTAATCCGTCAGTCCGTGAATTCAGTCAGACCGGTCTAACATACGGTCAGACCGACTGAGACAGTGCTGAGCAGAAATGAGCTGATACAAGCATTTTCAAAGGATGTGACCTTCTAGTATGCAATGTATGTTGATTTTATGATTTGTGGCACAAAGATGAAGTATATTGTGATACACACATGCTCCTCTTAATAGTACGGCAACTATCCTAAAAACCGGTCAAAATTCTTCTGTAATCACCTTAGACCGGTAATAAGGAAAAGACCCTATTCCGTACCTTTGCCTTTTTGATCAATGCGTCCTTTCTTCGCCTTTCATTAACCTGTCTTTTAAGAATCTTCTTGACACACTAGACAGGTAACATTAGTATAGCATTTGTAGTTGTCATTAATTATTAAAACATCCTATAGGGGCCTAGAAGCTACAATCTCCCCCTTTTTGGTAATTGATGACAACATAAAGAGTAGATGAAAGAGTTTTAAGCATAAAGGGAATTTTACAATAAGCATCGAAGAATAAAACACTCCCCCTAAATGTATGAATAAGAGAATTTTGACATTTTAGTGGAGTTCAAGCATGTGTATAAGATGCAATCTCAATTCATTCACCATAGAATCATGAAATATCACAAATAAGACATTCAATTCTATATCATCATCACAAGCACATCTCATAAACAATGAAGTGCCAATATCACAACAAGAGAGTCATTCAATATAAGTCATAAAAGAGACATTCAATTAAACAAGTTAAATTAAAAACTTCTATACACCAAAAGTTCTTTCAACCAAAAGTTTTCATTTACAATTAAGGTTGTTCATCGTTCTCCTACTCGTCTACTCTCTTCTCTCTCCCCCTTTGGCATCAATTGCCATGAAAGCTAAGGAGCGGCTGGAGCATCATCATCGGGATGAGGAGGAGTCTGAGGGAAACGAGTGTAGAAGTGAGTGGAGAAGGCGTCGAAGCGCTGCTCGAACTGATCCTGGCGCGAAGAGAAAGTCTGGAACTGATCATGCAAGGCCGCCAAGTCCGAGCGAGCGAGCTCAAGCCCCTGGAGAAGAGTAGCAAACTGATCCATCATCGGCTGATGGAACTGCTGCTGGAACTGAGAAAACCAGGGAGGGCTTGGCTCGACTGAGGTGCCTGCTGAGCCTGAGGTGGAGGAGGAGGAGGCATAGGCTGAGCCGGCTGCTGCTGATGCTGCTGATGCTGTGCTCCTTGGCCTCGAGCTAAGATGCGCGGGTTGACAATGAATGGCTTATAGCCAAGATGTCTGATGTCGCAAGAACTGCGAGGAAACTTCGTCTTCTGGAGCAGCAAGGACATGATAAACGGTGCATAGTAAAGATTCGGGAGAGTGGTCACCGAGACATCCTCAATTGTCTTCAAAATAAAAGAGACAATGTTGATCCGATGACTCTTGAGGATGTGGTCGATGAAGTTCCAGTAGTAATCCCGGACCGCTTCTCGGTTTCCACTCTTTGGATGGATCGTGGCTCGTACAATTTTGTTGACTACAGCAGGGAGGACTTTGAGACCGGTAACAGTACCGGGTACAATCCGCTGTCCACCTCCCGGCTGCTCATAGAACTGGAGCCAGTCGTCCTCATGGAGGTAATCCTCTTCCTCCATATCGATCCCCTCCTTCAGCTCCTCATAGTTTAGCTTGTTTGCCGCAGCAAACTCCTCAAAGGTGGCCTCATAGCGCCTAGACCCAGTCATCCATATAATCTGCTGGTCCGCCCATCTGATCTCAACTGTAGCATAGAACTGTCTGATGGCAGTGGCGTTCCATGGGCACTTGTGCTCCACGAAGTCATACAGCCCAATATCCTTGAAGATCTGCACCAAGGGAGCCATGATGGGCTGATTCACAACATAGGTCCATTCGATCCATTTGTGTTCGAAGATGTTTTTGTGGACCAAATGACCGTAGAAGGCATCCTGCTGTGTCAATGTGTGGAAATGAGGAGTCGTGGCGTCATTTGCATGATTGTAGGCATAGATGGTCCTCGCCTTAGTGTAGTCGCTTGACGTCCAATTTTTCTTCGGGCCTTGATAGGCGTGGACGTTTATTTCATCGTCCTCACTCTCTATGTCCATGCCCACATAAGAAGATCCACCACGATGAGACGACTGCTCTGTCTCTGAATCACCGGCCGAGGGCACCCAATCGTCATCGTGACTGTCACTGCTACTCGAGGGTAGAACCCTTTTCGGCCGCTTAGCCAATTTCTTCTTGTTGGTCCGAATGGAGGCAGTGCCTTGAGTACCTCGACCACTATACAATTTGGAAGATATGCACCAGGTAAGATACATGAAACAGGAAAGCATGATGAGTATAGAGATGACAATAGAACTGCACATCCTTGCTCTGCTGTTGCAGTCGGTCAGACCGAAACAGGGGCGGTCAGACCGGCGCAACCGTAGAGTTAGGGTTTGGCATGATTTCTGGGATTTTGGAGAAATTAAGATGCAATGTGGACAAATATAAGATAGAGACTACTCATTGCATCAGGGAAATGTATCAATTTCAAGATATTGACTGAATTTAACCAAGAATCACCACATTTACCCTAACCCTCAAGATGAACAGAGGAGAACAGGAAAAAACGAGGAAGAATATGAGCAAAGTACCTAGAAGACATGATTTGGAGAAGATCTTGAACCATGGTTTGTCCGAGCTTGACGAGGGTTTGACCGGAGAGAAAGAATCCAAGGATTTGAGGCGCACGTGAAAGAGACAGGTGGGGAAGAAAGTGAAAAAGACAAGAGACTCGAGTTTAAAAGGTCTCTGGTCATGAATATTCAGTCAAACCGTAGAAAGGGTACCGGTCAGACCGCTGGAAGCAGGAATATAAGATGCTCTCTGGAGATGCATTCGGTCAGACCGAATATGGTTCGGTCAGACCGCTGGAAGGACTGAAATTCTTGGAAGATTTTGGTTGAATTTAAGCTCAAGAGATTTGGATAGATATATAACTATAAGATGATCATAAGTAAGATATGGGCAATATCACCAAAGGGGAAGTATTTATCTTACAACTTAACAAATTTTTGGTTCATTTTACTCAATTTGCCGATAAAGGAGCCTAAAAACCTCTAAAAAAGGAAGTTCAAGCAACCAAGAGATACTCTAAGCACATTTCATATGAGTTCAACATTTCAAGCCACATTTGAGATATCAATGACGTTAAGCTCATTTCGAAGTTTGCAAAAAGAACTTTCATCAAAGGGCTTAGTGAATATATCCGCTAATTGATCTTCGGTTCTCACATTTTCCACCACCACATCACCTTTGCTAACATGATCTCTAAGGAAGTGGTGTCGAATATCTATATGCTTGGTCCGAGAGTGTTGAACCGGATTTGTGGCTATTTTCACCGCACTCTCATTATCACACAAAAGAGGCACTTTTTCAAATTTTATTCCATAAGCCAACAATGTTTGCCTCATCCAAAGCAATTGTGCACAACAACTACCCGCGGAAACATATTCCGCTTCGGCGGTTGATAAGGCTACAGAGTTTTGTTTCTTAGAGGACCAAGATACTAAAGATCTTCCTAATAGTTGACAACTGCCTGAGGTGCTTTTTCTATCCACTTTACAACCCGCATAATCGGAATCAGAATATCCAATTAATTCGAATTTTGCACCTTTAGGATACCACAACCCTATGCTAGAAGAATATTTTAGATACCTCAAAATGCGCTTAACGGCCATTAAATGACTTTCTTTAGGAGAGGCTTGAAATCTTGCACACATACACACACTAAACATAATATCGGGCCTTGAAGCAGTAAGATACAACAGACTACCAATCATAGATCTATAAAGCTTTGAGTCTACCGGTTTACCTCCTTCGTCAGAGACAAGGTGACCGTTTGTAGCCATTGGTGTCTTGATTGGCTTTGCTTCTTCAAGTCCGAACTTCTTGAGTAGGTCCTTCACATACTTGCTTTGACTGATGAAGGTTCCTTCCTTGAGTTGTTTGACTTGTAGTCCGAGAAAGAAACTTAGTTCACCTATCAAAGACATCTCAAATTCTCTGGACATCATATTACCAAATTCCTCGCAAAAAATCTTGGTTAGTAGATCCAAATATGATGTCATCAACATAAATTTGACATACAAAGAAATCATTTCCAATTTTCTTAGTAAACAATGTAGTATCAACTTTCCCAATTTTAAAACCTTTTGAAATTAAAAAGTCTCTAAGTCTTTCATACCAAGCACGAGTTGCTTGTTTAAGACCATAAAGAGCCTTGGAGAGTTTATACACATGATTTGGCTTTGTAGGATCTTCAAATCCGGGTGGTTGTTTAACAAATACTAACTCATTAATTTTTCCATTTAAAAAAGCACTTTTGACATCCATTTGATATAGTCTAATATTATGAGATGAAGCAAAAGCAAGCAAGATTCTAATAGCCTCAAGTCTAGCTACGGGAGCAAAGGTTTCACCGAAGTCCAAACCTTCAACTTGAGTGTATCCTTGAGCCACCAATCTTGCCTTGTTTCTCACTACCACTCCGTTTACATCTTGTTTATTCTTGAAAATCCATTTGGTTCCAATGACATTATGCTCATCCGGATTTGGTTCTTTTACCAATTCCCAAACATTGTTGCGGGTGAAGTTGTTTAATTCTTCATGCATAGCATTCACCCAATCCGGATCTTTTAAAGCTTCATCTACAAGTGTGGGCTCAAAAGAGGAAACAAAGGAGTAATTTTCACAAAATGAAGCAAGACGAGAACGAGTTTGGACACCCTTACACAAGTCACCAACAATTTGATCGACGGGGTGATCTTTGGAAATTGAGTGATGAATTCTCGGATGGTCAACCGGGATTTGTGAAGTAGAGGTAGAAGGTACTTCCGGTTGTTGTTGAGAGGAGTCTTCCACATTGACCACTTCAACTATTTGATCTTCGTGTTGAGGAGTTGATGAAGAGGGGATAGCATGAGTGGATGGATCTTCATCTTGATCACTATCTTCTTTAGGCTTGATATCCCCAATGGTCATGTTCTTCATTGCCACTCTCAACCCTTCATTACCTACATCATCCAAATTTTCTTGCTCCTCTTGAGAGCCATTAGTCTCATCAAATTCAACATAATGTGTCTCCTCAACCAAACCGGAGTTTTGGTTGTAGACACGATATGCTTTGCTATTTGATGAGTATCCTAACAAAAATCCTACATCACATTTACTTTGAAATTTAGATAAGAGTGTACCTTTCCGCAAGATATAGCACTTACACCCAAACACACGGAAGTAGGAAATGTTTGGCTTCCTTCCAATGAGAAGCTCATAAGGAGTTTTCTTTAGTAGTCGATGACAATAAAGACGATTTGATGCATGGCACGCAGTGTTGATTGCTTCGGCCCAAAAAGTGTATGAAACATTGTACTCCGAAAGCATAGACCTTGCCATATCTATCAATGTCCGGTTCTTTCGTTCGACTACTCCATTTTGCTCCGGTGTATACTTGGCCGAAAACTCATGTTTGATACCTTTATCATCACACCAATTTTCAACCTTGGTATTCTTGAATTCGGAGCCATTGTCACTTCTCACTTTCTTGATCTTGAAGCTAAATTCATTTTCGGCCCTTTGAGCAAAGCTTTTGAAAGTGTTAAACACAATTGACTTGTCATGTAAGAAGAATATCCATGTATATCTAGAAAAATCATCTACAATGACAAGACAATAACTATTGCCACCAATGCTCACAAAAGTAGTTGGACCAAATAAATCCATATGCAATAGTTCAAGTGGACTCGAAGTTGACATTGTGCTTTTAGTTGGGTGTGAGTTTGCAACTTGTTTTCCGGCTTGGCAAGCACTACACAATTTATCTTTTTCAAACTTTACATCTTTTAATCCAACAACCAAATCATGTTTAACTAGTCTATTTAGTTGTTTCATTCCAACATGCCCAAGCCTTCTATGCCATAGCCAACCTTTAGAAGATTTTGTAAACAAGCATGTACCAAGATTAGTATCATTTGAATTGAAATCAACTAAGTAGAGGTTGCCATGTCTAAAACCTTTGAAAATCAACTTATTGTCAACAATGCTAGTGATAATCACTTCTTTTGGATAAAAAGCACATATGAATCCAAGATCACACAGTTGAGCTACGGATAAGAGGTTGAAGTTTAGAGATTCAACAAGCAATACATTAGATATGCAGAGGTCGTTTGAGATGGCAATTTTACCTAAACCTTTTACCTTTCCTTTACTATTGTCTCCAAACGTGATCTTGTCATATTCCGCACCTTTGTTATTTAGTGAGGAGAACATGTTGTGATTACCGGTCATGTGTTGAGTGCATCCACTATCGAGCACCCAATGTTGTCCTCCCGCCTTGTAATTGACCTACAAAACAAAGTTAGGTCCTTTTAGGTACCCAAACCTTTTTGGGTGCTTGGAGGTTAGTTACCAAGGATTTTGGGACCCAAATGGCTTTCTTTTTGGCACCAATGATCGGGGTTCCAACAAATTTGGCTTTAATGTCGCCATTGTTCATTTTCTTCAATACATAGCAAGAATTGAATATAAGAGATGGAATGCTTTTGTTAGCATGGCAATTCTTTTCAATGTGACCTAAATTTTTACATTTGTCACAATATCCCTTTTCTTTTACAAAAATGGTTTTAGATGGAACAAAAGCATGTTTACCCTTTTTGGGAATGAAACCTAGTCCTTCTTTTCGTAAGGAAAATCTTTGACTATCTAGAAGATGTCTTAATTTTGATTCTCCTACATAGCATTTAGCTAGGTCATTGGTTAGTTTTTCAATCTTATCCTTAAGTTCATTGTTTTCAAGACTAAGCACATTATCATCAATTTTAGGTTTTGATGGGAATTCAATTAAGTCTTCACAAGAAGTAGATATGCTAGAAGTAGACATTATGGGCAAATCATTTAAAATATTGCAAGTGATGCCTATGTCATTACTTGATTTGTTGGCTTTATGAGTAATTAGAGAGTCATGAGCTTCCTTGAGCATCTCATGAGTTTCTTTGAGACTCTCATGAGATGTGTTTAGCTCCTCATAGGAATTTTGAAGAGCTTTGTATCTCTTCTTCAATTCTTTGAATTTTTCTTTTTCCTTACTCATATAGTCATCAAAATCAGTGATCATCTCAACTAGGTCATCATAAGTATATTCATCTTCATCACAAGGTACCTTTGATTCTCCTTTAGCCATGAGGAAATGAGGAGTGGAGAATAGAGATGGAGCTTCCTTGATAGCTACCCCGGCGAGTCCTTTGGGTGATGCTTCATCTTCATCATCGGAATCGGAACTTGAAGCATCCGAATCCCATTCAATGAAGCAAGCTTGTCCATCCTTCTTCTTCTTATAATATTTCTTGAAAACCTTCTTCTTGCTTTCTCCTTCTTTTTCGTACTTCTTCTTCTTCATTGATTTTTCTTCTTCCTTATTTTTGCATTGTGTGGAGATGTGACCCTTTTCACCGCAATCGAAGCATCTTCTCTCTTCAAATGGGTTCCTCTTGGATGATTGTCCTTTCTTGAAGGACTTTCCTTGATATCTCTTCTTCATGAACCGCTTGAACCTTCTCACAAAGAGAGCAATTTCCTCATCGGTGTCTTTCTCATCACTTTCCTCTTCAATGTCTTCCCTTTTGGAGACTTGAGCTTTGAGTGCAATGTTCTTCTTCTTGGAGTCGGAAGCCTCATCTTTCACTTCTTCTTGAGATTTCTTGAATATATCATGAGTGAGAATCTAGCTCAAGACTTCCAACGGAGTTACACTCTTCAAGTTCGAACGCACAAGTAAGGTTACAATTGTATCATATTTAGAAGGTAAAGCTCTAATAACTTATGACAAAACTCCACGTTTGTGACATCCATACCAAGCCCTTTTAACTCATTTACGATGTTATTTAATCGGTTAAACATCTCCGATACATCTTCATTGGGCAACATGGCAAACTTTTCAAATTGGCCCTTATAGATAAATAGTTTAGCATCCTTGACCATCGAGGTTCCTTCATGAATATCCATAAGATTTCTCCAAATATCATGGGCCATTTCAAGTTTACAAATTCTATTAAATTCACCTAGATTTAGAGCACTATAAAGAACATTCATGGCTTGAGCATTTGCTAAGGCATTATCTCTATCTAAGTAGGTCATGTCATCATCATCAAGAATTGCAAACCCCTCATCCACCACTTTCCAAATCTTTCCACCCATGGCTTTAAGATAGACCATCATTCTAGTTTTCCAATAAGTATAGTTAGATCCATCAAAGAGTGGTGGTTTACCAATATTGATCCGATCCTCACTAGCCATCTTTATCCTACTCCGGGATGGTTAAATCCTCTAAAAAGGAGTCCTAGCTCTGATACCAATTGAAAGGGATCTAGGATATCGACTAGAGGGGGGTGAATAGGTGATTTTAGCAATTTAGCAAATAATCAAACAATTTAAAGATAATGAGAACAAATAAATAACACACTATGAATAAAGCACAATTCCAACACAAGGATATATCCCGTGGTCTCGGTGATTTGCCGATCACCCCTAATCCACGTTGAGGCAAACTCAAATCTCTAACCGCTCCTCTATCTAGTCAACCTTCTCTCGAGAAGTGACCTAGATCTTGAGCCGGATTAGTGTGATGAGTTATCCAAACCTCGATTTCACTAAGGATGCACTTTACCGCTCCGGCGAGGCGTGCTCAAACCTTTCACAAGACGTTTTGAGGCTTCTTCACAATCTTCCTTGAAGAGCTCTTCAAAACCTTTCTCCTAGCCGTCTAGGAGCCGGCAAACTCCAAGAGTAACAAGCCGGTGATGATCACTTAGCCTTCTTCTAGTGCCACAAGATTGATTTAATGATCTAAATGCAATGCACTAGAAGATCTCAAATGCACACTCTCACAAATTCGAGAATTTGAACCCTAGAGTGTATGAAACAAGCTTAGGCTCTCAAGGATGATGACAATGCTCAAGATTATGCCAAAAGTTATGAACAGGACCGGGCAAGGGAGTATATATACCCCCCACAATTAATATAGCCGTTACAGGCCGTTGGGGGAAAAAGATCACCTAGCGGTCAGACCGCAGGTACAAGCTCGGTTAGACCGCCGCAAGTGCAACGGCATTAAACAGGCGCAATAAATGCCCACTGCCCTTGTCAGGCACACATACGGTCAGACCGGAGTATATTTCGGTCAGACCGTGAAACTGTCCAGAGACGACATAGTTTCTGGACACCTTATACGGTCAGGCCGATATATACGGTCAGACCGTAGTTCAAAAACACGGTCAGACCGATTTCACGGTCAGACCGGTCTAACAAACGGTCAGACCGTAATAGCTCAAAACACCAGAAGGGGTAAATCAAGAAATTCCAGGAGACAGACCTTGGTCTCAACTACGGACAGACCGACCTATAAAAGAATGCACCATGCTTAGACTACACGTCGGTCAGTCCGATATTTTAATCGGTCAGTCCGTGAATTCGGTCAGACCGGTCTAACATACGGTCAGACCGACTGAGACAGTGCTGAGCAGAAATGAGCTGATACAAGCATTTTCAAAGGATGTGACCTTCTAGTATGCAATGCATGTTGATTTTATGATTTGTGGCACAAAGATGAAGTATATTGTGATACACCACATGCTCCTCTTAATAGTACGGCAACTATCCTAAAAACCAGTCAAAATTCTTCTCTAATCACCTTAGACCGGTAATAAGGACAAGACCATATTCCGTACCTTTGCCTTTTTTATCATGCGTCCTTTCTTCGCCTTTCATTAACCTGTCTTTTAAGAATCTTCTTGACACACTAGACAGGTAACGTTAGTATAGCATTTGTAGTTGTCATTAATTATTAAAACATCCTATAGGGGCCTAGAAGCTACACCGAGACAGGCACCGGGGGCCTTGTCCCTGGGCGAATGGCACAATTTCTCACCTGGACTTAGTCTCGCGGAGATTTCCCCCAACAAATTCAATTAAAAAGGGAAAATTAAAAATTGCACACTCATCTAGTAAGAGGCATCATATTTCTCATTACATTAATGCCATTTCATTCAAAAAGCCCTCACGTACCTCATGTCATCTAAAAGGGCAACATTTATATGAGAGTGTATCTAATCCTTTAAGAGGTGGTTTTTTTGACTCTTATTTGATTTCATACTCTAAAAAGGGTTTAATTGCAAAACCAATAAATTGTCATTTTAAAAAACCTAAAGATAAAGCAATTTGAGTACTAAAAGACTTATGCGATAAGGCTAGAGGGCCTCGTATGGTTTAGGTACCGAAAAGAGCTTAAATCTATTTCATGTGTTAAACTAAAACATTTGCATTGCATATTCTCCTTTTATTCTTGGTTATTTTAAATCCATATGCCTCATTTTTCAAAAGTATGAAAATTTAAATCTTATGTGTTGCATCATTTGGGGGTTATAATTTAAAATGCTTCCGGTGTCTATTGCACCCCATATGTAAGACTGTTCAAAATTGCAAGCATATATTTTCAAAAATGAGCTTAATTGGTCAAAATGGCAAATTTCCATTCAAAAGGCCAAAATTCATCAATTCCTATCAAAATAGTCTTGAAAATGTATTTAAAAGGTTTTTAGAGGCTTTAATTGAATAACAATGTCAAAAGGTTCTTCCTATCAAAAACTAGCCTCAAAACAATCTTCGGGTATCTAGTTTTTCAATAAAATCATTTTCAAATGCAAATCAAAATCTATTTGGAATTTACAAAAACTTGCTTTACAAAACACTTAGATATTACAATCCCAAAGAAATTTGATGATGGAAACTTTCTCAAAAGAGTTCTCATTTGAAAGTTTGGGTATTTGAATTTCACCAAAAAACTTGAATTGACACGAAATACCCTAAATATGCAAAACATAAGTTTAGCTATTTTGATGGTCCATATTTGCGAGCGTTATTTCGAAATGATATGTTTAACTCATGTAAACCATTTCATGCCAAAAATATCATGAAAATCAAATTTGAACTCAATTTGCAAAAGTTTGTCAAAATTCAATCCTTTTACTTAATACAAACATCATTTGGCCATAACTCTCAATTGAAAATTCCTTTTTGGAAAATGTACTTGATGCATTGAAAATCATATCTGCAAATTTTCATCTCATTTGGACATGATTTGAGCAAAATTGACTCTTTTCACAAATCGAAAATGAAATCTGCATAATTCAGTTTTCTCATGGTTTTGGGCTGATTTGTCATTTTCATATCTCTTTATTGGTTGACTATTTGAAGAAAGTTTATATATAAAATTTTATCCTCTATGATTGTTATTTCTTGATAATTTATTTCAAAATTGTTGGAAGTCATTTGAATAGATTTCCAGGTGCGTTTAAAAGTGTAAAATGAATTTCTGAAACCTGAAATCTGAAACTTTAAACCTGACCAACATTTGTCTTTTTCATATCTTATTATTGGATCATATTTTGGCTTCACTATAAAAGGAAATCTTGTTCCTCATTGCATTATCTATCTCCAAATTTTATTTTGGAATTTTTGGAACTTATTTGCATATGTTTTGATGATTATAAAGAAACCAACATGTTTAAGAAAATTTTAGTCTATTTGGATGTCAATCTCTCAATTCTTTCAAATGACTAAAATATTTGAATCTTGGATCTTCTTGGAAAATTTTTGTGTTGATGTGTTCTACCTTTATGAAACTTTCCATGAGTTTTGGGTATTTATTTGGATGTTTTCTCAATTTGAGTTCATTCGGATTTTTGTTGAGCTCTTGATTTTCAAATGGATCATTTTCATCTCTTGCATATTTTTCATGAAAAAACTTGGATGACACATTTAGGGGGACCAACTTTAAAGTTATTGAATCCTTGCATACCCTAATTGTGCATATGTATCAAAGAGTGCGTGCTTTTGGTAAGAAGGGTCATTTTCGAGCAGAAAGGTAAAAAGAGTTCAAAACTTTCAAAACATTCAAAATTACTTCAAAACCTTCATAAATATGCTTCAAATATAGTTTCAAAGGTTTTGAAAGTAAAACAAAAGAGTTTCGAGCTAAAATGCAAAATTTCGACAAAATTGAAGTCTTCAGAATCTTGTTTTGGCCCAAAACGATTTATTTTCATAAAACAAGATAGGTTGAGATTTGATAAAAACTTTCTACAGAAAATATTTAGAACTCACTCACCCGAAGATAGTTCGTGTTGAACTTATTCTCAAAAGACCTATGGTTTTCAAATTATCTCATATCCTAGGTCACTCAAAAACGGCTATCAACCCGAAAATACCAAAATTGTGCTCTTTGTAATTTTGGCCATTTGGACTAAACTTTCTTCCATGTTTTTGTTTGGAATGGTATTTCAAACTCATCCAAGTCCAAAGGTTTGAGAAAAATCCAAGTTTAATCAAGATTTGAAGTTCTTCTGAAAATCAATATCGGTTTTACTCGTTTTACCCAAAAATCACTTTTTGAGAATTGGTTTCATGATCTTCTTCAAACAAAATTCATTCAATTGGTATTCAACTAAGTTCCTATCTTGATATTCAAATCTATTATGGAACTTGAATCAATTTTTGAAGCAAAATTACAAAAATCACAAATTTTCAGAGTTTCAGGCGTATTTCTGATCTGTCCAAACGTTGTCCTCCCAGAGCCAGACACTATCTGCCCCTACCGGATTTTGTCCGACCCTAGCAGACACTGTCCGGGCTGTGTGAAGCTGAATGATTTCTGATTCTTTTCAGCTGATTCTTTCGCCTTCTGTTTTTTGTCTTATTCTTGTGCTTATCTCCTTCCATATCTTCACTTTTGATCATATTTCATATGATGGGTTTTGAGATGCTTTTAATTATGCTTTTGCATATAAATTGAGATTATTTTTATGATCTTGAAGCATATTCAATTGAAGTTGAAATTTGAGTTTCTTTTAAAAAAAATTGATCTTCTCACTAGGTCATATGCTTTTCTCTCAACCTTGTGACCTAAACATATTTCGACAAACCTCCTTTTGGCATATATCTCATTTGTATGTCCTTTTATCTTAAATGCTAAAAGAAGTGAATTTTTGAGGATTAAATCCATTGTTTCCATTTGAGGTGGTTCAAAAGCTTGAAAATTTTTCTTATTTCATATGATTTTCAAAATGAGAAGTTTGACACAATCATCATCAAACTTTCAATCTAGACATCATATTCTTGTGTGTCGAATACATGTTGATGACATGATTTTTGATTATACTAATGAATCCCCTATCAAGAATTTTTGTGAGATGATTTTTAGGGAAATTGAGATGAAGATGATAGATGAGCAAAATCGCTTCCATGCATGACAAAACAAGCAACTCAAGAACGGAATGTTCAAGAGTGAATGCAAGCATGTGAAGGAATCGCTCAAGAGCCTCGAGGTGCACAATTGTGATGATATTACAAATCTTATGGCTACGAACGAACATCTCGACATGGACAAACACGACAAAGCGGTCAATTCTAAACCCTACCAATCCTTGATTGGTAGTTTCGCCTTATTTTTCCGCATTTTATCCCGTCAACATATTTAGTGATTGCATATATGCTGAATTCTAATTATTTCCTAAAGAATGTTATATGATTTCCATTAAATGCATCCTTAGGTGAATTGAAATGCAATCCTAGATAGGTCTTTGATATCCGAGGAGTACAAATTTGGAATTACTTGATTATTTTGATTTGGATCTTATGACTTGCAAGATAGATTGTAAAATTACATCCGTTGGTTATTGTGTTTAAAATTCTTATCAATGAAACATTGGATTATAGAATTGTTTTTGAATAGATGCCACTCTTATGAAATATTGAAAATGTTGTAAAAGTGATGAGTACTTTGATTCAAACTCTTGGTTTGAGTATATACGACATACACTTTGTGGCATAAAGAGATCTTGAGATCAATCAAGATATGGAAAATATGCATAAGTGGATATCTTCACATCAATCAATTAGATGCATCAAAACTTTGAATGATTGAAAATGGATTATTTGCCATAGATATAAATGTCATTGATATATTCATTAATTGTTGATTGTTTTGATATCTTCTCCATATTTTGAATGTGATTTTCAAAATCCCTTGAAACAAACCTTCTTGAAATCATGCATTTGCAAAAAAAAAAACATTTCATATAAAATCTCATGCCCTAGAAAATATTGTTTCTCCAAATTTAAGTTCTCAATACTTCCTTTTTGGGCTTGATAACAAAGGGGGAGAGATTGTATTTGAGAGAGAATGTTTTAGAGACAAGCTTTAGAGAGACATTAGAGTCATTTGAGTTAATTGACAAAGGGGGAGAGATAGATATCAAATTGGTACAATTGATGTTTGATAGATTTGATATTGATATCTGAGAAAGATGATAGAAGTCAGTTGATATTGATAGTGATATTTGGGGAGAGATATTATTTGATATCATTAACATCAATCTTTGGAAGAGATATTTGAGTTAGAGAAAATTGAGAAAGTTGATGTTTTTGGAAGATGACTTGACTGAACTTGTGCTCAATGGTCATTTATATCTCTTAACTCATAAGATTAGATGTTGTATTCTGTTCTGATATATTTTTTCATATATTGAGGGGGAGCTGAAAATTTTGTTTTGGATTTATTGAAGCTTATAAAAAGTGTTGTCATCAATCATCAAAAAGGGGGAGATTATTGGATCTAGGTAGATCTAAGTATCTAGGTTTTGATGATTAATGACGATTTGGATAAATCCATGATGATTAAAGTTAATCTGGAGAATGTCAGATTTGATGATTAAATGACAATTTAGATAAACCTGATTTACCACAAGTGAATTAAATTGATTATCGGTAAACCCTAATGGATGTTTCCTCGGTTGTGGGTTTGATATTGATGCTATGCTGAGGAGGAGCTCAGTGGTTGCATCAAGCTTGTGCTGATTGATTGATTAAGATGTAATATGTTAAATCTTGAGATTGATGACTCCAGTTGTGGACTTGATATTGATACATATGTTCAGGGGGAGCTCATCACCTTAATTAGATTGATATCATGACATGAGTAGTATATATTGTGTGCGTATGTGTTTATCATTTACGATCTATATGATTGTATTCTACCTCATACTCATTTACTACTCGTTGAATATGGTTGCGTGTAACGCCCTGACTTAAGGGTGAAAAATTTCCTTTTTCTTCAATAGCATGCATGCATGTATCAGTAATAATAGCCAGATCAGTATCTATCCTAAACCCTAAAACCTCCAAAATCTATCCTATGACCTCAAATTAAGATCAGATTATTTAGATGTGATCTATTAGTTATCCTGAATCTAAAAGTCTTCAGAACCTAGATCCAATTCTATCTCTAACTCCCAGAATTATCAACTCCTTCTGTTTTCGAAAACAGAATTACCTTATATTACTTAAATACCCTAAGTTTCAGAATCCAGATTTAATCCGAATCTTGATCAAGTTCAGACCAGATTATTTCTGGAATATGATCATGGGTATGTCAATACCTTAATCTAAAAAGTTGACAGTCATATTTCACCATCTAGACTCTTTTCACAAATCAGTCCAAAAGTTATCGCAAATTAGTCCTTATCTGATATCTGAAAACCTAAAAAGACTAAAATCTCCAGATTAACTCTAAATTCAGAATTTCTTCAGCAGATCTTTCCTAATTGCTATTTGCCACAAGTTTCTCTTCTGTGCAGATATCAAAATCGAACCCTAAATGCCAGAATTCGAAATCGACAAAACTTAAATCTTGTTTTACCCTAATTTACCCTATTTTCAATTGTATCAAAAGCTATCCAAATGTGCCAAGTTTTATTTTCAATCCCTGCCAAATCATCTGTGGAATAAAGATTGCCAAAATAGCAGAATCAAATTCAGAACAAACCTTCCAGAATTCCAGATTTGCAATTCAGTCCAAAATTCAAGATTTGAAACTGCAGTTCAGTCCAAATTCGACCAGAGGACTTAGCTGTTTTCGACCAGGTCAACAGCAGCATTCGACCAGGGACCGCCGTGCTTGTGCGCTGTGGTTGCTCATCGCCGGTGAGGCTTCGCCTGCGCTCGTGACCGTGCAGGCCGGTGCGCACGTGTCCCCACTCCAGCTAGTGCCGTGGCAAGGCCGCTGCTACGTCGACGACCAACGCTGCTCCCGCGCGCGATCAGCAGCAACTTTGTCAGCAATCCATCGCCACGTAGCCTCGCCGCACCAGTACTTGTCGCCACCGCTTGCTACAAGCTTTGCCAGGTCCCGATGAAGCGACATTGTGATCAGCTGAAGGCTTGTCGCCGTCGCATCACCGTTCTTCGCTGTGTCTTCGCCGCTGTTGCTCCAGCACGCAACCAGTCAAGTCACCAGCAGCCAATCTCTTCATTGTTTCCTCTTCGCATGCTTCACCTGCCTATTTAAGCATCCTTGTGCTCAGCAGCTCCCTCAAACCTCACTGGAAATCATCCACGTCTCAGATTTTCTGTCTTAGTCTTCTTCTCCGGCGAGACCAGTTCGAGGCCTCACGGTGACAGCCTCAACCGCAGCCTCAACCATCAAATTGACAGCACTAGTAAGTTCCACTCGCCTCCCTCATCGTGCTGTACCATCTAATTGGTTTACATTGCATCTACTCGCCGGCGATCACCGGAAATGGCTGAAAATCGAAGATTGCCCTGTTCCGGCAATGCAGGCCGATTCAATTCGAATTAGCCCTCAAACCTGTGAAGCAAATCGATCAGTGAGCCAAATCAAGCAAGCCTGTGAAGTTGGATTTCGAATTTAAACAAGAATCGAAGCTTTTCCCTAAATCGAGCTTCACCAGAAAACCGGCGATCGTCGCCAGGCTTCTCCGGTGATCCTCCGGTCAATTTGATGTTACCAGAAGCTTCCCTATACCTCCTAGATACTCTCCAAGCAAGGAATTTAGTTCTCTCGGCCTGTAGCAGAAACCCCCAACTGGAAGTGTCTCTTCTCCGGCGACGATGATCGGAAAAGTGATTCCGGCCATTTCAGCCCTCGAAACCTTGTCATTTAGATGTGCCCTAGTCTCCTGAGTATTTTTGTCTTCTAGCATGACACCTAGATCGGCCTAGATTGGAAGTTACAGCCATGCCAAGTTTGTGTCCAGAACTGCTCCAGTGCAACCAGTTCATCTCTGTTCATCATCAAATTTCTTGCTTTCCAGCCATTTTCAGCCCTAGATCCTATTGAATGATTTATTCCTGTTATCAATGCCTACCTCCCAGACAAAGTGGTGCATCATTTGGGGCCCTAGATCAAAAGTTATGCTAAGCCCTAGTTTCTGGCCATGTGAAGATTAATGCCAGGCTATGTCAGTCAGTGGCATTAGCCCTTTTCACTGTCTTCCAGATGTGCATCTTGAGCATAACTTTGTCCCTTAGATTCCTGAAGTTGTGATCCACAATTTCTTCTTCTACCATAACTTGAGCTAAGCACTCTAGCTTTTCTTAAAGCTATGTCGATGCTTTGAACCGAATGTCGACCTAAAGACGTTCGCTGTTTTTGAGCGAACCAGTCGCAATCTTGATATCATTCTGATATTTTGAGACATTTGGAACCTTGTAAACCTTTGACAGCTAATCTTAATATTGGTTTCCTTAACTTAACCCTAATCAGCCTCTAAACCAAATCATTTCAGAATCATCAAGACTTCATCTTGCATTATTGCATATAGTATAATAATGTATGGAAAAGATTATGATTATTGGTTGTTTGTTTGATTGGAGAGCAGATCAAGAGCCCGAGTTCGAGGACTTCACTGCGAATCCGACGTCAACTGCTGTATTTTACGACGCGGAAGGCAAGTCATATCCTTGGTCATCTTGAACCTATATTTTAAATGTTGCTAAAAGATAACCTTGAATATAGGCAATATTGCATGTCAAAGATTGAGAATGGTTGATCTATGAATTGGCAGTACTAGACTGGTTATCTGTGAAATGTGAAATAAACAAGTTTTGAGCCATGAACTATTATATGTATTTATATACTTATATTCATGAAATAAAACCCCTAGCCGTGACCAGAAAAATGGTGTGGATGGCTGTAGCACTGGAGGTGCTAGACTGCAAAGGAATGCAGGCACTGAAGGTGCAGGGTTGTGGATAGTCTGTTCATTGGCATATAAGGACTAGAACCTTGTGTTGTGCGTCTAGTGGCATGAACAACGTGCTAACCGCAAGCCTGGTATGGGACAGGCCTGAACAAGTAATTATGTAGATCGCACATGAAACCCCTGCATGAGATGTGTAGTGATGCACGATAAACACGGAGCGCGGCTCCCACACATATCACTGAAGGTGATCAAGCACGCTGACCCAGTAATGGGAATAAGCAAAGGGGTGGAGGTTTGGATACAACCTGCCACAACTGTGCCTCGCTGAGAGCCACAGGGTCGGGGGTGAATTGTAAGTGATGCATAACAAAAGTTCTTGTTATCTCCACCTTGCCACTCACACATGGTTGTGAGGAGGGGTCTAATCATTTTGATAGGATGGGCTTGAAAGTGGAATATCTTGCGGGTAAATTGGTACCTCTCTGCAGAGTTAAAAACGTATTCAAATACTCCGAGCTCCCGGGTTTATAGGAGTCTGCTGCGGTGGATTAAATCCACGGGGTGTGACACAAGTACTATTTTCTAAATAAAATATGTTTAAATCAAGATTACCCAAATGACATGTGTTTTCATGATAAGGAGTGCTGCCGTGGGCTGTCGTGTGTCGACGTGTCGCGATAGTGCTATAATCTAGTGAACATGAATGATGATGTTACTTTATGAAAAGTGCTGCCATAAGATGAAATGTGAAAGGAAAAGATTATTTTACAAATATCCATAATTCTTGACTAGTCTAGGTTCATATCATCACTACTATATGTATTTACTCTTACCCATGACTTGCTGAGTACGTAAGTGCTCACCCTTGCAACATTCAACTCAATAGATGGAGCCTACCTTGATCAAGATGATGGCACGGAGTATTACGTGGATCCAGAAGGAGGAGAATCAGTTCCACCAGAGCCCTGAAGTGTGTTGTTCTGCCGTCAACTTCTTTTGTGGGAGGGTCACCTATCTTCTGCTGCGTAGTTAAATATTTTGCTAAACCCTGAATGCCTTGTAGGCATTGTAATCCTCTTATGTAATATTAAGGCCAGCAGGCCACACTGCTTAATATTTTGTGAGTACTCTGTTGCAATGTAATATACTCCTGTGTTTGACTCATCCTGGGAAGTCAAAGGTTTGTAATTTGGGACTAGCTGCAGCGAGCTAGGTCTCTACAGGAGTAGTCGTTGTCCCAGTCTCGGGGCGCGACATTGCGTCATTTCACTGGAAAGAGAAACTGTCGAGCAAACTCCTGTGTGGAGTAGTTTCTCTGATGGTGATTAATGACGACCTATATTTGAGACTAATATTGTGCAGTAAGTGTACGTGTTGTAGTCTCAGTTTGATTGCAGGATAAAAGCGAGCAAGGATGTGAAGAGGATGAAGTAGATATGAGACAAGCGTCGAGCGGTCGAGCTTCGCGTGGTCAAGCTTAACGAGATCGAGCTTTGCGATGACCAGCGTCGAGCGATCGAGCTTCACGAGGTCAAACTCCACCTAAGGTAAAATCCAAGATTAAGGATTATTTTCTTAGGGTTTTAGCGGTCTAGGTGTTTAGAGACAAACCGGATTGATAGGATTCTTTTTACTAGTTTGACCGTACTATTAAGAGGGATCGAAAACTAGTAGCTTGAATCTATCTAGTGCGGAAGCTCAGATGCATTCATATCATCTTGCACTAGCATTTCATCGTCTCTTGCATTGTTAGAGAGTCTAAGTGTAGTTTGTGGTGCATTAGAGAAAATGTTTTGAAAACTGCACTTAGTCGTGATCGCCAGCTATTTAAATTAGTTTATTTATCTAGAGCTGGTCGTGGTTGTATTTGCATATTTTGATCGTATCAGTGTTGATACGTGGTCGTAGTCGTGTCGCTTGTTTGGAGGCTTTCTGTTTAGGGTTTGGACGTGGTCGTAGGAGTTCGGACTGGTCGTACCAGTCTTGGGCTCACTTGCGTACGCTCGACCAAACCCTATCGACCACCTGTTTTTGATCGGATGTCAAACCTGTGTGGTCTTGGTCGTTGCTGACATCTGCGAGAAAACGGCAAATCCGTATGTGTAAATACCCTAAATTGCATTTGAGATGATTTTTTGATTGGACATTTTGATAGTAGGAAAGTTTCTTAGGTTTTTAGAACTTTATATATGTTTTTAGGTCATGTTCATGGTGATAAAATTGTAGATCCCTGAGTTATCTTTCCAACAAGCGAAAAATCACCTCAATCGGATCTCTGAATCAAAAGTTATGTTTGTTTTACTGTCAGTGTGCAGTGGCCGAACATTGTCCGGGCATGGGCGGACAATGTCCGCCCTGTACAAATTTTTTCATCCTTTTGCAAAATGAAACCAGAGACGTTTGCATCAGTCCAGGGCTATCTGTCCGGGTAGGCTGGACATTGTCCGACATATCAGACAATGTCTGGCCTGTACAAATTTTTTGAGCCGAGAAATGAAACAGAGACAAATGCATTCGTCCGGGGCATTTGTCCGTCATGGGCATTTGTCCGGCCTTTACAGAAAAAGTCCCGACGGTCACTGACACGTTGCAATGGCTGTTTTCGTTGAACTGGCTAGACAGTGTCTGAAGTGGCCAAACAATGTTAGGCCTGTACAAATTTGGCTCAGTTTCTTGCAAACACCTAGTTTTTCTTTGAGGCCATAAATACTTCGCGTTTGGCTTCATTTAGGAGTGCTCAAGAAGTTCATACAACAACTGAAAACCTAGCCAATTGATTTGCATTTGAGTTATTGCATTTAGAGGCTAGAATTGAGCCAAAATCTTGAGTATTTTGAGAGAGAGCTTGAGAGAGATTGTGTGAGTGTTTACTGTATTTCATCTCCATTAGAGTGTTGAGCATATCATTTGCATCATTGAGCTTCTAGCACATGGTTGATTCAAGTGAAAGTGCATCCGGCTTGTTACTCTTCGCGATCACCTTCGCCTAGACGGTGCCGGAGGAGAGCCGAGATCTCTCCAATTGAAGTTTGTCGGAGAGGCCGGCAAAGGATTGTGAAAGGTGTGGTGCTCGCCTATCCGGTGTGGAGAAGGAGCAACCCTAGTGAGATATCCTTCGTGGATATAGAAGCGAGGCTCCGAGAGAGTGCTTCAACGAGGAGTAGAGGAGACCGGGCGAGTCTCTGAGACCTCGGTAAAAATACTGTGTCAATTACGTATTTCATACTTGCTTTATATTCATCTTGACAAAATTTCTAAATTCAATTTTGTTGCATGATTTGTTGAATTGTTTATATGGTTGAATGCAACAAGTTGATTGAATTGTTTTAACCCTTATTGTGAAATCTAGCTCAAACAATTATCTTGTTGAAATAGGTTAGTGGAGAAGAAAATTTAAAAGCCTCCTAATCACCCCCCTCTAGTCGGCATCCTCGATCTTCCACCGTCTCCTCCTCTCCTCGTCACCTCCAGCTTCTTCTTCTACCTTCCCCCAAATTTAGATCCACATCTCCGTCCACCCCCGGCCCTAGCCGGCTTCTTGCCTCTCTATCCCTCTGCTTCCTGGCTTCTTCCTCTTTGCTTTGATCGTCGACCCAGCTCCTACACCAGATCTACTCCGCACCTTTCCTCCCTCTCTTCACTTCTCTGCCTCCACACTGCCGGATCCCTCATTCTCCCAATTTGCTCGTCATCACGCCGCCGTCGATCCGCGCTTTGCCACACCGCTCATCCAGAGCCGCCCCCGGCCTCCGCTCTGCAACACAGCCACTGCGCGCGCCGCCACCAGCTGTGCCGACGCCCTCTTCTCTCTCCTCTCTTCTTCATCTCTCCCTACTCACCAGATCTGCCACCTTCAAGCTTGGCACCACCTCCTCCACCTCTCCAGTCATTCCTTCTCTCTCTCTCCCCTCTTCTAGATCTGCACCACCTCATGCTCCGGCGCCGTGGCAACCTCGCCCTCGCTGCACCACCTCCAGATCCGCCTCCTCCCTCAACGATCCAGGCTGATCCCGCCGGATTTGAGCCCCACAACCACTATGCCTCCGCCCTCTACGCATCTCTAGCGCCACGCCGCGCGGCACCACCTCCGCTCCGCCACGTCGCTTGAGCCGCCCTAGATCTCGCCAGATCTAGCACGAATCCCGCACTTGCGCCGCAGGCTACCGGCCACGTGCCGTGGGACAGCGGCGGACACCTCTCCATCGACCACTTTGACTCCAGCTTCGACGGCGATTTCGACCACAGCCATCTTCCTCGACACGGCTGCAGCTCCCTTGACCGTAGCCATCTCCTTCGACCAGCGCCCCCTTCGACCACTTCTTCCATAGCAACCCACAGCATCGACCATGGCAAGCATCCATGACCATCTGCCAGAGCTCCATCAGCAAGGAACTGGTGATAAAATATCTTACTCTATTACCCTATTCTTAATGAATTGAATCTTGAGTTTCTTGGATGAGCTTATGACATGTATGAGATGGATGGATTTGAATTATCTGTTCTGAGATGAAATAATGTGTATTCTGTCTGAGATAACAGATGAAATTGCTTGAGTTCCAACACTTGTCTGATGAACAGATGGAGAAATGAATGAACATAAGTTAAATTATAACTGTGATATGATTGCTAAATGAAAACTTCGATTGATTTCTCATTTTGTTGTGGATTGTTGAATCCCTTGTTTCTGTTATGATTGTGTGAGCTGTTATAGTACTGGGATGTATTGAAATATATCAAATTGAATCGAAACTAGCTTCTTGAAATTAGTTTCCTCTATTCTGGTTGGTTTCATGAATTCATTTGTGCTTTATGCTCATATAAATTTCGATTATTCTTGTTTGGATTAGATTGGTATGCTCAGTGTTTTCCTGTGAGATAGAGTTGGTTCTTTTGTGATTGAAAATTGGTCTTTTGAGATGTTTTGAATACTAGAATGTGGAGTGAGGTACTGACTTGTTCATTATAGTTTTTCAGTTATCTAAATCCCTGTTGTCTTCTGTTGGTCTTCAAGCTTATTTCTAGTGAAACTAGGGGACTGATCTTGGTATATTGGAAAATCTGTTGATTTGATTCCTGGATCTTTGGAATGCCTATTTGCTCCTTGGCCCTAACTGAGTAAATTGCACTTTAATTTAGTTTCTAAAATACATCACTAACCATTTACATCTCTGAGCTGAATTGTGTGAATTCTAGATTTGCTGCTTGTGCTTATTGTTAAGTCGTGGCTGAGGAGAACTGTGGATGATTGGTGTTTGCTTTGTACTCGTGATTCGTCTATACTTGCGGTAGATTGCAATCGATGATGGTTGTCTGCGCTGCCGCATGCGCTACCGCTACACAATTTCTTTCTATCGCTTGTATTATGAAACGCTAGTCCAAAATGAACACTAGTCGCTTGTCGAGGAAACCACCTCTCTTTCTCTTTATTTCTTCCAACATCTTCTCTCTTTTCTTTCGTCTGATTTATTTTCATTTTCTGTTAATTTAGTTTAGTTTTACACGATTCGTTTTCTCTAGTCCCTGTGGAAAGAACGACTAGAATACTCGCCTACTGCATCGTCCTCGTTCTCTTGCGAGACAGTCTAGGCTGGTATCACCGCTTATCCCCTCAGTCCACGAGGGGTGATTTTAAGATGCCCTATGTGGGACCCTCATTTGAGGAATCCGGTGGCAACCGCCCAGGTGGGTTGCACTCAGAAATGGTACATTGCAGCTCACAATAACAAGATGCATTATATAAAAATGCAAGTAATTAAAACAAATGCTGATCACAGGGACCAACATTACAATAACATAGCACCAAAATGACGCACTTTAATGTTGATACAAAATTAAGGAGTTTTCTTTGACACAAAGGTCAGCACAAAATTAAATAATGACAATAAGCAAAAGGACTTCAACTGTCTTCATCTTCATCAGCAGCGGTGTTGCATGGGCTTCCTCCACATCGGACTCCACTTGGTAAGTGACCCTCTAACAAGCTAGATCTTCTGGAGCAGTTTCTTCTTGTTCCATGTTGGGTTCAAGACCATAGGACTCGGGATCAATGAATCCTTCTTCTAAATTTTATTTGCAAAAGCAAGGGTGAGCACGTTGTCCACATAGTGCTCAACAAGTCCCAAATTAAGAATGCATATATATATAGATGAGGGGGAAGTTCTCAAAGAATGGCTCTTTGGCTCATAGAATAGGTTTTCACTCTTAGCTTTGAAGAAAAGGTTTTGTTTTCAAAAGCGAGACTTTTAAAACCCTAAGCTAGATTTTCAGAAGATGTTATGTGTGGCGGTCTTCCGTGAGTCACCACTTTACTCAGATTTTGTGAAAAACTTTCCAAAAGCTACTTGTGTTGCATCGACGTGGATAGAATCCACCGCGCGCAGACTCCATGACCTGGGAGCTCAGAGTATCCGATACTTTTGATAACTTTGCAAAGGTGTACCACCTTAATCCACTGATCACTCAGCTTTCAAGTCGATACCTCTCCATGCGACTTTTATGCATGTGACAAGGCCGAGATCACACAACAGTTTACAATCCTAGCATTAACAATTCCATGCCCGATAAATAGACATTCCAGTCCTCATTACCGTTGTGGGTACTCCCCACAGCCAATTCTTCCTAGCCTTGGTCTATTGTCTCGCAAGACACATAGCCTCTTTTGATTACAGTCGCGCACGACTTAATCCAGGCGTAGGGCGTCTTCCTTCTTACACCTTATCCTCTCATTATTTTTCTGATCTCACATCACTCATGGCCCTCAGTGGCCCACCAGTTTCTCTCGAGAAACCAAACCACTAACCTTTGCAGGGAAAAGCTAATACTGAGAAAACTATTATGTTGCGCCCGTCCCATACCGGGCAAGTGGTTGGTACGTTTTTCATGCCGCATGGAAGTACAACACAAGGTTCTAGTCCTTATGAATCTTTAGTGAGGAGTCTTTCACATTCCCAGTGCGCACACAGCACCAACCAATCAAACCATCCTCACCATCGATTCCAATCACATTTTCTTTCACAAAAAGGGTTTTGAATATGCTTTTCTCACATGTGATCATTTAACAGTTAACATATAATATTGAGCATAGTATAGCCTAAGCATGATATTCTAAGGTGACAAGGGTGCATGGACATTCAATCACAAAAGGGGCTTTACAATTATTTAGGTCATATCGAATCACTTTATTTGAATATAATTCTCGTTTGAATATAAGGCATGCATATACTTGAAAACAGCTAACATACTTCATTTCAAAATATTAGGCTAGACATGATCAAGGGTTTGAGACTTGCCTTTTAGTAAGGGGTCTAGTTGCTCAGACGATTCTTCAAAGATCTCTTCCGCTCCTTCAACCTCTGGTTCCACGGTGGATACAAATAATACATACACACCATATAAGCATACAGAGATAGTTGCACTAGAAAATAATAAGTAAATATATCATGCATGCAGGGAAAAGGTTTGGACAAGGTCACTTGGGTGTTGATTGAAGAGATGGGCTCAAAAGGATTTGATTGTCGAAAGGCTGACATTCGGTCTACTGCTAGACATAGCCCTAAGTTGGCTCTAGGAGGGTTTTCTGGAGATGTGACAGTAGAGAATATTGTAGAACATAGCTCTAGGAGCTTAGTGGACGAAGTGGCATTTCAATTGCTCAAATAGAAAGGGTTAAACAAGGCCAATGCCAGTGACTGACATGCATTGCCACTGCACTGACATTGTCAAAAACTAGGGCAGAGGGGTAAATCTGGTTCTGGGCCTCAAACTCTTTCGCCAACTATGTCTAGGAGGTAGGCGTGGATGCCAGGGACACATTGGCGGTGGTTTCAGGGCAAAAGATGGCCGGACGGCGATGAACGGCGGCGATGAACTACGGTGGTGACACGGCACAGGCATGGTTCTGGACAGAAACTTGGGAAGAGCATAACTCTTGATCTGGGAAGATTCAGGGATCGGGCTAGTGGAATGAAATGCTCAGGGCACTGAGATCTTGCTAAAAGACAAAGTGGCATCGGCTAGATCGGCCGGAAGGCAAACTCCGGTTAACTGAGCCGAAGACGAAGACACAGGAATTGGGCGATTTTGATTTAAAGTATTTGAGCTCAATTCCAAGCTTGTGAAGCATCCTGGGGACAATAGAAAGCTACTGGGGAGATCAATTTGGCTAGAGGATCACTGGAGAAGCTCGGCGGCGAGCTCCGGTGAACTGATAAAATCCCAAATTGGGGATTCTTCCTTCTGGGCAAAATTGAAGATTTCAATCTTACAGGCTTACTCTACTTGGCTCACTGATCACTTTGTTCTACTAGCATGTAGGTCAATTCAGTTTAAATCATTCGGCATTGGAGGAACAGGGCAAAAGGGAAATCCGGCGGTCGCTAGCGCTAGGGTTCGCCGGGGTCCCATTAAGCGCTATGATACAGAGAGGAAGGTGAGGGGAACTTATTGGTGAATTTGGATTGAAGAGGGAAGCAGTAGCTTGAGCTGGCGGCGAGAGCTCCTCAGGTAGCTCGTCGGGGAAGAAGATGGTGAACACGAGAGCTAAGCTATGAGGTTGCTGGTGTGGTGTGGTGTGAAGAACTCTGGGTGAGGGGGTTTATATAGCTAGCGGCTGGGTCCACAGAAGTTAAAGCAAATCGAGTGGGAGATGCTGGACTGGCGCCGGAGCAAGATCGAGACGGCGTTGGGACGCGGCGGTGGCTCTGCCAAAGGAGAAAATCGCATCATATCGAGCTTGGGCAGAACGACGGGGTGGCAAGCTTCGGCATGGCGGCGAAGTGGCAAAAAGGCTCTGACAACAGCAGGCATGCGCGGGTGAACGGCGTTGCTGGCGGTCACCGGTCTTCGCCACGGTGGAGGGCTTTGGCGCGACGCGAACACCACGTGTGGACACATAGGGTACGACCGTTGGTGAAGACAAAAACTGGCCGGCGGTGAAGATTGCGACGGTGATTCACGGCGAACGGCAGTGGCTATGGTCGAGGTGGCCTCTGGTCGTGGTCGCACACGGGAAGGGGCCAGGGACTAATCCGCGAAGATTTGGACTGATTTGTGATGATTTTCTTCGGGATCTTGGACCTGTTTGCAATTCTGGGGATTTGGAGGGCTGATTTGAAATCTGATTTTGCAGATGAGTGTCACCAAATCACTTGAACTCATCTAGCAAGAAGAATGGTAAAATCCGATAAGATCTGGTGGTTTTGACAAAAATCGAAAACAGGGTAATTAGGGTTTGAAAATTTAGCGAGGCTGAAACTAGGGTTTCGGTTAAGATTTTTGAGTTCTTCCAAAAGGGAAAAATGTTCAGAAAAGTGAAGGGAAGACAATCATTGGATCATATCAGAATTTGGAGGTGGTCTGAGACTTTTAGTCTTTTTGGGCTTTTGACAATTCTGAAAAGGACTACTCTGAAATACTTTTGGACTGAAAAGCGAAAATGATCTGAAGGGTGGAGTTTAGTTGCCAATTTTTTAAGTCAAGGTAGTGGCATACCTAAGATCATGATTTTAAGATAAGAGATCAAAATAGGATTGAGACATATGGGATTCCAATGAAGATATGTTGACTAGCAAGCAGAAAGGATAGCAAAAACTGGGATGTTACAACGTACCCTCCTTAAGAATAATCTCGTCCTCGAGATTCTGATCAGTCTGAGAACAGGTAGGGGAAATTCTTTCCCAAGTTGATTCCTCCTTTGTGTGGTTATTCCATTGGATTCTACAGAATCTGATGGTTCTTGACTTTAATTTCCTTTCGCTGACTTCTAACACTTTGACTGGGTATTCCTGATATGTCAGATCTGGTTGAACCTCAGTTTCCGTTGGAGACACTTGCTATGTTGGTTTCCTCAGACATTTCCTTAGTTGGGATACGTCAAAAACATCATGGACTCCTGCTAATTCAGGCGGTAGCTTCAATTTGTATGCTACTTCTCCTCGCCTTTCCAAAATTTCATATGGTCCCACGTATCTTGGGCTTAACTTTCCCTTCATCTGAAATTGTCGAACTCCTTTGTAGGGTGTCACTTTGAGGTACACATAATCGCCTATCTCGAAAGATAGTTCTCTCCTTCTGCTGTCGGCGTAACTCTTCTGTCGGGATTGGGCCGTCTTCAACCTCGCTTGTATGATCTTCACATGAGCAGTGGCATCCTCTACTAATCGTGGTCCCAAAAATAGTTTCTGACCCACTTCGGTCCAATATAGTGGCGTGCGGCACTTCCTTCCATAAAGTGCTTCATAAGGAGCAATTTGCAGACTCGCTTGATAACTATTGTTGTAAGTAAATTCTGCGTACCGCAGAAATTGTTCCCAAGAATTCCCATAGTCTAAAGCACACAGTAACATCCCAAATTTTGCCATCTCTTTAGCTTGCCAGTCAGCGTATCTTCATTGGATTCTCGGATGTCTCAACCCCATTTTTGATCTTTATCCCAGAATTATGATTTCAGGTATGCCACTACCTTAATTTAAAAAGTTGGCAGTTAAACTCCGCCTTTCAGACCATTTTCGCTTTTTAGTCCAAAGGTATCGCGGATCAGTTCTTTTCAGATTTGTCAGAAGCCCAAAAAGACTAAAAGTCTCAAACCATCTCCAAACTTTGATCTGATTCAGTGAATATCTCCCATTCACTATTCTGAACATTTTTCCCTTTTGGAAGAATTCCAAAAGCACAACCGAAACCCTAGTTTCAGCCTCGCCAAAGTTTCAAACCCTAATTACCCTGTTTACCCTAATTACCCTGTTTTCGATTTTTGTCAAAATCACCAGATCTTATCGAATTTCACCATTTTTCTTGCTAGATGAGTCCAAGAGATTTAGTAGTACTCATCTGCAAAACCAGAACTCAGATCAGCCCTTTAGATCTCCATATTTGCAAATAGGACCAAATTCCCGAACTAAATTCCTTACAGATTGGTCCAAATCCCTTGCAGTTCAGTCCAAACCTTGCAACCAGGCCCCTGTGCCATTTTCGACCACGACCAGAGCTCCAGCATCGTTCGACCAGAACCCCGCCACCTCGCCTCGCCGCAAGAACTCGCCGCCGACGAAGTTTCCCGCGCTGCCACCACCGTCGCCACGTAGCACCGCCTGTGCGCAACCATGCCGCCACCGTGGAGCCATCGTAGCCGCGCCTGTGCCGTGTTTTCCTCGGGCGCGCGCGTGCTCCAGTAGCAGCAAAGCAACACCACGTTGCAGCCATGCCGAAGCCAGTAATCCCATCGCCCTGCTCCAACCGGATTTGCCGTGATTCCCCTCGCCTGGCACAGTCGTTGCCGCGTCCCAACACCATCTCGATTCCACCTCCGGTGTCATCCGCGAATCCCGTTTGATTTGCCTCAACTCCTGAGAGCTCAGCCCTTCGCCTATATAAGCTCCCCCTCAACCGCAGCATCACTTCACACCACCCCTCAGCTGCATGCTTTAGCTTCTACCACCAGAGAGCAACCAAGTTCCTCAGCGCCGCCGTGAAGACCTTCTTCCCCGGTGAGCCACTTCTGGAGCTCATGGCGCCAGCTTCGCCCACAGCTTCTCTCTCCAAACCAACGCCACCAGTAAGCTCCCCTCATCCCCCTGTATGTGTCATAGCATTTAATTGGCCCCCGGCGAACCTCAACGCCGGCGATCACCAGAAAAGCCCAAATCCCCTGTTTCCTCAATGCTGCCCGATTCGATCCAAATCAGCCCTCGTGCCAGTGGAAGAAATTGTTCAGCACACTCCCTTTAGCAAGCCTACGAGTTTGGATTTCAAAATTGAGCCAAGATTGTGGCTTTCCCCAATTTGCGCGCCACCAATGAACTGGTTCTCGTCGCCAGGCCACTCCGGCCATCCCCCGACCGAATTAACCCCACCAGTAATCCTCACACTTCACCCTCTCACTCCCTGAGCAAGCAATCGAGTTGAAACTCTCTGAATCGAAAACGCCCAATTTAGGAGTCATCTTCTCCACTGCCGGTCGCCAGAATTCTTCCTCGGCCGATCTAGCTCTGGTCACTTTGTCCCTTAGATAGACTCTAGTACCCTGAGCAATATTGTCTACGAGCTTGACTCCTGAATCGACCTGAATCAAGAGATATTCCAATGCCAAGATCACTGTCCAGTAGCTCAGTTCATGTCCAGACCACCGTGTTTACTCGCCTGATTTGGCCACCCTCCGGCCACTTTCTGCCCTTGATCCTGTTGAGTACTTTGTTCCTGTTATCAAGGCCTAACTCCTAGACAAAGTGGTTCATCAATTGGAGCCCTGAGTCAAAAGTTATACCATGCCCTAGTTTCTGGCCATGTCCAGCACTATGTCAGTGCATGTCCACCAGTGGCATTGAGTGATTTAGACCTGTTACACTTGAGCAATTGAAATGCCACCTTGTCCATTAGATTCCTGGAGTTGTACTCTACATCTTTCTCTACTGCCACTTCTCCAAAAAACCTACCTAAGACAAATTTAAGGCTATGTCTAGCCGTGGACCAAATGTCAGCCTTTCGACATTCAACTCCTTTTGAGCCCATCTCTTCAATCAGCATTCAAGCGACCTTGTCCAAACCTTTCCCCTGCATGCATGATATATTTTACGTATCATTTCCATAAAGGCTATCTTTTGTGTGCTTATGTAGTGTATGTGTGTATTATCTGTATCCGCCGTGGAACCAGAGATTGAAGGAGCAGAAGAAATCTTCGAAGAATCGTCTAAGTAACTAGACCCAACATTGCAAGGCAAGTCTCAATCCCTTGATCATGTCTCGCCTATTATTTTGAAATGAAGTATGTTAACTGTTTTCAAGTATATGCATGCCTTATATTCAAATAAGAACTATATTCAAATAAAGTGATTAGATATGACCTAAATGATTGTAAAGCCCCATTTGACATTGAATATCCCTGCACCCTTGTCACCCTAGAATATCATGCTTAGGCTATGCTATGCTCAAAATTATATGTTAAATGTTGAATGGTCACATGTGAGAAAAGCATATTCAAAACCCCTTTTTGTCAAAGAAAATGTGATTGGAATCAATAGTGAGGATGGTTTGATTGGATGGTGCTGTGTGCGCACTAGGAATATGAAAGACTCCTCAATAAAGATTCATAAGGACTAGAACCTTGTGTTGTACTTCCATGCGGCATGAAAAACGTACCAATCACTTGCCCGGAATGGGTTGGGCGCAACTTAGTAGCTTTCTTTAGTATTAGCTTTCCATGCAATGGTTGTCGATCTGGTTTCTTGCGAGAACTGGTGGGCCGCTGAGGGCCATGAGTGATGTGAGTTCAGAAAAATCATGAGAGGAAAAGGTGGAAAGAAGGAAGACGCCCTATGCCAGATTAAGTCGTGCGCGGCTGTAATCAAGAGAGGCTATGTGTCTTGCGAGAACATAGACCCAGGCTAGGAAGTAAGGCAGTGGGGAGGACCCACAACGGTACTTGAGACTTAACTGTCTATTTACCGGGTAGGGAATTATTAATGCTAGGATTGTAAACTGTTGTGTCACTTCAGCCTTGTCACATGCTTAAAAGTCGCGTGGAGTTGGCCTGACTTGAAAGCTGAGTGATCGGTGGATTAAGGTGGTACACCTTTGCAAAGTTTAAAATGTATCGGATACTCTGAGCTCCCAGGTTATGGAGTCTGCGCGCAGTGGATTTTATCCACGTCGATGCAGCACAAGTAGCTTTTGGAAGATTTTTCACAAAATCTGAATAAAGTGGTGACTCATGAAAGACCGCCACACATAACATTTCTGAAAATCTAGCTTAGGATTTTAAAAGTCTCGCTTTTGAAAACAAAAACCTTTTCTTCAAAACAAGAGTGAAAATCTAATCTATTCCTATATATATATGTCGTGGTATTAAGATACCCCGACAGGTTTTGAAAAAGATCCTAGCGGAGATTTACGCGACGCGGGTTGACCGAGTGACCGGTCCTCCCCCGCCGGACAAACACAAGAAATGACACGAGGATTTATACAGGTTCGGGTCCCGGCGGGGGCCCTAGTCCTGTTGACGCGCTCCCGACCGGAGTTGGCTGGGGAGGCTCTCTCCGGGGGAGAGGCTTCCGGAGCACGTCTGTGAGATTAGCTATTCCAATAACAGAGGTCTCATCCTCTACAACAGAGGGGTACAAGGGCTATTTATAGCCCCAAAAAGAAGCAAAAAGCCTAAACTACCCCGGAAGCCACCGTCGGATTGAAGGGTAGGACCGTCCTTCTCCCGGTCAAACGTCTTGGATGCTTGACAGGTGGTCGCTGATTCCCGAGGCGTCCCTCGCGTGACCTGCACGTGATAAACAAACAGGGATTTTACCTTTTAGGAGGGCGATGACGTCCGGGACCCCTTCCGGAGAGCAGGGTCCCGGGAGTCTAAAAGGCGGCGCCCGGGGCAGGCACCGGGGGCCACTGTCCCCGGGCGAATGGCGGCGCCCAGGACTCGCCCGGGGGGCAAGGTCCCGGGAGCCAAAAGGCGGCGCCCGGGACATACCCCGGAGGCACGGTCCCGGGAGCCTAAAAGGCGGCGCCCGGGGCAGGCACCGGAGGCCACTGTCCCCGGGCAAATGGCGGCGCCCGAGACCCGCCCGGGGGGCACGGTCCAGGGGGCCAAATGGCGGCGCCCGGGGTAGGCACCGGAGGACACTGTCCCCGGGCAAATGGCGGCGCCCGGGACCCGCCAGGGGGGCACGGTCCCGGGGGCCAAATGGCGGCGCCCGGGGCAGGCACCGGAGGCCACTGTGCTCGGGCAAATGGCGGCGCCCGGGACCCGACCGGGGGGTGAGGTCCCGGGCGCCAAAAGGCGGCGCCCGGGGCAGGCACCGGGGGCCACTGTCCCCGGGCGAATGGCGGCGCCCGGGACTCGCCCGGGGGGCCAGGTCCCAGGAGCCAAAAGGCGGCGCACGGGACATACCCCGGCGGCACGGTCCCGGGAGCCTAAACGGCGGCGCCCGGGGCAGGCACCGGAGGCCACTGTCCCCGGGCAAATGGCTGCACCCGGGACCCACCCGGGGGGCACGGTCCCGGGGGCCAAATGGCGGCGTCCGGGGCAGGCACCGGAGGCCACTGTCCCCTGGCAAATGGCGGCGCCCGGGACCCACCCAGGGGGCACCGTCCCGGGGGCCAAATGGCGGCGCCCGGGGCAGGCACCAGAGGCCACTGTCCTCGGGCAAATGGCGGCGCCCGGGACCCGACCGGGGGGCGAGGTCCCGGGCGCTAAAAGGCGGCGCCCGGGGCAGGCACCGGGGGCCACTGTCCCCGGGCGAATGGCGGCGCCCGGGACTCGCCCGGGGGGCCACGTCCCGGGAGCCAAAAGGCGGCGCCCGGGACATACCCCGGCGGCACGGTCCCGGGAGCCTAAACGGCGGCGCCCGGGGCAGGCACCGGAGGGCACTGTCCCCGGGCAAATGGCGGCGCCCGGGACCCGCCCGGGGGGCACGGTCCCGGGAGCCAAAAGGCGGCGCCCGGGACATGCCCTGGAGACACGGTCCCGGGCGCCTAAAAGGCGGCGCCCGGGGCAGGCACCGGAGGCCACTGTCCCCGGGCAATCATGAACTTACCTGGACTTGACCGCGTGGAGATTTCCCCCAACAGCAGCCCCCCATGCCCTCTGGGGACGAAGCTTGAGCCCCCGGAGGAAATGGTTATGGTACCGGGAAAATCTCCGGGCGAAACCTCCGGACGAAAATCACCGGACCCCCGGCGACGCTTCGGTTTCTGTGCCGAGCGCTTTATGGCCGCGCCGTTTTCGCAATAAATGCACACGTGGTTCGAACTGGCATCTCGATTTACGCGCCCGTCCCTTCGTTTCCCGCGCACGGTTTGAATTTCAGTGGTCCAGATTGCTCCGAGGGGGCCACGTGGCGTGCATCTGGGTCACGGCCAACCTCTATAAATAGGGCCTTAGGGGGCCCCAGATGCTCATTCCAAATCTTCAACTCTAGCTTCAGCTCTCCCGGTAGCGCTCTTCTGGTAGCTTCTCCGGTAGCCTTTTCCGGTAGCGAGCGTCCGGGAGTTGTAGACGTAGCCACCTGAAAACTTAGCCACCCATCAAGAGAGACTAACCTTATGGCGCCCAAAGGTCGAACGAAGACCACGGAGCTGCCTCCGGAGGAAATCCCCGTGGATTTCCTCTGGGCCTTCGAATTCTCGGCCTCGGACGCGGAGTCCTTGGTCGAGAAGGGCATTGTCGTGGAAGGGGACATCCGGGTCCCCTTAAAGAGGGACGGAGCCCCTCGCCCCAGGCCCGGAGAGGTTGTGGCCTTTGAGGCCTTCCTCGAGGCAGGGCTCCGGCTCCCGGTGCACCCGATGCTCCGGGAGTTCCTGAAGGAGTACGGGGTGGCGCTCAACCACCTCACCCCCAACGCCCTCGTCCGGATGGGTCTCTTCATCTGGCTGTACGAGACGGCGACCGGGCGGGAGCCCACCCTCCGCGCCTTCTGGTACTTTTACGAGCCGGCAGCGCGGAGCTCCCACCTGGTGAAGGGAGGACCGAAGTCCCCCTTCGGCTCGGTGATGGTCCAAATGCTGCCCTCCCGGCTGGCGGACTACCCGGCGGCGGCCTCCCGGGACCACTGGGGGGACTGGCTCCGAAGGTGGTTCTACCTCCGGGTCCGGGACGAGGCGGTGGTCTACGCCCCGGAGCCTCCCACCTACAGCCGGTCATCCGCACCGAAGCCGCCGGTGTGGACGGACGAGGAGTTCGAGCTCCTCAGGAAGGTGGTGCTGACGAAAAAGGCCCGCTCGACGCGGGACGCTGCGGAGGTGCTGCCGCTCCTGCGGCTTTCCCCCTTCTCACACGGGAGAAGGGGGATCGGCATGGGCCCGGAGCAGCGGCCTCCGGTGAAGCCGGTGACACGGCGTAAGTACCCTGCACTTTCGCACTTATGATTTTTTATGAAAATTGACTAACTCTTTACCTCTTGCAGTGAACCCGTATCCGGCGGCGAAGGACAGGGCGGAGCACCTCCTGGGGAGGTACTTTGCCGACGAACACGAGCGCATCGTGCGCCTCGTGGGGGAGGGGCCTCCCCGGAACCTGGTGGCCGAGGCCTACGGGCTCAGGCTTCCGGAGAGGAAGCCCCTTCCCACCCCTGGGTCTCATAAGCGGGGGAAGGATGCGGCCGGGGGCTCGGAGCCCAAAAGGCCCCGGGTCCAAAAGACCCCCGCCCCGACGACGACGCCGGCGACGACGCCGGTGAGGGCCCGGGACGCGGATCCCGGAGCCGAACATGCCCGGGCGGCGCCCCGGGCAGAGGCGACGCCTCCGCCCCCGGAGGCCCCCGTCGAGGCCCGGGGGAAGGAGGTTGTTATCTGTGGGGCGGGGTCTGATTCCGCGGACTACGCCCCGTCGCCAGTTCAAGTGGCGCTCCTCTCACCTCTCCCGGCGGCATTGGCGCCGGAGAGGCTGGAGGTGAGGTTCTCGGAGGCGGAGCCTCCGTGCCTCTGGCCGGTGGATGACGAGGGGGGCAGCCCCTCGGTCTACGTGGTCCCCCCGGAGCAGGAGGCCCCGAGGGCCCTTCGGCCTGGGGCGGGGAAAGGCCCGATGATCCCCCCCCGGGCGGAGAACCCCGCCCAATCTTCGTCTTCGTCTTCGGAGGAAACTTCGTCGACGAAGACGCCGGCGACGCCGGCCGTGCTCCTGGATTCCGAGGTCCGGGGGCCCTCTCCCGGGCACGACCTGAGGGCCGGGCAAGATACCTCCCTACTTCCCGCGGGGGAGGTGGCCCGCTACGCGGAGGGCCTGCACAACCGGAAGGTGCAGGCCTTCGTAGCAGGAGGAACGCTCCACGAGCGTTTTGAGGGGCTCGAGTCCCTCAGAGCCCAGGTAACCCGAGCTCTTAATACTTCGGCTTTTTTCCTGCACTTAAGATTTTTCTAACTCTTTATGTATTTTGTAGGTAGCGACTGTTACCTGGGGCCTTGAGCAGCGGGTCACACGGCTGCTCAAGGAGGCGGAGAGCCGGGCCGCGGCTTGCGTGGAGCAGCGGGAGGCGGCCCTCTGGGAGCGGGACGAAGCTCTTGATGAGCTGTCCCGGGCCCGGGCCCAGGTGCACCTTTCGGAGGGCGCCTACAGCCGCCTCCGAGAGGAGGCCAAGGTGAGGGAGAAGGCGCTCCGGGAGCACGAGAGCTCCAGCGTCCGGGAGCTGTCGGACGCGGGCCGCTCCGTCCGCTCGGCCTTGGAAAGCCTTGGCGTTAGCCTGGGCTCCGGGAGCAGCCTGGGCTCCGGGAGCGGCCCGGAGGTGCCCCCGGCGACCCTCGCGGAGGCTATGCATTTTCTTAACGCACAAGTCTCCGCCATCCCGGAGGCTGTGGACGTCCGGGCACGGGGCCGGGCGATCCCCGTCATCGCGGCCGCCGCGGGGCTCATTGACTACGGGGGGGTCGTCGCCCGGGCGATCGGGGGCCGCCTCCCCCGGAGCTTCCCGGGGGCCTTCAAGCCAACGCGCCGGGAGATGGAGCTGCTGGCGGGGGAGTTCTACGACCGGATCATCCGGACGAGGTTCCCGACACCGGCGCCTCCGGCCGCGGATACTCCTGCCCCGGCCTCGGAGGAGGCCCCCCGGGGGGAGGACCCCAATGCTAAAGTATGACCCTCCCCCCGGGTCTTTAGCTAGGACCCCTTTTTATTTTGTTAGACATTTTGATTCCGGTAGCTTCTTAGGAGAAGCCCCGGGCACTTGTACAAAAATCATTTTGCAATGGAATATATTTCAAATTTTCTAAGTCTTGCGATGAAATGTTACCAGGGTTCCCGGGGGGTTACTCCCGGGCAACGGTCCGGGAGAGGCTCTCCGGGGGACGCCCAAGCGGCTTTGATTTTGCTGAGCCTTGTCTCTGGGGAGCGCGACGGGGGTACTGCCCGGGAGCCTGTCCGGTTGAGGTGGCGCCCGGAGTGGCACTTGGACAATTTCGATAATTGCCGTGCCGAACTATCCCCCCCGCGTCCGGAGGCCCAGATGGTACCACCCCTCCGGATACTTCCACCGGCGGGGTACGAGTTTTGGCCCGAAGATGTGCTCTGGAACTCGCAGCATCGCGTGCGGGCCCTGTACCGAGACTTGGCCCGGGAGCTGAGGGAGCGCCTCCGGGAGCTTTAGGGGTAGGAGCCTTAGGCTTGTGAAAAATCCCCCGGGTTAGGACCCGGGTTATATCTTTCCTGAAGCCCACCGGAGGGGGAAGGTGTCCTCCGGGTTTCCCAATGAATAAAGCTTTTCTTCTGTTGATTGCATTTTTGTTGTCTTCTTATTTTTTTCTTCTTGTATGGTCTGTGGGGCTCATCTTCAAAAGAATGAGCTATGTTTGTTCGTGGTGACCCGGGGGCCCCCTGTCCCCCCCCGCCCACAGCGGGCCGGAGGAGACCTCCGCGCGCTGTGGGGGTAACAGGGTCCCCGGGGGGAACATAACCTGTAGGAGTGAAATATTTTCTGTTAGAAAAATTGTAAAAACGGGGTTTCCGAGGGAGGGACCTTCTGGGGTGCCCGGGGGCTCCGGGAGAGGTTCATCCGGCTGCCGGGAGAACGGGGAACCCGGAACAAGGCGCGGAAGGGGCTCGTGAAAAGCCGATAAGACCTCCGGAGGGGAGCTTCCCGGGAGACTTCGTCCGGTCGCCGTGAGGACGGGGAACTGGGAATAATGCCTCCGGGAGATAATCATCCGGTCGCCGTGAGAACGGGGAGCCGGGAATAAGGTCTCCGGGAGGTAATCATCCGGTCGCCGTGAGAACGGGGAGCCGGGAATAAGGTCTCCGAGAAATCCATTGAACGTCCCACTGGGGAGAGCGTCCACTCCCGGAGGAGGACGAAATTCCAGAAAGCCATTAGACGTCCCGCTGAGGAGAGCGTCTACTCCCGGGGGAGGAGGTGCCCGAGGACGGGTCTTGAGTGTTTGGGTAGGGGACTAGTCTCCCAAAGTGACTCGTTACCGCGGCCGCTGGGGACCGGGTTGCCGCTTACACCCTCAGTCCACGAGGGCTGATCGTAAGCCGCCCTACAGGAGGGACTTGCTGGGTCAGGGCCCACTTCCTCGCGGAGAGGGCATCCTCGCGGGGAGGGCTTCCTCACGGGGAGGGCATCTTCACCGGGAAGGCATCCTCGCGGGGAGGGCATCGCCACTAGGGGCGGTCAATAAGAACCTGCAGTGAGACAGTTGAAGAATAAAGGCTATGCATTGATTAACAAAATATACAAAGCCCCCCCTGCGAAGCCGCGAAGGGGGCAAAAAGGAAGCTACAGAGTCCTTCCTCCCCCTCTGGCGTGATCGCCCCGGGGGAGGGGACAGGCCCGTAAGGCTAGACGTAGAACTTGCGAAGTAAACGCAAGTTCCAGGTGTGCTTCAGCTCCTGCTCTTGAAGGTTGGAGAGCTTGTAGGCCCCCGAGCTTAGGACAGCAGAGATCGTGTAGGGGCCCTCCCACTTGGGGGAGAGTTTTCCCTGGGCTTGGGGGTCCGTGACGCGCTTGAGGACAAGGTCCCCAAGGCGAAAAGCTCTTTCGCACACGCGCTGGTCCTATGCGCGCGACATCTCGCGCTCGTAGATGGCGTGGCGGAGGAGCGCTCGGTCGCGTTCCTCCTCCACGAGGTCGATTTCCAGCCGCCGGTTTTCTTCGTTGGCCCGGTAGGCTGCGGTCGTGGCTCCGTTCAGGAGCTCGACCCGCAGCGACCGGAAGCCGATCTCCGGGGGGAGGACTGCCTCCGCCCCGTAGACCAGGGAGAAGGGAGCACGTCCTGTGGCCCGGGACGGGGTCGTGCGCATCGAGCAGAGGATGCTAGGGAGCTCCTCTGCCCACGCGCCCCGCTTGGAAGCGGTTTGCTCGAGTCTCCGGCGTAACCCCTGTAGGATTACGCCGTTGACTCTCTCGACGGCCCCGTTGCTTTGAGGATGGGCCACTGAGGCGAAGTGGATGATGATCCCCAGGCCTTCGCAGAATTCCCGGAAATAAGCCGAGTCGAATTGGGTCCCGTTGTCCACGGTGATTTCCCGGGGGACACCAAAACGACAAACGACGTTTTTCCAGAAAAACCGCTGAACCGCCCGGGAGGTGATGCTAGCCAAGGGCTCCGCCTCAACCCACTTTGTAAAGTAATCGACCGCGACTACCGCATACTTGTATCCTCCGGGCGCTGGGGGGAAGGGCCCTAAGAGGTCCATCCCCCAGCGCACGAAGGGCCAAGTGATGGGGATAGTCCGCAGCGCTACAGGGGGGAGGTTCGAGCCCTTGGCCATCTTCTGGCATGCTTCGCACGCAGAGACAAGGTCTCGCGCGTCGCGCATGACTGTAGGCCAGTAGAAGCCCTGCCGAAGGGCCTTGGCGGTGATGGCACGCGGGGCTAGGTGAGAACCACAGCTCCCCGCGTGAATGTCTTCCAGGAGTTGAAGTCCCTCCGACCGGGGGAGGCAGCGCAGGAGGGCTGAAGCCCCCCGCTTGTAGAGCCTTCCCTCCAGTAAGAGATATGCACGGGCTTTGGCCCGGAGGCGCTTAGCCTCGGTCTCGTTGGAGGGGTCCCCCTCCCCCTTGATGAAGGAGAGGAGGGGATCCATCCATGATGACGGCCGGACGATCTCGGCGACCTCCGGGACCGGAGGCTTGGGGCCTGCGTCTGGGGAGGCCATCGAGGGCTTCGTGATTGTTTCCAAGAAGGCCCCCTTGGGGAGCGTTTCCCGGGCGCTTGCCGCCCGGGCCAAGGCATCAGCCCGGTCATTCTCCCTTCGCGGGATATGCCGGGCCTCAAGGCCGTTGAAGTGCCTCTCCATCTTCCGTACTTCCTGCAAGTAAAGACTTAGATTTGCGTCATGGCACAGGTAAGACTTGTCCATTTGGCAGACAACGAGCTGAGAGTCTCCCTTCACTAGGAGGCGTCGGATCCCCACGGAGCGCGCAAGGCGCATCCCGAGGAGCAGAGCCTCGTATTCGGCGACGTTGTTGGTTGCGGGGAACTCGAGCCGCGCGGCGTACTCGAGCTCCTTCCCCTCGGGGCTCCGGAGGACTACCCCCGCGCCAGCCCCGGCGAGACACAGCGACCCGTCGAACAGCAGGGTCCAGTGGTCACTGCGTCGGGGCGGCACAGGGAGATCTTCATCCCCGGGCCCAGAGGAGGGAGTCCACTCTGCGACGAAGTCGGCGAGGACCTGCGACTTGATTGCGTAGCGGCCGGTAAGGGACAGGGAGAAGGGGGCGAGCTCGGCCCCCCACTTCCCAATCCGGCCAGTGGCTTCTTTATTCCGCAGTACCTCCCCCACGGGGAGGGACGACGGGACGGTGATGGGGTACCCCAGGAAGTAGTGCCGGAGCTTTCGGGACGCCATGAGGAGGGCGTAGCAAATCTTCTCCATCTCCGTGTACCGAGTCTTGGCCCCTTGGAGGGCTTCACTGACGTAGTACACGGGACGTTGCTGCCCCCCTTGCTCCTTCACCAAAACCGCGCTGACGGCGACGGGGGTCGCGGCGAGGTAGAGGAGCAAGGGCTCTTCCGGAGTCGGACTCACGAGCATTGGAGGGCTCGAGAGGTACTTCTTGAGGTCGTTGAAGGCTTCCTGGGCCTCGGGGGTCCAGCGGAACCCCTCGAGCCCTCGGAGGATCTTGAAGAACTGGAGGCCCCGCTCCCCCGAACGGGAGACGAAGCGACTAAGCACGGCCAGGCGGCCGGAGAGCCGCTGGACATCTTTGACGGAGCGCGGTGGGGGCATGTCTAGGAAGGCCCGGATCTTCTCGGGGTTTGCCTCAATGCCCCACTGGGACACGAGGAAACCCAGGAGCTTCCCCCCGGGCACCCCGAAGGCGCACTTCTCCGGGTTGAGCTTGAGCCCGAACGCGCGGAGGTTGCGGAAGGTCTCTGCGAGGTCGTCGATGTGGGAGGCTGCACGGGGACTCTTGACGACCGCGTCGTCTACGTAGACTTCGACGTTGCGGCCGACTTGATCTTTGAAGACCAGCGTCATCAGGCGCTGGAAGGTGGCTCCCGCATTCTTGAGCCCGAAGGGCATGTGGCGGTAGCAGAAGGTTCCGAGGGGAGTTATAAAACTCGTCTTTTCCTCGTCCCCCTCCGCCATCCGGACTTGATGGTATCCCGAGTAGGCGTCTAGGAAGCTCATCAGCTCGCACCCCGCGGTGGAGTCAACAAGCTGGTCGATCCGCGGGAGCGGGAAGTTGTCTTTGGGGCAGGCGCGGTTAAGGTCGGTGAAGTCCACGCACATGCGCCACTTGCCACTTGATTTCTTGACGAGGACGGGGTTTGCGAGCCACTCAGGGTGCAAGACCTCCCGGATGAACCCCGCCTCTTGGAGCCGAGCTATCTCCGTCTTGATGGCTTCTTGACGTTCAAGGGAGAGCTTTCTCAACTTCTGCTTGATAGGGGGGTGACCGGGGATTACCGCGAGCTTGTGTTCAATAACCTCCCGGGTGACGCCCCGCATGTCCGAAGGCTTCCACGCAAAAACATCGGAGTTTTCGCGCAGAAAGGCTGCGAGTTGCGCTGCATGGTCTTGGGGGAGCTCTGCCCCGATTTGGACAGTTTTGTCCTCGCTGCCTGGGGACAGCGGGACCTTCCGGAGGCCCCCTTCCGGACGCGGCTTGAGAAGGGGCCTCCCAGGGGACGGCGCAGCGACGCCTACGTCCGGGGGGGGAGCCTCCCCCTGGACGCCTTGATCAGGTTGACGCTTCCTATTGTGGCAGCAGCTCGCTCGTATAGAGCACGGGCCATGTCTTGGTCCCCCCGGACGTTGATCACGCCATGCGGCCCGGGGATCTTCATGCACAGGTAGTTTTGGTGGGTGGCCGCCCCCAGCCGATTGATCGTAGTCCTCCCCATAATCACATTGTAGGAGGAGGGGAGGTCCACTACGTCGAAGCGGACTAGCTCGGTCCGGTAGTTCTTCGGGGTGCCGAAGGTGATCGGGAGATCTACCTTGCCCACGGGGTGGATCGCCTTCACCGGGACAAACCCTTGCAGAGGCCCTGCTGCTGGTTACAGGAGCTTCTCATCCACCTGCATTTCCTTGAAGGTTTTGAGGAACAGGACGTCGGCGGAGCTTCCGCCGTCCACGAGGATGCGGGCCAAGTGGCAGTTGTAGATTGTCGCGGAGACAATGAGCGCGTCGTCGTGGGGGAAGCGAACCCCTCGCGCGTCTTCCGCCGTAAAGGTGAGGGGGACGTCCGACCACTTGGGCGGCACGAACGCGTGTAGCACCCCCACTACCTTAACTTCTCGCGCGTACTCCTTGCGCTGGCGCTTGGAGTCCCGCCCGGAGACGGACCCCCCTACGATGACGTTGATGTGGCGCTGAGAAGTTTGAAAGGGGAGAGCGTCTGAAGGCTCCCCCTCCTGCACCTGCTGCCCCCCCGCGGGAGCGGGAAGGGCCAGAACAGCTGGCCGAGGGGGCAAGAAGGCCGGAGTCCCCCCCCCTGCCCGCGCTGGTCGAGGAACGCCGCGAAGTGCTGCAGCAGCTGGTGGCAATCTCGGGTGGCGTGGGTACTGGACCCGTGGAAGCTGCACCATGGTCCTTCCCGGCTTCTCCCCGCGGGGCCTTCGCGGCCGCGCGAAGACTGTCCTCCCCCATGGCCTCTCGGCTTGGGAAAGGGGCGGTTGCCCTTCGGGGGGTCACGCGAGCCGCCTCCGCCCTCGAGGACAAAAGTGTCCCGAGGCCGTGGTTCGCTACGGCCCCCCTGCCTGGGGCGCCTGGGGGGATCCCGGGCCCCCCGCTCGGCGGGGGCAGGAGCCCCCTGGGTCTTCTTCCAGATGTCGTCTTCCTCCGCGCGAGCGTACTTTTCGAGTACGTTGAAGAGCTCATCGGCGGAGAAGGGGCAGCTTCGAGAGAGTCTTCGGTGGAGTTCCCCCGGGAGGATCCCGCTTTTGCAGGCTTCGATCACTGTGGAGTCCGGGACGTGGGCCACTTTGCTTTTTACTTGGGCAAAGCGCTTGAAGAAACTTCTGATCGTCTCCCCGGTTCTCTGGCGCACTGTGTATAGCTGTGAAGAATCCAGGGGACGTACGTAATTTCCCTGAAAGTTGGCGCAGAACTCCCACTTCAGCTGCGAGAAAGACTTGATGGAGCCCGCCTTCAGATTGTAAAACCAGGAGCGGGCAATGCCGGTGAGGTAGAGGGGGAAGACGTTGCATTGGACGCTCTCGTCCCCCCCCGCCGCGGAGATGGCTGTGGAGTAGATCTGCACGAACTCGTAAGGGTCCGCCTTGCCATTATATTGTTCGATGTGTGGGGGACGGTAGGGCCGCGGCCATCGGATGCTGCGGAGTCTTCGACACAGAGGCTGGTTCGCCCCCTGCACTTCCCGGGGGGAGCCCCAGTCACTGTCTTCTTTAACAGGGGACGCCCCCTCGTTATCCGAGTCAGGTAGCGGCCCAAGAGGGCCGCCAGAGTGGTGGTGACGACGCTTCTCTTCCGGGCCGGGACTGATTTCCCGGACGTCCGGGCTTCCCTCCGGGGAGGATAGTTCTTCAGCTAGTCTCTTCCCCCGACCGGTGCGAGAGCGAGGCTCCCTGCGACAACGACCGGGGAGAAGCTCTTCCCCGCGGCTGGGAGAATGCATTCGCTTGACCTCCCCCCGGGAGAAGCGGACCTGCTTCGCCGGGGGAGGGAGCTCCTGCACTGTAGCAGCCGGCCCGGAAGCTACCGGGGCCTGCTGGGGGGAGCCCCCTGCGATGGCCCCCGGGACCGGAAAGGGGGGAGGCCCTGCACCATCCGGAACCGGGGAGGGGGCGCCCGGGGCGGCGTTTGGATCCGAAGAGGGGGCCCCTGCAGCAACGACCGGGACCGGAAAGGGGGAAGCCCCTGCGACATCCGGAACCAGTGGGGGGTGAGCCCCCTCGGCGACGTCCGGGGTTGGGGTGCCAATGCGGGGGGAAATTCGCTGAGGCACGGGAGCTGCTCTATCGACCGGCCCCGGTGCGGAAAACGCAACGCGAGGGGTGGGACTGGCTCCCGGCGTAGGAATAACCCCCGGCATGAAATGACCCCCCAGCCCCGGAAGCGGGCCGGGGACGGGGTACCCCCCTGGTGCCACGAAGGGCCCGGTCATGAAATAGCCTCCCGGCACCGGGACAGGCCCGGGTGCCGAGAAGTGTTCGGAAGTATATCCCGCGGGGGGAGGGAACCCCCCGGCGGGATCATACGGGGTAGACAGCCCCCCGGAGACCGGAGGGGCCACCGGGTATCCCATAAATGGGGGCATGATCCCCGGATATGTGTGCGACGAAAATGTGGGGGCCGGGGGCCGCGCCAACACACTGAGGAGCTCGTCCATAGAGCGCTGGGCGCGGAGCTGGCCCTCCACGAGAACCTCCAGCAGGGCATCCCGGGGAGCCGGGGGACCCGTCGGGGGGAAACTCGTCCCGGCCAAGGTCCCCGCGGCCGCCGGGAGCGACCCGGAGGTGGAGGCACCTAGATTGAGAGGAAAGGTGGGAGGCGGTACCTGGGAATGGTCGCCTCCAGACGGAAGCGGCAGAACAGCAGTGTCCCGGACGGGCGGCGCCAGGTCACCGGGACCGGCGTCACCGGGAAGGGCGCGGGCCCTTGTTCTCGGAGGAGCCATGGCGATTTGTCACGGGTCCCCACGGACGGCGCCAACTGTCATGGTATTAAGATACCCCGGCAGGTTTTGAAAAAGATCCTAGCGGAGATTTACGCGACGCGGGTTGACCGAGCGACCGGTCCTCCCCCGCCGGACAAACACAAGAAATGACACGAGGATTTATACAGGTTCGGGTCCCGGTGGGGGCCCTAGTCCTGTCGACGCGCTCCCGACCGGAGTCGGCTGGGGAGGCTCTCTCCGGGGGAGAGGCTTCCGGAGCATGTCTGTGAGATTAGCTATTCCAATAACAGAGGTCTCATCCTCTACAACAGAGGGGTACAAGGGCTATTTATAGCCCAAAAAGAAGCAAAAAGCCTAAACTACCCCGGAAGCCACCGTCGGATTGAAGGGTAGGACCGTCCTTCTCCCAGTCAAACGTCTTGGATGCTTGACAGCTGGTCGCTGATTCCTGAGGTGTCCCTCGCGTGACCTGCACGTGATAAACAAACAGGGATTTTACCTTTTAGGAGGGCGATGACGTCCGGGACCCCTTCCGGAGAGCAGGGTCCCGGGAGCCTAAAAGGCGGCGCCCGGGGCAGGCACCGGGGGCCACTGTCCCCGGGCGAATGGCGGCGCCCGGGATTCGCCCGAGGGGCAAGGTCCCGGGAGCCAAAAGGCGGCGCCCGGGACATACCCCGGAGGCACGGTCCCGGGAGCCTAAAAGGCGGCGCCCGGGGCAGGCACCGGAGGCCACTGTCCCCGGGCAAATGGCGGCGCCCGGGACCCGCCCCGGGGTCACGGTCCCGGGGGCCAAATGGCGGCGCCCGGGGCAGGCACCGGAGGCCACTGTCCCCGGGCAAATGGCGGCGCCGGGGACCCGCCCGGGGGGCACGGTCCTGGGGGCCAAATGGCGGCGCCCGGGGCAGGCACCGGAGGCCACTGTTCTCGGGCAAATGGCGGCGCCCGGGACCCGACAGGGGGGCGAGGTCCCGGGCGGCAAAAGGCGGCGCCCGGGGCAGGCACTGGGGGCCACTGTCCCCGGGCGAATGGCGGCGCCCGGGACTCACCCGGGGGGCCAGGTCCCAGGAGCCAAAAGGCGGCGCCCGGGACATACCCCGGCGGCACGGTCCCGGGAGCCTAAACGGCGGCGCCCGGGGAAGGCACCGGAGGCCACTGTCCCCGGGCAAATGGCGGCGCCCGGGACCCACCCGGGGGGCACGGTCCCGGGGGCCAAATGGCGGCGCCCGGGGCAGGCACCAGAGGCCACTGTCCCCGGGCAAATGGCGGCGCCCGGTACCCGCCCGGGGGGCACGGTCCCGGGGGCCAAATGGCGGCTCTCGGGGCAGGCACTGGAGGCCACTGTCCTCGGGCAAATGGCGGCGCCCGGGACCCGACCGGGGGGCGAGGTCCCGGGCGCCAAAAGGCGGCGCCCGGGGCAGGCACCGGGGGCCACTGTCCCCGGGCAAATGGCGGCGCCCGGGACTCGCCCGGGGGCCCAGGTCCCGGGAGCCAAAAGGCGGCGCCCGAGACATACCCCGGCGGCACGGTCCCGGGAGCCTAAACGGCGGCGCCCGGGGCTGGCACCGGAGGCCACTGTCCCCGGGCAAATGGCGGCGCCCGGGACCCACCCGGGGGGCACAGTCCCGGGGGCCAAATGGCGGCGCCCGGGGCAGGCACCGGAGGCCACTGTCCCCTGGCAAATGGCGGCGCCCGGGACCCGCCCGGGGGGCACGGTCCCGGGAGCCAAAAGGCGGCGCCCGGGACATGCCCTGGAGGCACGGTCCCGGGCGCCTAAAAGGCGGCGCCCGGGGCAGGCACCGGAGGCCACTGTCCTCGGGCAATCATGAACTTACCTGGACTTGACCGCGTGGAGATTTCCCCCAACAATATAAAGCCAGGGCCCCTTTCCTTGAAAACCCCTCATTTATATATCTGCATTCTCATAACAAGATTTGCTGAGCATTGTGTAAAAACATGCTCACCCTTGCCCTTTCACACAAATTCAGAAGAAAGGATTCAAGGACCCTGATTCCTTTAGCCTTGAGCACCAAGAAGAGGAAGGAACCTTTCCAGACGATTTGAGCTGCTAGGAGGGTCATGCGCCAAGTTGTGTCCGATGTGGTGAAGGCCCGAGCCAAACCACGGCAGAAGGAAATGAAGACCTTCGTGTTGCTTTTGTGTTATATTTCTGTGTTCGGTACTCGATACCGTTTCTTTTTTATTCCTGATTTTGAAAAACTCTCTACTTTTGTATCAACTTTAATTAATGCCATTCTTGGCTTTATGATAATGTAATAATGGTCCTCGTGACCTTGTACTTGTTTTATCTATTTGTTTTATTGTTTAAAGTAAATCCTGTTGTTGTGAGCTTGTGATGTACCTTTCTGAGTGCAATCCACTTGAGCGGTTGCCACCGGATTCCTCTAATGAGGGTCCCACACACACGCTCTCAACATGTCTTCTAGAATCTGGTTCACTCTTTCTGTTTGGCCTCCAGTCTGCGGGTGGTAAGCTGTACTGAACTTCAATCTCGTTCCCAGGGATTTCTGTAACTCTTCCCAAAACTTTGATACAAATTGTGCTCCTCTATCTGAGACAATTGTTTTTGGTATTCCATGCAGAGTGACAATCCTGGTGAGATATAGCTCTGCTAGCTTATTTGTCATGTACTGAGTCTTTACAGGTAGAAAATGAGCCACTTTTGTTAATCTATCGATTATAACCCATATAGAATCATATCCTTGTTGGGTTCTTGGTAAACCTACTACGAAATCTATTCCAATTTCAACCCATTTCCACTCAGGGGTTGGCAGGGTTGCAGTGGTCCTGCAGGTTTCTGGTGTTCCGCTTTCACTCTTTGGCAGGTGTTACAAGGAGCTATAAACTCAGCAACTTCCTTCTTCATTCCTTTCCACCAAAATCGATCCTTTAGATCTTGGTACATCTTTGTGCTGCCTGGGTGGATAGAGTATGGGGTACAATGGGCTTCTTGCAGTATCATGTTCTTGATTTCTTTGTCATCTGGAACACAGATTCGATTGTGATACCACAAAATTCCTTCCTCGTCCTCACGGAGGTCAATTGTATCTTCGCATTTCATATCCTCCTTTAACTTCTGAATACTCTGATCTACTTCTTGAGCTTTTCGAATTTGATCCTTCAGCTCGCAATTTACTGTTAATGCGGCGACGGTTCCTTGTTCAACAAATTCTAAACTCAACTTTTCAAAATCTCTAAGTAATTGGGGTGGTATTCCCAAGGTCTTTGCTTGATTGCAGTAGGATTTTTTGCTCAAAGCATCTGCTACCACATTTGCTTTTCCAGGGTGGTAATGTATACCAAGGTCATAATCCTTAATCAATTCTAACGACCTTCGCTATCTCATGTTCAAGTCTTGTTGGGTGAAGATATATTTCAAACTCTTGTGGTCCGTATAGATTTCACATCTATTTCCAAGAAGATAGTGTCGCCAAATCTTTAGCGCATGAACAACAGCGGCCAATTCCAAATCATGTGTTGGATAGTTCTCCTCATGTGGTCACAACTGTCTTGATGCACAAGCTACAAGTCTCCCTTCTTGCATAAGGACACAACCTAGTCCTTGCTTTGACGCATCGCAATAAACCTCAAAATCCTTTTTGTTATCTGGTAACGTAAGAACAGGTGCGGTTGTTAATATCTTCTTCAATTTTTCAAAGCTCTTTTTACATCCTTCTGTCCAATCGAATGGAACATCCTTCTTTAGTAGTCTGGTGAGTGGCTTAGTAATCTTGGAAAATCCTTTGACAAATCTCCGGTAATAATCGGCTAATCCTAGGAAACTTCTCACTTCAGTTACTGTTTTCGGTTGTTTCCATCCCATGATAGCTTGAATCTTTGACGGATCCATGGAGATTCCTTTGCCAGAGATGATGTGGCCTAAAAATGAGATTTCTTTCAACCAAAAGACACACTTATCAAATTTGGCATACAACTGATGTTCTACTAACTTTTCCAGCACCATCCTGAGATGTTGTGCATGCTTTTCTTCTGACTCTGAAAAGATGAGAATGTCATCGACGAACACAATGACAAACTTGTCTAGAAATTCCATAAGGACTTTGTTCATCAAATTTATGAACACTGCTGGTGCATTCGTTAAACCAAACGCACCACGGTAAACTCATGCAATCCATATCTCGTTATGAATGCAATCTTTGGAATGTCTTGTTCTCGAATCTTCAATTGGTGGTATCCGGACCTCAGGTCGATCCTTGAAAATATCTAGCCCCTCTGAGTTGATCAAAGGGATCATCAATCCTTGGTAAAGGGTACTTGTTCTTGATCGTCATATCGTTCAGTTTTCAGTAGTCGACACAAAGTCGTAGACTGCCGTCTTTCTTCTTAGCGAAGAGCACAAGGGCTCCCCAAGGTGAGGAACTTGTTCTAACAAACCCTTTTCTTTCCAATTCTTCCACTTGCTTCCTTAATTCTTCTTGTTCTTCACTCATCATATGTGCAAGCTTTCTTGCATAAGGAGCAGATCCAGGTTTTAACTCTATTGAGAATTCAATGTCCCGATCTGGTGGCATTCTAGGAAGCTCTTCAGGGAAAACCTCGGATATTCGTTCACTATCGGAACTCCTTCAAACTCAATTCCTTCCAAACTGTCCAAACTGCATACTCAGTTGTTCACTATTGATCTTTCTGCGTGGAATGTGACTTGTTTTCCTTCAGCGTTCGTCAGGGTTATTGCTTTCTTCTTGTAGTCCATATGACCTTTATGCTTTGCTAACCAGTCCATTCCAAGGATGACATCTAATCCTTGAAGGTCCAAAACTAGCAGGTTTGCTAGGAATCCTAAGTTGCCAATACTAAAGGCGATATTTCTACAGATAGAGTTGACAGGCATTCGAGCCCCAGGGGATTGGATTAAAATAGGGGATTCTAATGCAGATACTGGTAACTCATTTCTGGACACAAAAGATCTTGACACAAATGAATGAGTAGCACCAAGGTCAAATAATGCAACTGAAAGTTCAGAGTGGATGAAGATCCTACCGATCACAACATCAGATGCTTCTCTTGCTTCAATGGCGGATGCGTAGTTGAGTCTGCCGCGACCTGTAATAGGCATTCCTCTTCCTCGGCCATTCTGGAATCTTCCTCCTCTAGAGGGTGGAGCACTTCTGGCGAAGCTTTGGGTTGGAATAGGGGGTCTTGCGGCTTGAGCTCGGGCAACGTCGGATGGCAAGTGTTGCAGTGGACAAACGTTCTTGCGATGTCCCTTCCTTCCACAATAAAAGCATTCTTCATTCTTCATGGGACAATCCTTGAAGAAATGGTTTCCTCTACATCCGGTACACTGTGGTATTGCAGCAAGCGCAGGTCTTTGGGGTCTTTGTGGCGGTCTGAAGGCTGGCCGATAAGCAGGCATCGGTCTTCCTCGACTAGCATTTCCTTGATAAGAGTTGGGCAAAGCCTTCCTCTTTCGGTCTTCTTCGATCACTCCCCTCTTTTCCTCCATTTTGAGTAATCGATTTATCAGGACATGGAAGTCTGTAAACTCATGAGATGACAGCTGGTATTGCAAGGAGTTTTGCAGTCCTTCGCAAAATTTATCGATCTTTCTCTCCTCCGTTGCAATGTCTTCAGGGGCATACCTTGCCAGTTGAATGAATTCATGCAGGTATTGTTTGACGGTCTTGTTTCCTTGTCGTAGATTCACAAACTCTCGGCGCTTTGCTTGAACAACACCTTTTGGGACGTGGTACTTGCGGAATTCTTCCTTAAACTCGTTCCATGTGATTGAATCCTTGTTGGAGTGTACAGTCTGGTAATTTTCCCACCAGGCGGCAGCGAGTCCAGCTAGTTGGTGTGATCCGTACAGAAGTTCTCCTCATCACTGCACCTAACGGTGTTCAACTTTCTTTCGACATCTCTTAGCCAATCGTCGGCCACGATTGGGTCCTCGGTACTCGAAAAGGTCGAGGGACGCGTTTTCTGAAAGTCAGTCAATTTCGCACCAGTTGCTGATCCTTCCGCTTATCCAAATGCTAAGTGTTGCATCAACTATCCTAAGAGCTGATTCTGCACAGTTGCTGACTCTTGTCTGTTTCGCTCCATCCATAATAACACGTCATTGATGTTGCCTCCTTGTGGCATCGTTGAAGAAGATCCTGATCTGTCTAGGTTAGTACGGTCTCTTGTTCCAGGTGTAGCCCTTGCATTGCTGGGATTTCCATCGAGTTCTCCTTCTTGGGGTCTCCCACGCGTGTTAACCATCCTACTCAAACAGGAGGTTAAGAATAGAGACGTTGATTCAGAAAGAATCACACATAGAGACGCAAGCAGAATGCTGGCGTTAGCTCAAGAGGCAAGGGTAAGGATATGCAAAATGACTTTTTCATAAATCAGCTTTCCAAAAGATACAAAGCTTTTTGTCTCATCGGCTTACAGAGCTCATCTAACAACCAGCACACAGGCATACATCAACCAAACTAAGAACAACCGCTACAACAAAAGGAAATCTAACGTCTGCTGGGTCAGGCATAAAAGGTCGAATCAAAGGAAGTCTGTGGTCACTCATCAGCATCGGAAGAATCACAAGGCAAAATAAAATGTAGAGAGGACTTGCAACCCCTCTTTATAGTACGGTCGAAACTAAAAACAAATTCCTATAAACCGGTCAAACTCCAAACACCGAGATAGGTAAAATAAATACGCATTTTACCTTAAGCCTTTTGCAGCTTCATTCTTGGTGACCTTGCGCTTGCGACCATGGCTCGCGACCTTGGACTTGCAACCTTTGACGACACTGTGACCTTGTGCTTTCGACCTCAGCTCGCGACCTTATGCTTGCGACTTGCAGATCCTCCGGATAGCTTAGGTCTCTGTGGCTTTCTTCTTGCCAACTTTGTGCTTGCGACTTTGGCAATACTGCAACCTTAGGAGAAATAGTTCTTAGGTTTCTGCATACAGTAGCTCAAAGATATGATTAGATCAAAACACTTATTGTCATCAATAATCAAAATCAACAATAATAAAGGCCTAGATGCAACACTTATTACCTTGGTTCAAGCGCTGCAACTTATTCAATAAATCTCTAGCATAATATGAGGGTACAAATCTAGCTCGCATTAATTCTTTCAAAGCACTCCAAGTGGTAGGGACATTATCCATTTGTTTAATTTCATGCCACCAATATGATGAAAAGTTAGTAAATTCACTAGTGGCAAGTCTAATTCTATGTTCGTCCAACACTTTAAAACATGTGATTTTTTGATCCGCGGTTAACTCCCATTCTAAATATTCATCCAGATTATAACGACCCATAAAAGATGGTATGGTAAATTTAACTTTAGAAAATGCGTCATTAACATTAGCATGATGTCGATTAACATGACCATTGTTACCTCCCATACCATGATGATTGCGGCGAAGATGATGGCATAGCCGTGCATCCCGTTCAGCAGCACGATCATCCGGAATGCTGACGCTCTCCTCACCTTCAACATCCTCTATGTCATCGGCGAGGGATGCTTCTTCATCTCCATGGGCAGCAAGGTTTCCCACCCTTCGACCTCCATTGGGAGGGCCAGAAGCTGCAGGTGGAGGTGGCTGAATCTCAAGGTGCTCCATTCTTGTGACGAGGTTGGTGATGCTCCACTCGATTCGCTCCATCCAATGCTCATTGTCTTGAGCAAGCTTGGTGAGGCTGGCGTCGATTCCTCTCAATGCGCTTTGATGATCCTTCACATACATCATGAGCTCAATTCTTGTAACACACTTGTCTCCATCTGGATCTCCAGTCCCTGATCCTGTCATTGTTAGTAGAAGACAAGAGAAATCATAGTTTATATATTCTTCCTATCAACTACTAGGTGGTGGACAAGGAGTAAAAGTCACTCTCGCTCAAGCTTCTTACCAAGCTCTTGCAAGTTTTTGACCAACTGCGACAAGCAAGGCAATCCGGTGGGCTGGTTCATGATGACTTGTGATAGTGATGGAGCTCACAATTGTAAAGTAAATCTGTAACTGAGTTGGAAGAAAGTGGAGTTTGGGAGGCTAGGTATGAGTAGCAAGGATTAAACAATCAATTAATCTCAGAATAGCATAGAATTGAATTTTTGTTCGTATCTAGCACTTAGCCTAAGTTGCTGATCAACCAACAATGGAGAATAGGATAACGGAAGTATATGGCAGTGGATACAAGTGGTAGACACGAAAAAAAAGTCAATGATATGGAATATGGAACTTGAAAAACACAAGATCACACTAAATTTGGAAACTGCAGATTTCTGTCCGCGTGACACCACGTTGGTATTTAGCTGTATCTTTTCCTCAGATGCCTCTTTTTCAAATTATTCTTTTTTTCTCTGTTTTCTGATGGCTTTCCCCACAACTTTTATTTTATACCAACTTTCTAAAAGCCGACAGAAAAATTCGCACAAAATTCACAAGTGAGCGCGGTTGCAGATCTGAAAAACAGCAAGCACCTCGGATTGCGAAGTGCATAACTTTTTATTCCCTGAATGGATGGACGTGAAAGTTTACAGTAAGATGGGAAATTGAGTTATGAATCTTCTCTATTTGGTTTCACTCAAAAAGGATCACAGAATAAAAAATTATGGCATTCTTGGTGGTGGTGGCAGGAAAGGGGTTTATCTGGCCGAGATTGGAAATTAGGGTTTGGACTGTTGGATGGGTTGTTGGGGTTGTTGGATGGGTCGTTGGTGTGGGATTTTTTTTGTTTTTTTAAGAGGATCAAAGCTATGACCAGCAACTAGACAATGCTAGAACTGACACAAACTCAATTTAACAAACCAAAATTAACAGATCGAAAGGCACAAACGGGTTTGGACAAGGGAAAAACAAATATTTTTGTGAACCTTGTGTTTTCTTTTTTGGACTCTAGGTGATGGAAAACAGCAACAAAACAAAGGGAAAAAGTAGTGACACCTAACGGGAAACTGTGGCTCTGATACCAATTGATGCGATAGCGGTCCGATCTTCCGATAGGTTCTACCTTACAGAACGGAGACGTTCGCGTTCCAAGGCTTCCAATCAGCGGGGATTGAGTCCTTGCAATCGCTACACCCACACACATGTCATTATCAACCGTACTCACGCCCGGATGACTTTACCACGAAGATTAATTCCTGCACACAGTAGAAGAAACGAGCAAGAACAAGATGCATAGCAATCTGAAATTTCATAACGAACACTGAGGTTATCTTTCACCAAACCAAGTCTTTCGACACTACTCCGATGAACAATTGTATCTCACGCAGTAGAAAATAATGTAGCAAATAACCTAAGGAAGTAGTTGAGGGGTTCCTCCATATAAAGAAGAGAGGGGTGGCGGCTAGGGTTGACTCGCAACCCTTGGCAGGGTACATGGGCCGTGCACCAAAAAAGAGGTGATGCAACACCTAAGAGTCCAGGTTTTGTATGTCAATTTGTTTTGATGATTACGGCCAACTCAAAACGAATCTGAAGGTGGGGATGGATCTGTTGGAAAGGTCTCGGAATAAGCTTTCCATCAGGTACTCAATCATTCCAAACCAACTCCGTATGCAGCTTTTATGTTTGTTTGAACGTGAGCTGCTCCTTGGTGGCCGAACTGGACTCCATCTCATGTACAACATGGGCCAAAGCTTGCCTTGATGAAGAATTACATCCTTTCCGGTACATACCATGATTCCTAAGTACAAGAACAATATCATTAGGTAGTAATCTATCCTCCAAAGCATAAGTATGTAACCCTAGGAACGAACTCACCTGGTAATTTAACTGTCATGCACGTGCCCTTGTAATTGGTCCTTGCATAGGAGCTGATGGAATCGAAGTAGTTTGTGTATCCATCGTATTGATGTCCTCATGAAATATCGAGATTAACATTTCTTAGGCACTACTACTAGTAAAAGTAAAATAAGACTACATTTAAAAGTAATATTATATGATCTCTGTATATAATGTAGGCAAAAGGGTCAACCGCCATGCCAAACAACACTCCTCCCAATCTTGGTACAAATGTCTGAAACAACAATACAAATACACAAATACAACAATTCACACATTCGATGTATATTACAAAAGTCATGTCTGAAACAGCAGATCATGACGAGGACCCAGTGGCCCCTACATTGTACATAAAAGAGAACCGTTGCATGGTGCTACAATGTAACTACCGACTACAAGTTAGACCTGATACATCACAAATCCATTCATTTGAAATAGCATATCTATAAATCACGTTTGACTTAACCACATGAGTTCAGTTCAAAGACGCCTGAGGAGCTAGAACCAGTGTTGAGTTACATTTGTATTGGAGATTTCCTCGAGCTCACTACTACAGAAATGCTTTTCACTATCGGTTAAAAATCCACTCTACTATCGGTTCTCTTACCGATAGTGATCGGCACGATAGTAGAAACGTAGCACACTATTATCAGTAGAAAACCGTTAGTAAAACATCTACATTCCCAACGTTCACTAATCGCTATCGACTATTTCTTCTATCGGCTCGGATCTAAACCGATAGTATTGTGTAGGTTTTTTCTATCGGCTCCAATATAAACCGATAGTATCATGTAGGTATTTTCTATCGGCTAGGATCTAAACCGATAGTAATGTGTATGTTTTTCTCTATCGGTTGGGATCTAAACCGATAGTAATGTGTATCTTTTTTCTATCGGCTGGGATCTAAATAGATAGTATTGTGTAGACACGTTTAATACTGGAAACTTTATTCTATCGGTTGTTGTATATGAACCGATAGTACTGTAATATTTATTCTATCGGTTGTAGTATATAACCGATAGTACTGTATAGTGTTTCCTATCGGTTATGTACTCGACACGGTTAGTACTGGAATCTTGCACCTATACATACAGCAATACAGAGATACATTGGATCATTCACAAATACACCAATATTTACAAATATACACCAATATTCACATATTGAATTTGTTCACAGATACACTAATACAGTAATATACACATGCATTGGACAAATTGAATTTATTCACATATTGATAGAGTTTATTCACAAATACATCAATGAATCTATTCACATATTAAGTTTATTCACAAATACAGCAATCAACACATTCAATATATATTACACAAGTCAGTTACAATCGATCGTTGATAGCCACTTCTTCCATGACATATTGAGCCCAAATTATTCGCAGCTCCCTCAATTGACCCAACTCATATTGCTCTTTCAACATGGCGCTCTGCATATATGCGTGTATGAAGTTAGTATCGTACGTCACATCCAATTAAAGTTCGACTTTGAGTCAGGAAAAATGGTTACCTTAGGGAATTGGGCAAAGTTTCTCCTGATCAGGTCATACATGAATCTCATGACATAGAAGCAACATTCCCACGATTGTGGCTGCTGATGGCACTGGGAAAATTGCATATGCAAAGACATAAATCCACATTAACTCGAAAGAACTAATTAAGCTTAAATTAAAAGACTCATCATGAGTACTTCCATCCATATTAATTACCTCATATTCTTTCCAAGAAATTGTTGTGCCCTTCGACGCGTCATGCCTCCCTCCAGCACTAGCATAATTTTTGAAAGCCCTGTATTTAATTTAGCATTGCAGGTTAATATGTTATCATTAATTAGCTAGTCAAAGAAAAATTTAAAACAACTATGTTACTTACGCGTCTATGTGCCATGTGAGGGTGAAAACATGCGCCATCTTGTCGCTCATCGAACTGAGGTAATAGACCTCATTCATCCATGGGCAAATGACGGCGAGGACCTAGTGGCCCCTACATAGCATATATAAGCGAACCGTTTCATACATATGTTAGGCGTAACATACAAGAATGAGTTAAATTAGTAGGAAATGCACTAACCTTTGGTGGTACGGCGCAAGGATGAACTCTTGGTCCTGCTGCGCTAATAGTGCCCTTGATATGTATTCCTCCGCATGTGCTTGGTCGTGCTCTAGCATCATGAGGCTTATTTTCTCTAGGTCGAGGAAACCCACCTTGTCACATGCCCTCATCGACGCCAGCCTATACATGCACCTGGATGCAAAGTAGACATTAGTAAGTAGTGCATACAAAGTGATTAGATTTATGAAACGAACTGTGATAACTTCAGACAACAGCAAATTCACAGGACTCCAGTCCGTATGATGGACATATCAAGCTCCCGCCAGTTGAGGAGGTCGAACAAATCCTCGTGGGCCACCGATATGCTCCCGGGCTCACGGTGAAAATGGGCTGGCCTGAAGTGAACCAAGAAGTTGATGCGGCGCCTAGACCGGGTCAGGTACCACTCGTGGAGACTTCTGGTTATTTGATCCATATTGCGCAGAAGGTACTCCGATACGAGTGGGGACCCGTTCTTGAACGTACTCGGCTGACTTTGTTTGGCCTTGCCTTTGGCCTTGCCCTTGCCTCTGGGCGGGGAGCGAGTGTATACCTTCGAAGGTTGGGGTGTGGTGCTGCCGGCCTCATTTGATGGCGAAGGGTTTGAGGCCGTCGGAGGAGGCATGGGGTCCGAAGGAGTTCGCTCATGCGTTGTGGCGGGGGTGGTGTCCTCAGGAAGTGAGCTGGTATCCATCGTCTACTTTAAGTACAAACGCATAAGTTAGATTTTGCAAATTGAGTATATTAACTGAGTTGTAAGCTAGAATGGCTAGGGTTTACCTCCGGTAGTCTAACACCCTTCTTGGGCCACTGTATGTACGAGCCCAATGCCTCGCCAATTGTCCGCATTTCGTCCGTTGGGACGGGCAACGGAAAAGAGCTGTAGCCCGGGAGGGCCATGTCCACCTGTACCTTTGCGAATCCAGGCTCCAGAGGTACGCAGTGGATCCGGACATCCTCCCAAGACTGGTATACGACCCCGTTTGCAACCGCAACAGGTTTGTCGCCTATGTTGATCAATAGGCTACAGCTCTCCGGCTTCTGCAATTTGCAACAATTATAACAGGTTAGCGAAACAATTCTAACGTAACGGGAGTGGCATCAACCGAACTGCATATATAGCTCAAGAGTTGCAATACCTCGTTCAGGTCCACAGGATCCACGTGAACCTTCGAGCCACAACTACTCGGCCTGGCAGCGTCGACCTCGGCAGCTAGATCTAAACCCTTGGACTGCACAACTCGGCTGAGGCGTTCATACTTCTCGTTCACTTGAGCAAACATGTTCGCGAATTGTGCAGTCACATCTGCCCGTATCTTCTGAGATAGCTCCACTTCCCTTTCCTTCCAGCTGCCAGCCTTCTTCGCCTTTTGCCCGGGCTCCGAGAAGCCTTCCTTCCATGGCACCACAGCCCCCACGGTTCGCGTCCGCCCTGGATGCTCCTTGTTCCCTAGAGCCCGGGTAAGGATGTCGTTCTCCCTATGGGGAGTGAACAATCCCTCAGTCGCCTCCTTCGAGCAAGAGATATGTTACATTGAAAGCTCTCCATTGTGAGGAAGAAATATATACAAACTTGTGCGCACATCAGTGATCATAGTTTTTTCTACCACACTCTATGATTCCAACCAGGAAGTTAGCCAACTTACGAGTCGCTGCACGACCTCGACGTCCCTGGGGTTTGGGAACGCCACAGTCCCCATGGCCGACACGGTCCCTCTGGCCAGCCACCAGCGCTTGCATCGCTGATCGCAGATCTCGGAGAGTGGTAGGTCAGGGGAGTCGACGAAATTCGACGCCTCGTCTTCAGCCTTCTTCCACTGCTCCTCCTTCCCCGCATAGCCGCGAGAGCCGAGCCGGTGTGGGTGGTCGTTCCTCCTCTAGATTGCCTTGTTCTTCTCGGTGAGGGCCTTCATACCAGAAACAAGAAAATTAATGCATCGCTGCTTACTGCAAACAATGGTGTAACCAAGCAAAGGAACCATACATACCTTGAACTCAGGAGTCCCCTTCTGTTGGGCGAATTGCTCCCATACCTCCTCCATTATGAAGGGGTACTTCTCGCATGGAGATTTTCCTTTAGCAAGGAAGGTACTGACGAGGACGCTCTTGAAGGTTTTCCACGTGTTGTTCATGTCCTTCAAGCAAGCTATCTTGGGACCATCGTCGGGGATGTTCCACTTGGCCTGTTTCAAATGGTGCATATAAGCAGGACTTACCTAATCTCTGGGACAAACCAAGGGAATGTGATTACTCAAGAGTTCTGTGATTTTGATTAATTTTACCTTCACTTCCGCCCACAGCCTATCCCTCTCGTCGGCCTTGACGTCCTTCCAGCTCTGGACGGTGATCTTCACCCTTTCCTTCGCCAACAAGGCAACATAGGCAGCATAGTGGCCGGCGTTCTTCCCGATCGGTCTCCCGAACTGGTTGAACTCACATGAAAGATCCGCGCGTTTGGCCAAACGACCCAACATCATCGCGCCTCGCGCCTTCCTCTTGCGCTGGGACGAGGCAGTGCCATCTACGTTCGCCCTCCCCGAATCACTACTATCAGCCGAGGAAGACGCCGACATGGCTTTACCTAAAATTCCATGAACAGACCATCAATTGATATGAAGATTAGCAGTGCAAACTATGCTAGTCTCTCTGCAGGAACATAAAGTCTTTTAAAATTTAAATGAACCAAAATTTCAGATGAAAATTAGAAAATGGGAAGTAATTAACAGAAAATTCAGATTAGCGGTGAAAACTATGACATACCCTATTTCCTATCTGTTTTCCAAGTAAAACTGATAGTACTCAAGTTTATATTCAGGAAAACTTATAAGATTAGCAGTGCAAACTATGCTAGTCTCTCTGCAGGAACATAAAGTCTTTTAAAATTTAAATGAACTAAAATTTCAAAAGAAAATTAGAAAATGGGAAGTAATTAACAGAAAATTCAGATTAGCAGTGCAAACTATGACATACTCTATTTCCTATCGGTTTTCCAAGTAAAACCGATAGTACTCAAGTTTATATTCAGGAAAATTTATAAGATTAGCAGTGCAAACTATGCTAGTCTCTCTGCAGGAACATAAAGTCTGTTAAAATTTAAATGAACTAAAATTTCAGATGAAAATTAGAAAATGGGAAGTAATTAACAGAAAATTCAGATTAGTCTATTTCCTATCGGTTTTCCAAGTCAAACCGATAGTAATCAAGCTTGTATTCAGTAAAATATATAAAATTAGCAGTGCAAACTATGCTAGTCTCTCTGCAGGAACATAAAGTCTGTTAAAATTTAAATGATCAAAAATTTCAGATGAAAATTAGAAAATGGGAAATAATTAACAGAAAATTCAGATTAGTCTATTTCCTATCGGTTTTCCAAGTCAAACCAATAGTAATCAAGTTTGTATTCTGTAAAATATATAAAAGTAGCAGTGCAAACTATGCTAGTCTCTCTGCAGGAACATAAAGTCTGTTAAAATTTAAATGATCAAAAATTTCAGATGAAAATTAGAAAATGGGGAATAATTAAATGAAAATTCAGATTAGTCTTTTTCCTATTGGTTTTCCAAGTCAAACCGATAGTAATCAAGTTTATATTCTGTAAAATATATAAAAGTAGCAGTGCAAACTATGCTAGTCTCTCTGTAGGAATATAAAGTCTGTTAAACTTTAAATGATCAAAAATTTCATATGAAAATTAGAAAATGGGAAATAATTAACAGAAAATTCAGTTTACGGTATTTACTATCGGTTCTACATAATAAACCGATAGTGGACTACACTGTATGGCAAATTCCTAGTGATTATCATCAAGTCTGTCATTCTCATAGCTATCAAGTTTGTAGTTCACGAATTTTACTCTAGTTTTATATTTGTAAACCATTGAACCACATATGAACCATTGCATATAAATTTAATCAATTGACGCGAGCGGTTTGGTCAAGAACACTTACAGTCGTTCGTGGAGTTGCCGGAGGCGGTGGCGCAATGCAGTGGCCGGAGGCAGTGGAGAAGCTAGGGTTTTCCGGCTTGCGATCGGCAATGGTGGCGCAGAGGAGTGAAGAAACGAACGTCGGGGAAGCTAGGGTTTTCCGCGCGTGAGTATTTGGAATGTGATCAGTTGCACTGGAGGGAAAATCGTGCGAGACAGCAAGGTAATACCCTAATATATGAATATTTACTATCGGTTCATAACCACAAAACCGATAGTAAATACATATAAGTTAGGGTTTAGAGTGTGGGATTGTTCACTATCGGTTTTATTATTACTAACCGATAGTAAATTAAGAACAGAGGCTCATAACACAGTACAAATCACTATCGGTTATGAACAATAAACCGATAGTAAAGTTTAATTTCATATCGGTTTGGTAGTTGAAACCGATAGTAAAGTACAATGTTATTGACCCTAAAGGATTTTCCTTAGAACAATTACATATGATTCTCAGCACATCATTTTTGCATTGTATTTCACTATCGGTTATTAACAATAAACCGATAGTATATGTTTATTTCATATCGGTTGGGTAGTTGAAACCGATAGTAGAATACTGTGTTATTGACTTAAAGGGATTTCCTGAGAACAATTACAGATGGGTCTCACTACATCATTTTGCACTTGTAGAGACACCTGAAACCCCATGCAAATGACTTCCAATAATTTTGAAATAAATGAACAGTACAGACTAATGATGGAATGAAAATTTGGAGTTTTCATATTGATTTGTGAAAAGAATCAATTATTGCTCAAATCAAGTATATACTCCAATTGAAATGAAAATTTGCATAAATGATTCTCAATGCATCACGTATGTTTTCCCAAAGAATTTTTGAAAAATGATTTGAAGAATTCTTCGATTAAAGATCCAAGTAATATACGTCACTTACATATTACAAATTAGTCAAGAATGGTTGTCCACCCATAATCCTTCTTCGTGGTCGTCTCACAGGTAACTTGTTTCGTCAATATCTTCGGTAGGGACAGATTGAAGAATTCCATCTAAAAATGGAGGTAGTTCGTCGAATTGATCATACTCTTCTTCATCCACAACGTCTTCGACCCCAACAATACGTCTCTTACTATGAAGGACAACGTGCAACTTTGGGTTGGCCGGGTCAATGATGTAGAACACCTGTGTGGCTTGCTCAGCAAGTATAAATGGATCATCTTGGTGTGCGACTCTACTGAGATCGACGAGAGTAAACCCGTAATTGTCGACTTTAACACCTCGAGGGATTTTGACCCATTGGCATCGAAACAGAGGAATCTTAAGTAATACATAATCGAGCTCCCATATTTCCTCAATAACACCGTAATATGAGTCGAGTGCCCTTACTGCCCTGGCATCCTCCGAAATAGCAAGTAGTGTCACTCCACTACATTGCATAGTACTCTTCTCGTCCTGAGTTCTTGTGTAAAATGAATAGCCGTTGATGTCATACCCCTGCCAAGTCCCTACAGTAAATCTAGGCCCTCTGGCCAACCATGTAACAACTTCATCTACGCCGCCCTCAGAAGCTTGCAGGACTCTATTTTTGATCCACCCAGCAAACTTCCTATTATGTTCTCTGGTGACCCAAATCTCTGGCTTTGAGGGATTCTATCTCCGTAACATTTCCTTGTGCTCGTGTATGTATGGCTCCACCCCCGTCATGTGCTGTAAGACCCAAAAATGGGCTTTTGCATACAGATCACTAGGGGGGACGACTGCTTTAAATCCAATCGTTCCAATGCCCTGAAGCCTGCCCTCATGCCGGGATGTAGGAATGCCAATTGGGTCAACCCCGGCCATATAGTTGGTGCAAAATTCGATCACCTCCTCGGCGACATAACCTTCAATGATACTGCCCGCAGGCCGATGTCGATTCCTTACATATCCCTTCAAGATACCCATAAATCTCTCAAATGGATACATGTAGCGCAGGAACACGGGTCCACAAAACTTAATTTCTCTGACAAGGTTTGTTGTCGAACTTGTAAGTTCTCCCAATATGGCAGATCCCAAAGAATCGATCTCTTCTTCCAAACTTTTTTCCTGGAGGTTTAGAACATTTACCGAACTCAACTTTGATGTCCTTCACGCGCAAGTAAAGCTCCTTACCAGTCACAAACACTGGGGCTGATCCTTTCTCAGGCTTCCCATTGAATGACTTCCTCTTCTTACGGTAGGCGTGATGCATCGGAAGGAATCTGCGGTGACCAATGTACACTGTTTTTCTGCAGTTCGATAACCACATGCTTTCAGTTTCATCCAGGCAAATAGGACAAGCCTTGCCTCCTTTCGTACTATACCCCGACAAATTTTCATAGGCCGGGAAATCATTTATGGTGCAAAATATCATGGTCGGCAACATGAAATTTTCTCGCTTATGTGCATCCCACACCCGCACCCCTTTGCTCTACAATTTATGTAAGTCCTCGACTAACGGTGATAGAAACACGTCAATATCATTCCCGGGTTGTCTGAGTCCTGAAATTAGTAACGACATCATGATGTACTTGCGCTTCATACATAACCAAGGAGGAAGATTGTAGATGCATAAAAGAACCGGCCAAGTGCTATGTCGACTGCTCATATTTCCATGTGGATTCATACCATCCGTACTCAGCCCAAACCTTATATTCCTCACTTCGCCGCCAAATTCACCGAATGTTCTGTTAATGTTTCTCCATTGAATGGAATCAGCTGGATGTCTTAGTTTTCCGTCTTGTTTGCGACCTTCAACATGCCAACGCAAGTACTTCGCATCTTTCAGATTTGCAAACAGCCATTTCAATCTGGGAATCACAGGCAAATACTACACAGTTTTGGCCGGAGGCCCTTTCTTTACCTCATCACATCCATTGTGATAAATTCTATCCCCATGCTTATACCGCGATGCACCGCATCTTGGACAAACATGCAAATCCTAGTACTCGTTACGGTACAGAACACAATCATTTGGGTATGCATGTATTCTTTCGATTTTCATTCCCAACGGACACAATAGTTTTTTGTCCTGGTAAACCGATCTTGGCAACTCATTTCCCCCTGGAAGGATGTCCACTATCAGATCCAATAGCACCGTGAAACTCTTATCGCTCCAACCGTTGCTTGCCTTCAAGTTATATAATCTCAACACAGAAGACAACTTTGTAAATTTTGCACATCCGGGGAACAAAGGTTTCTCAGAATCAACAATTAATTTCTCAAATTTAGCTAAATCGTTTTCGCTATAGTCTTCTTCTACATCACATAACATTTCATCTAAATTATCGTCATCTACATGGACTTCCGAATGAACATTACCAATATTCTGATCATGATCATCATTACTGCAATCCACTTCCGGGTGCTGCTGAGTGGTAGCGGTGCTCGTTTCCTCAAGATCTTCACCATGCCATATCCAACGGGTATAGCGTGCGTTAAAACCACGACGAATCAAATGACTCCTAATCTGATCAGAGTTGCCAAACCTTTTTAAGTTCATACCATCTATACAAGGACAATGCATATCTTTCTCTCCCTTCTTCACCTTTTCTTGCTCAGCAAATTTAATAAATCCATTCACACCCTCCAAATACTCAACAGTAGTACGTTTTATTCCATACATCCAATATTCTCGGTCCATCTACAATTATTTCACAAAATTGACAAATTCAAATAAATAATTAATGACTCAGGGCATGCATATATGCATGAAACATAATTAGCTAGGCCATATGTGTGTACATGAGCTGCTTAATTACATTAAATGGATTTGTATATATTAAACCCTAATTAACTTGATGCATGCATTAATTGGAAGAGCCAGCTAGCTAGCTGCTTAAATTCAGCAAGCTATAGCTAGCTAGCCAATTTAGCCTTCTAGCTAGTTTGGAGCTACATGTATCTAGTTTAATGAATTGCAAGTAGAGAGAGAGGGAGAGTGTGAAAGAGTGATCGAGAGAGCGAGAGAGGTGATGAGAAGATGACAATACCGAGGGGGATGAAAATATGATCAACCTCTCAGCTAGCTTCTCCAGATCACTCTAGCTTGGAGTCGTGCGCGGGTGAAATGATTCCAACATGCAGAGCGCAGAGCAGGGGTCGACCTAATTAAGTTGTACAATTTACTATCGGTTCAAAACACAAACCGATAGTAAAATAAGGTCCCCACTGTCATAACCATTAGTTTATATGAAGTCATTTTACTATCAGTTTGTTTTATATAACCGATAGTAAACTTTACTATATTGTATCGGTTAGTACAGTAAGAACCGATAGTAAAAAGTCAGTAATTTCACTATCAGTTACGCGAGAAAAACTGATAGTACTATTTAATATATTATATTGGTTGGTACAGTACGAACCGATAGTATAAAGTGAGTAATTTTACTATCTGTTACGAATGAAAAACCGATAGTACTATTTTAATATATTATATCGGTTGGTATAGTAATAACCGATAGTATAAAGTGTGTAATTTTACTATCAGTTAAAAATGAAAAACCGATAGTACTATTTAATATATTATATCGGTTTGTACAGTAATGACCGATAGTAAAAAATATTTGCATTTCACTAACGTTGGACTAGTGTGTAACCGATAGTAAAATGCCTCTTTTCCGCCGCTGTCGTCCTATTCTATCGGATTTTTCCCAGATTGCTTATAACCGTTAGAAAATATGGGTTAGTAGAATGCACTTCTGTAGTAGTGGCTCAAACTCAACTGAACACAGCATAACTCAACTCAACTCAACTGAGTTGCGTTGCGTTCAGTTGAGTTGAGTTGAGTTAAGTTTAAGCTCGACGAAATCACCAATACAAATGTAAGGTGCTTTCTATAGGACCTGATTTGAGAAACACACCGAGCTTGATGATCTTCTCGACCGAGCCAACTAAAATCTTACCCTTTACGTCCTTCCAGCTCTCGATGGTGATCTTCACCCTTTTGTTCACCCACAAGCCAATGTACGGAATGTACTGGGACAAAAAACCATGAACTACGTTGCCCCTCATGAACATTATACAAGGACCTATAGAGAATCAATAGGAATTCTAGAGTAAATTAAGATTGTTTACTGTCACCTAAATGGCTCCTTGCTTGAAAAGAACTACCAAGATGAAAATTCTGCGGTATAGAATTTCTTTTACGCCGTCAAAAGACAATCGCAGAAAATAAGACCTCTCTATTGAAACCAAGTTTTGTCATGTTTTCTAAATAGAGAAGTTATTTGTTTTGGATAGATAATTTCACTTATTTGGTGCAGAAGAAAGAAATATCTGAACAAATAAACACAAAAACTTTATATGTGTTCTCCCGTGAACCAATCAAAGCAAATTCTATCCATTTAATTTTGGTATTTGATTGTCATTCAACCACTAATCCTCTTAACCTTGTATCTCAAGATAAGAATGGTATACAAGAAACAAACAAAACAAATAACTTTGTTTGTCGTTCAGTCAACAATTGTTGAAGATAAACAGTTCTGGCATTAACAATTTATTCTAATTCTACATAAATGCACTACCGATAGAAGATGTGCTTTGCTCTAACAGATAATACATAAACTACCATTAGAACAATACATAGCCGTCCATTACAAATTTATCTCACTTCTACTAACAGCAAACACATGAACTACCGATAGAAGATATGATTTCTTCTAACGGTATATGCGTAAACTACCAATAGAACATTCTTAGTTTGCAAAACACAAGTTCTATTAACTTGCATCTTAAGCTAAGAATGTTACACAAGAAACTGACAAACCAAATAACTTTGTTCATAAGTCTAATTAGAAATTTTCCTACTCTTCTCTGTCGGATGAAATATAGTAGTTAGTTTGCAAAACAAATACAGTAGTTTGTGTACTCACTCCAAATTTGGTCGAGGGAGTTGAAGCTGTGAGGTTCTTGGACTTCATTCATTAGAAACCCTTGTGGGCGACTGTGATGGAGAAGCGTGCGGTTGGCCGGTGATGGTGCAATGAACCGCAATTAAGTGCCTGGAGGTGGAGAAAGGTGCGGCAGCCGTCGATGGAGGTTTCGGGTAGGGCTTGTCGTGCTTGAGAAGAAAAAGAAGTGAAACGGTTCGACTTGAAGCAAAATTCCAGGGCACTTGTATTTGTAGAAGTGCAACGGTTCTAACGGTTTGACAAATTAATCCGTTAGTACAATTTCCTCTATTCTAACAATAAATATATGAAGTAACGTTAGAATAAATCATATGGTTTATTCTAACGGTTCTCAAAATACTACTGTTAGTACTTGTGTATTTCCTCTAACGGCTAACATATTCTAAGCTGTTAGAAAAAAATCATCCCATTTATTCTAATGGTAACTTGCATCGCAACCATTAGTCAAAATACCTACAACATGCCTCTCTATCCTACGCATCATGTACACTAACGGTTTTCTTCTAGATCGCGAATAACCGTTAGAAGATAAGGGTTGGTAGACTGCATTTATGTACTAGTGCTAGCTCTTGGATGTGATCATCGTGGCCATCCATGTTGCGAAAATGCATCTGCTAAGCATGATCATTACCACCGTCCACGTGGTGAATGTCCAACGCACCCAGATCATCACAAGAAGGGTTCCTCATCGCTGTTTACATGGTGCGGATCAGACCAAGAAAGAACTATTGGGACCCTGATATCGCAACCCCACGTGTCAGCAAGGATAGCAGTTCTTAACCTGTGATCTCTCTGCAGGTAAGGCATTAAAACCACTACCCCTGGATTTGCCACCCGAATGGTAACCGTTCGGCAGTTACTCGATGACATTTTAGCGCATTCAATTTGTCGGTTGAAGGTTTTAAGTAGAGAAGATCAAGTCAAGAATTGGAAAGGACTAAGTCCCCGATTCACCTCTCTCGGAAGCAGAATCCTACACAGAAGAAGCTTGAATGACTAGATGGACCCTTAATATTAGCACTCGAGGACAGAACTTGTCTGTTCTAGCACCCGAACTGTACATTTCAAGTGCTCGGAAAAGAACTGGCTTTCTTTCCAACACTTGGCTATTGTTGTAATCTCTTTTACAGTATAGCCTCGGTACTCTTGGAGTTTTTGGCTCCTCCACAGAGCCTCAGGACAGCAACCCTACAACATAAGGAAGGATCCGTTCCACTCAAACTTGTGAAAATCCCTTTGTGTTCTTGTTCATCTTAATTTGGATCAGTGCACGTGTGTTCTACCACCTAACAAACAAATTCTATTTGCTAGGGCAATCCCTTGATAGGTGTTATATACAAATCTGCCTCACCTCGTTTCATGCAAAAGTAGTCCCACCTTGCTTGTGCAAGGTGAGATAAATGTGTATATAACACCACTTATGACTAAACCACTAATTTTGAGTTAACTTTTTTGCACGAAACGTAAACGAAAATACAAGTGAGTTAATGTGTGTGTCTATCGCGCATCCCTCATAGGGGCACTAAAGAAGCGCTGCTACAAAAGCGTGGTGGACTCTGGGGTATTACAGTAATATGATAGATTTTTCATCAAAATACTTTGGTAAAATTATATTTTATAATATTATATTTTTCATAATAGAATTGATGATTAAAATTAATTATCGAAGATCATAAAAAATCAAATGTAGCATGTTTTTTGATGAAAAGAGTATTATTCTCAAAGACTGCAACTAGTGTTGTGCAGTCGTGGGCTCGTTAGACATACTTCCAGTAGAAGACTCATCCTTGATGTGTTCCTTGACTTTTTCATGATATAAATGGTTTTCAAATTTTGCTGGAGTATTTTTTTAGCGATGGCGTCATAAAGCTACGTTCACTTCAAAGATATTATTTGGTTCCTTTTGACGTAAGATAAGTTGAACTTGGAGAGAGAAACAAGTTAACTTATGAGTTAACAGAGGACCGGTTCTAATATTTTGTGGGCCTGGAGCGGAGTAGAAATAAGAGTAGAAATAAGGATGTCTTAATCTAAATATACAGACTAGAAATGTTCTTTTTTTTTTCCCAAAATGACATATATATATATATATATATATATAATACAAATTGGCTTTCGCCAACAAAGATAAAATTTCATATAATCCACACAAATATCTAGTTTATTCATGTGTGCTATTTGGAGTGTCTATGCCATCTGTGAAGAGTTGCTACAGAGCCTATAATCATGCACAAGTAAAAAAAATTACATACACCATGGAACAAACTAAAACTAACTCTTTATTAAGCACTAATCTCTAAAGAAAAATGCATTAACAATTAGCAAAGCATTGATAAAAGAGAGTAGACATTGCCTAACACAAATAACATTGAAAACCATATTCTTTGAGTATTTCTAGATGAGAAATCAATTATAATAGTATCAAATATTAAAAATGTCTTTGGCTTAAATCTGCAAAAGACCAAATTCGACTCAGCAATTCTACAGCTATTTAAATTATTGTTTGGGTGGCGATCAAAGCTTATGACATGACATGCTATGTAACTAGGCCACATCTTATAGACATAAATGTGCGGTATTTTGTGGTAAAAAATAGCCCACCAAATTGATGAGTTAAGAAAAATGTGGTAGGCCAACTTTCTTAGAGATGTCAAAATTAAATGTGGTCTTTTATGATCTCAAATCAAATATATCATAATATTTTCCAATATCTCTCGCTCAATACACATACATTGGCGTTAACTCTTGGGAAATGAAGAAACCACAGCAAGCTTGGCTACGAATTGGTGTGCTCCATTAATATTGTCATCTAGGGAAAGGGGAGGAATTGTATTTCGTTTTATTTCTTTTTTTGGTTACTGCCTCGCCAATATACAGAGGTGAGGATAATGGGTTTGGGCCCCTCAACCTTCCTGGGGCGGGTGCCCTAATTGTCCTGGCTCACGCCCAGGCCAGTGTTAAACATTTTTAATTGCATATCAAAATGGACTAACTAGATTTGCTATATATCCTGATTGTACATATATTATTATAGACAATTGTTGGAGTTCTCCTGGGCAAACAGAAGGCAACCAAATAGTAGCGGTGAAAAATGCATAAAAGCCATTTTATCTGCGAGGTGCTTCAAGTTCGGAACCATGGCTGGAATGTCACAACTAATGCCACGAGAATTTGATAATATTATATCATATGCCATCTGTTAAAATATCTCCTCTCTCAACTATAGTAGTTTCTATTTAAAAAAAAACCTCAGCGGCAATATGGTCAATCTATAGGAGCCATATTTCAGAAACCTTGATTCAATCATCTTTTAGATCCAACTTTTGAGCTTCATCTACCTCTACAAATTGAATACTCTCTGTTTATAATTATATATTATTTTTTACTCATTCAAAAAAATTAAGACGTGATTTGAAATAATCAGTCTAATCTTATTAAAATATATAGAGAGTGGTAATTATGATTAGGTAATCTTTTAACTAATTTATGGAAGGAGAGTATAAAAGAATGACTGTGAGAAATTCGCCACAGAATTATAAATTATGTACATTTATAAATAATAAGAGAAGTCTAAAACAATATATATTTATAAAATGACATTAATTAATTCCATCTTCCAATTTATGTACTTAGCATTGCTCATGGTCCATTGCCTTTGCGTGATTTTACCACTCCATTATCTGTGTACACGAGGAAAAGAACGCCTTAGGCTATCTCCAGTGCATCGGCGTTTCATGAGACGCTTCAACGGAATATTCTCCAGTATATTCTGTATCACTTGTGCGAAGCACCACCCAAAACACCCTCTATTCCAATGCAAAGGCGCTTCGCAAGGTGCCTTTTCAAACACTCCAATGCAAGGCGCTTCAGGAGACGCTTCGTGTGGGCCCCGCATATGTAATATTTATTAACAATTAAAAAATTGTTAAAATAAAATTCGGATAATTCGAACACAACAAAATAAAATATAGAAGCATGTATTTCTACGGACGTGTAGGAATTAATCGTGCTGAAATCGGAGTCTTCGGAGGCTCAGAACATCAAAACCTAACTGCCTAAAACTCAACTATAAAATTTTTGAAACCCGAGTACCTATTTGCAAAATAGCCAAGACTCAAAAATCTAAACCTAACTCGGAAAGACTCTTTTTGTGATTTAGAAAACCCCAAGGGTTTTTTTGCAATTATGTCATTTCTCCTCTCAAAACCTAGTCGCCGGCTACTGTAAGGATTATTTCGTCCCTTCCTCTCCCCAAACAACGCGACGCCCCCACCTCCGAGCCTCCGCCAATCCAGGTCGTAGCCACCTAGCCTCCGCTGAGCCAGGCCGTAGCGGCCGCCGCCGAGCCTCGGCGCCGCTGCCATGCACAGTCGCCGGATTTGTGCATCCAAGCCGCCACCACACCCAAGTTGTCGGATGTGGAGGACACGTGGATGCCAGTGCGGAATGGTGAGATGACAAGCACGCACCATGCGGCTCAGATGAGGGTAGGGCACAAGATGGCTTGCGCGCAGGCACCACGCGCTACCATCGCTCCAAGTTTTGGCTTGTAGCTGTGATAGAGCGTGCTAGCGCCTGGGTGGGACTCGTGCCCTGTAGGGCCACTACGAATTCCAATCAATTCGGACAAATTAGAATCTGTTTAGTTTGTAATTATAAATTATCACATATTTTCTTTCTTTTAAAATATAAGTCATATTTTTATCATGCACATAAATTAAAAAAGTTTTAAAGTCAGGAAAATATTAATATAAAGTAGTTAAAATATTCTCATTCATAATTGTCTTAAAAATTAGAGAATACTTCTGTTAGAAATTAGTCATAAATAATAAAAAGAGTGAAAAAATAAATAAGTGTAAAATAGAAAAGACAACAATAAATTCACATTCATACTTTATATTTGACAAAAGATTGAAAAAATATGTTTTATATTGTGTAACAAAGAAAGTATTGATTTACACATGTACTACTACCTCTATTTTTAAATATGTATCATCTTTTGCCAAAGAATATTTTCTATAAATACTTGTCATTTTATAAATTCAAAGAAAATTTTTTCACCACTAATACTTTAAATTAGGTGATTGAACCTTATTTGCACATATAATTGATATTAAAACTCATTAGTTGTAATAGATAGATTTAATTTATATATGTAATTATTAGATATGTTTTTTGTATATTTTATTAAAAATATGATTATTTTAGTAACTATAATTAGAAAAATAGTATGTATTTGAAAATGATAGAACTAAAGTTACTGCAGTTGCCTTAGTCTTTCAACCCACAACTTCGTGCCATGAGATGCTGCGACTCGCATTTTGAGCAGCTCGAGACTTCATTCAATGGCTCAATGCATGCATTGATTCAGCGACGGATTTCCATCAAGTCATGGTTAACACAACAATCCAAATGCTGCTGCTCCCGTTTCGAGCATGCATGCATGCATTCAATGACTGCAAGCATTGCCATCAAGCCATGGTAAATACTGAGCTTTCTGTGCCAGAGGGTCTCGTGTCCTCTGTTTTGGAGAGCATAGAGTTTTTTTAAAAAAAATCTCAATCGTCCAATCAAAAGTTGAATGATATATATTTATATAGAAGAAAAAAATGAGATAATTAATTATTTCATAAGATATTCATAATTTCTCATCCTCTTGATTTGGACTATTGTTTTTTATCTAATAATTCAAATATACAAAAGACACAAATCTTTTATTCCATAAGACAAAAAATACAAATCCATACAAATGATGATTGCAATCTAACCATAATCATACGATTATGAGCACCAATAGTCTAAATCATTCAAATATAATCACAAGGAAAATTCTCTAATACACTAGTATTGATCATCTTATCATCTATTTCAGATATAACGATCAAATCAACCTTTGAACTAGGCAGTGTTAACTGAGGTAAACCAAACACTCTCTTATGGGCTTTTGGTTCGTATGCTCAATGAGTCTGAGAGCTAAACTCCCCTGCAAGTAATGTCTTTAAATTTGCTAGCCTGACTCCCCTCAGCGAGCTTTGGTTATTTTCTTTTTTTTCCTTCAAGCATTTGCAGAGACTGCCGTCGTTGCTACAGAGACTGTCGCCGACCATCGCCCACAAAGACCATTGCCGGTGTTGCGAATTTCTTCAATGTCATCGTGAATTTTGTTGTCGCTGCCGTCCATAGAGATTGTCGACGCCATCGTCGCAAATTTCATGGCCATGGTCACGGATTTCTTTGCCATTGTCACGATTTTTCTTGCAGTCCTCACGAATTTGCTTCTCCATCACCACCGTTGTTTTCTCGAAGGCCACCGAGGTCGCCGGGAGACCATGGCCACTGTCACCACAAAACTCGTTGACATTGCGTTGGCGGCTGCCAGTGTCAATGCTGCGAAATGGAATAAGAAAATTAATATATTATGAGAAATTACTGTTTATTCCCAAATCGTATTTTGATTTTATAATTTGTGCATTACTATCATGGTGTTATGAATCTGACAGCAAGTTTGATGATGTGGAACACACGTATAGCAACGCGAGTTGATCGTTCGATGGGTCACCCCGCTTTGGGTAATCACAGAGAATGACACGAAGAGTTTATACCAGTTCAGATCTAAGTAAGGACCTTAGTCATGTCGATGCACCCTCGGCGTAATTGAGTTGGGGAGGCTCTCTCACGGGGAGAGAGCTCTTAGACGCACCTATTGCTTTGTGTGTATTAGATACAAGAGAGTGTTGTGTTATAAGAGAGGGGGTACAATGGTACATATAGACCCCAAAAGACGCAAATTACTCAACTATCCTAACTGCGACCGTCGGACTGAGAATGTAATGGTCTTTTCATAGGGCATGAGACCTCGATCTTCGACACGTGCACTAGTACAGAAATGTAGTCTACTAACCCCTATCTTCTAACGGTTATTAGCGATTTAGAAGAAAACCGTTAGAAAAGGTGCCTCGCAGTCGTAAAAGGCATAAGGGAGGCATTTTTACTATCAGTTTGTACGAAATTTACCGATAGAAGAAGTAGAATGATTTACTCTAGTGGTGATGAACATATTTACTGTAAGAAGAGATACATAAGTACTGACGGCAGCTTGTTGTGTACCATTAGAAGAGTTCGACTTCTACAAATATATTTATTCTATCGGTACTGTATGTTTATACCGTTAGAATAGATCCCAAAATTACTAACGGCAGTCTGTTGTGTACCGTTAGAACTGTTTGTCTTCTACAAATAATTTTATTCTATCGATACTGTATGTATATACCGTTAGAAGATTTCACAAATTCCTATCCAAAGGCTATTGTGTACCGTTAGAACCGTTCGTCTTCTACAAATAGTTTTATTCTATCGGTACTGTATGTTTATACCGTTAGAAGAGATCTAAAATTACTAACGGTAGGCTGTTGTTACCGTTAGAACTGATCTAGTACTATAAATACCCGGGTATGGCTCTTCCATTCAAACAGTTCCACGGGCGCTCGTAGCCCTAACCCATAAGCTCCATGGACGGCCGGCGCACCTCCACTGGCAACCGCTGCACTTCTGCATTTCCATCGATGCCCACTAGATTTCGGCATTACAAGCAAGGCATGTAAAATTTTGGTAATATTGTCAGATTATTCTAATCCGATTATGGCAATTATCCTACAATTTTGTATTTTTCAATTTGATGTGTCTTCTTTTCAATATGATTATGTACGGTGTCTTGTTCCTGTTTTTTATTAAAACAACTAAATAATATCATTGTGGGATAGATAATGTTCAATTGTTTGCTGATCCTATCAAATGAAGAAAATTATCAGGATATTTGCAAGACAAACGCTAGCTAATATAGTTAAATGCCAATAAGAGTATAAATGTAATATCTTCATCTCTCAGTAGGTTGCTCAATGCCAACTTGGAATTAGTAACAATTGAAATTGAAAGATCATGAAATTGAAATTGAAATTGAAAGATATTTGTAATTGAAATTGAAATTGCAAGATCATGAAATTGAAATTGAAATTGAAAGATCAATAATATCAAGATATTTACAAATATCATGAGATACACAAATATCTTGATCTTTCTGTAGGTTGTTCAATGCCAATAACATAGTCAAATGCCAACTAGCTTGCTCAATGATCAAGTGCATGTAAAAAGTTCACTAAATAATTAATATATGTATATTGGTAAGGTAATTTCTTCTGATGAAATAGAGTAGAAATGTAATATCTTGATCTCCAGTTGCAAGTTGATGTTACTATGACGAAGCACAACCTAACCTTCAGTTGGTAGTCCTTCTCAGATAGGGAGTCATTTAAGAAACAGTAAACAATCTTAATTTTCTCTAGAATGCCTATTTATGATCTGTGCAAATCCTTGGACGATGCTCATGAGTGGCAACATATTTCACGGTTCTTCGTCGCAGTACGCTGCCTATATTGGCTTGTTGGCGAAAGAAAGGGTGAAAATCACCGTCGAGAGCTGGAAGGACATGAAGGGAGAGATCTTAGTTGGCTCGGTTGAGAAGATCCTCAAGCACAGCGTGTTTCTCAAATCAGGACCTATAGAAAGCATCTTACATTTGTCTCGGTGATTTCCTCAGGCTCAGACTCGATCAACTCTACTCAACTCAACTCAGTAATATAAGTGGTTTCCTCTTCCATTTTCTTGAAGGAATGAAGGCAAACCAGGTTATATTACTGAGTTGAGTTGAGTTGAGTTGATTGAGTCTGAGCCTGAGGAAATCACCAATACAAATGTAACTCGACGCCAGTTCCAGCTCCTCAGGTGTCTTTGAACTGAACTCCTATTGTTAAGTCAAATGTGGTTCAGACATTTGCTGTTTCGGATGAATGGATTTGTGATGTATCAGGTCTAACTTGTAGTCAGTAGTTACATTGTCACAACTTGCAAAGGTTCTCTTTTATGTAAAATGTATGGGCCACTGGGTCCTCGTGACGATATGTTGTTAATTTCAGACGTAACTTTTCTAATATACATCGAATGTGTGAATTGTTGTATTTGTATATTGTTGTATATTTGTGTATCATGTATTGCTATTTGGGACATGAACTTGAATGTGTACATGGGAGTATTTGTGTATTTAATTGTATTGGTAGGTAGGTGTGTATTTGTACTGTTGTTTCAGACATGCACTTGAATTTGTGAACTGGCATGTGTATGTTTGTACCTAAATTACTGTGTCATGCATGAATCAGCTTGCTTTTGTTTCAACCATTAACCATAATGAGTTTAAATAGTACTCATTTTTTATGTTTCCTCTTGCATTTTTTTGAAGGAATGGAGCATACCATGATCTCATGTAAGTAGAGATTTTTAATTTCTTTGGCAAGATGAAGTACCAAATACCTAAGAAAAGTATTTTTGTGTCTCCTAGTTAATATACAAATTAGGATCTCTTGAAATATTTTTTTATCTTCTAGTTAAGATCTGTTTGATGTTACATTGTGTTTAGATATGATTATTTGAATGCTTGAACTGGTGTGTATGTGTGTACTTAGATTGCTGTGTCATGCATTACCCAGCTTGCTTTTGTTTCAGCCATGCATCAGAACCTGTTCTAACGGTAAATACACATATTTACCGCTAGAACAAACACCTATATTTGCATATGTACCTCAGGCATGCACTTTAATGTGAGAACTGGTGTGCATGTGTGTACTTAGATTGCTGTATCATGCATTACCCAGCTTGTTTTTGTTTCAGCCATGCACCAGTACCTGTTCTAACAGTAAATACACATATTTACCGATAGATCAAACACATATATTTACATATGTGTCTCAGGAATACACATTAATGTGAGAACTGGTGTGCATGTGTGTACTTAGATTGCTGTGTCATGCATTACCCAGCTTGCTTTTGTTTCAGCCATGCACTAATACCTGTTCTAACGGTAAATCCACATATTTACCGATAGAACAAACACATGTATTTGCATATGTGCCTTAGGCATGCACTTTAATGTGAGAACTGGTGTGCATGTGTGTACTTAGATTGCTATGTCATGCATTACCCAGCTTGCTTTTGTTTCAGCCATGTAGCAGTACCTGTTCTAACAGTAAATACACATATTTACCGATAGAACAAACACCTGTATTTGCATATGTGCCTCAGGCATGCACTTTAATGTGAGAACTGGTGTGCATGTGTGTACTTAGATTGCTGTGTCATGCATTATCCAGCTTCCTTTTCTTTCAGCCATGCACCAGTACCTGTTCTAGCGGTATATGTGTGTTTTTACTGATAGAAGATGTGTGTACAAAATTATCCGCACATAGTCTAACGGGGATTTCGTGTATTTACTGTTAGAAATGGGTCCAGTATAAGTAAAACCCCACTTGACCATTGCTGAGCTGCTGTCTTGTTCTGTTGCACTCTGTCTCCCTCTGTTTGTGATGAGAGTTCCACGCTCGAAGCTACATTGCTAGGGTGATCAGGGCAAGCTGGAATGAAATTGATTGGGCCCCTCTCTTTAATGTAAGCTTAATTGTCATCACTTATCTCTCTCTCCCTCTAGATCTCCCTCCCTCTCTACTTGCAAGCTAGCTGTATTGCGTAGTCCCAAGCTTGTAGCTCCAAGCTTGGGAAATAGCTGGAAATGCCTCATATTTTAGGAGCTCACTAGCTTGTATTGTGTAGTTAGGTTAATTGGTTTTAATTTCGTCAGGCTAGGGTCTAACACATCAGTTGTAAGAGGCTATACATGTACATATACATTACTTAATCGGGCAGGTTTCATGCATGCCTGACTCGTTAAATTTTGTTAATTGTAGATGGACAAGAAATATTGGATGTATGGAATAAAACGAACTACTCTTGAATATTTGGATGGTGTTAATGGGTTTGTTAAATTTGCTGAGCAACAAAAGGTGAGGAAGGGGGAGAAAGATATGCTTTGTCCTTGTATAGATTGTATGAACTTGAAGAGGTTTAGCAACTGTGATCAAATTAAGAGTCATTTGATTCGTCGTGGTTTTAACGCGCGATACACTCGTTGGATATGGCATGGCGAAGATCTTGAGGAAACAAGCACCACTGCTACCAATCAGTAGGACCCGGATGTGGATGATCATTCGAATTTTGATAATGTTCATTCCGATGTGCACGTAGATGATGATGACAATCTAGATGAGATGTTATGTGATGTAGAGGAAGATTACAAGGAAAACGACTTCTGTGAATTTGAGAAACTGATTGCTGACTCTGAGAAGCCTTGTTCCCTGGATGTGCAAAATTTACAAAATTGTCTTCTGTGCTGAGATTATATAACTTGAAGGCAGGCAACGGTTGGAGCGATAAGAGTTTCACGGTACTATTAGATCTTCTAGCGGACATGCTTCCAGAGGAAAATGAGTTTCCAAGATCTACTTACCAAGCCAAAAAACTGTTGTGTCTATTGGGAATGGAAATCGAAAGAATACACGCATGCCCAAATGATTGTATGTTGTACCATAACTAGTACTCCAGTTTGTATGTTTGTCCAAGATGCGGCGCATCGAGGTATACACGTAGGGACCAGATTGACAGTGAACGCCACGAGGTAAAGAAAGGACCTCCGGTGAAAACTGTGTGGTACTTGCCTGTGATATCTAGATTGAAGTGGCTGTTTGCAAATCTGAAAGTCGCAAAGTACTTACGTTGGCATGCTGAAGGCTGGAAACAAGACGGAAAACTGAGACACCCAGCTTATTCTATTCAATGGAGAAACGTCAACAGAACATTTGATGAGTTCGGTAGGCGAAGTTAGGAATATAAGGTTCGGGCTGAGTACAGATGGTATGAACCCACATGGTAATATGAGCAGTCGGCAAGCACTTGGCCGGTTCTTTTATGCATCTACAATCTTCCTCCTTGGTTATGCATGAAGCACAAGTAAATCATGATGCCGTTACTAATCTTAGGACCCAGACAACCCGGAAATGATATTGACGTGTTTCTAGCGCCTTTAATCGAGGACTTACAGAAATTGTGGAGCAAAGGGGTGCAGGTGTGGGATGCATACAAGAAAGAGAATTTCATTTTGCTGGTCTTGATATTTTGCACCATAAATGATTTCCCGGCCTATGGCAATTTGTCGGAGTATAGTATGAAATGAGCCAAGGCATGCCCTATTTGCCTAGATGAAACTGAGAGCATGTGGTTGCGAAACTGTCAGAAAACAGTGTACATGGGTCACCACAGGTTTCTTCCGGTGCATCACGCCTACCGTAAGAAGAGGAAATCATTTAATGAGAAGCCTGAGAAGGGATCAGCCCCAGTGTTTCTGACTGGTAAGGAGATTTACTCGCGCGTGAAGGACATCAAAGCTGAGTTTGGTAAGTGTTGTAAACCTCGAGAAAAAAATGTTTGGAAGAAGAGATCAATTCTTTGGGATCTACCGTACTGGGAGCACTTACAAGTTCGGCATTGCATTGATGTCATGCATGTAGAGAAAAATGGCTGTGACAGTTTGATTGGTTTGTTGTTAAACATTCCGGGAAAGAAAAATGATGGTGTGAACGTTCTCCGTGATACGGTGGAAATGGGGATAAGGACTGAGCTTGCACCTTTGGAGAAGGGAAAGTGTACATACCTCCCCCGGCCTGCTATATGTTGTCCAAAAGTGAAAAAACAGAACTTTGTCGGTGCCTGCACAGTGTTAAAGTTCCATGTGGGTATTCCGCGAACTTGAAAAAACATGTGTCCATGAAGGACCTAAAACTGGTTGGCACGAAGTCCCACGACTATCATGTGCTGATATCACAAATGCTTCCCATTGCTATCAGAGGAATTCTCCCAGTTAAAGTCAGAGAGACAATCACAAAGCTATGTTATCTCTTCAACGCAATATCTTGCAAGGTAAGTACGTGCACTCTTACTATAAGTTAATTAGCTCCATTTGTATGTGGAGCTTAATTAGAAAATTTTTCTGATATGAATATTTGGCGCAACTATGTCCTCGCAGGTAATTGATCCGGATGGACTGGACGCTTTGCAACACGACGTGGTTACAACTCTTTGTCAGCTCGAGATGTATTTCCCTCCATCCCTTTTTGATGTTATGGCCCATCTGATTGTTCACCTTATCAGAGAAATTAAGTTTTGTGGACCCGTGTGCCTGCGCTATGTGTATCCATTTGAGAGATTTATGGGTGTATTGAAGGGATACGTAAGGACTCGTCGTTGGCCCAAGGGGAGTATCATGGAAGGTTATGCCGCCGAGGAGGTGATTGAATTTTGCACAGATTATATGGCTGGGGTTGACCCAATTGGTGTTCCTAAGTCCCAACACGAGGGCAGGCTTCAGGGCATCGGAACGATTGGATTCAAAGCTATCGTCCCCGCCCGTGATGTGTACGCAAAATCACATTTTTGGGTCTTACAACATATGACGGAGGTCGAGCCATACATACACAAGCACAAGGCAATGTTAGGGTCACAGAATCCTTCGAAGATAGAGATAAGGGTCACTAGAGAACATAACAGGAAATTTGCTGGGTGGATCCAAGAAAGAGTGATGCGAGCTGCTGAGGGCTCCATAAGTGAAACTGTGACATGGTTTGCTAGAGGCCCAAGATTCACTGTAGGGACTTGGCAGGGGTACGACATCAATGGGTATTCATTTTACACAAGAGCTCAGGAACCCAAGAACAGTACGCAATGTAGCGGAGTGACACTGTTTTCTATTTTCGAGGATGCCAGGACAGTAAGGGCGCAGAACTCATATTACGGTGCTATTGACGAAATATGGGAGCTCGATTACGGATTATTTAGGATTCCCTTGTTCCGATGCCAATGGGTCGAAATCTCTCGAGGTGTTAAAGTTGACAGTTACGGGTTTACTCTCGTCGATCTTGATAGAGTCGGACACCAAGACGATCCATTCATACTTGTAAAGCAAGCCACACAGGTATTCTACATCATTGACCCGGCCAATCCAAAGTTGCACGTTGTCCTCCACAGCAAGAGACGTATTGTTGGGGTCGAAGACATTGTCGACGAAGAGGAGTATAACCAGTTCGATGAAATACCTCCGTTTTTAGAGGACATTCAATCTATCCCTATTGAAGATATCGACGAAACAACATATCTGCGAGATGATCACGAAGAAGGATTATGGGTTGAGAACCATTGATGACTATTTTCTATTTGAAGGAAAAATGCCAGGCAAACAGCCCACAAGTTGTGCATCAAGGTGAGGAACTTATCATTAATACATCAGGCAATAGATTTTTCTTTAGAACTTAATGATAAGTTAGTTCACAATATTAATATATCTCAATTTTATTCCACAGCATGAGTTCTAACATGTACAGTATCATTATACTGTAAGAACTTAATTCTTCCCTTCAAATTTTCTTGCTAAAATCCCATTGCAGCCTCTTGCTTCTTCAAGAGGCCTGAAACATCATTTTCCAATGCCCTGCCCACTTCAAAAATTAAGCTCTGGAAAAATTTATTTGTTCTAACGGTATTTTGTGTTAGTACCGTTAGACAAAGTTGGCCACTCTGACGGAATTTTCTCAAACTACCATGAGAAAAGTGCACATACATGTTCTGACGGTATTATTTTGTTGTACCGTTAGAAGAAAACCATTAGTCTGACGGTATTTCTTGTTTGCACCGATAGAAAAGGCCCTCACTACTTTATTAAACATTGCCCGAGAGTTTCCCTCCAATCGAACCGTTCCAACTTATAGCACTGTGTCTCTTCGAGCGCGAAAACCCCAACCCTCACCGGTGACCACTTCCTCACTGCCACACGACGATCGCCGCCTGGATCCCATTTCGCCACTGCTGCCGGTCCTTATTTTTGTCCTTCGCCGGCCACCGCTGCGTTTTACACCGCCTCTCCATCACCACAACTGATCGCTGTAAAATACTCTAATTCGTCATTCTTTTTCCAACATCTTCTTTATTTGATCTTAGTGTTTTTTACACTATGGTTCGCTATTTTCCTCCGCTCATGTTTTGGAATTAAACTAGGGTTCCCTATTGTGTAGCATTTTGTAAATTCCGCAGGCATTGTTGATTTAAACTAGGGTTGACATAATATGTTCTAGTGTTGTAATGAACCTATTTTGAGATTTGAAATTATCTATACTGCTGTATGTGTGATCAATTGTATCCAATTGCCATGTAATGTACTTTATATGTTGGAGGTGTTCTTAAACATCTTCTATCGGTATCTCCTGCATTTGCCGATAGAAAAATTGTTATATTCTATCGGTAGCTCATGTGTTTACCGATAGAAAAAATTTCTGTGTCAATCTGGCCTGCTATATTACATAGGGCAAGAAACAATCAGTACCCTGTTTTCTATGTGTGTTCATTTTGTCATAAAAGTTCAACAAATATTAAAACTTATGATCTGGAAGGACATGAACCATGCAATGTCACATAGAGAGAATACTTTGATCAGTTTTTTACACTCTCATTGAAACCAAGAAGAATTAGTCTCCAATTAATCCTCAACTGAGTTTTGGAACTCTAAGAATAATTAATTACCACATGAACCAATTTTGAGATTTGAAATTATCTATACTGCTGTCTGTGTGATCAATTGTATCCAATTGCCATATAATGTATTTTATATGTTGTTGGTGTTTATAAACATCTTCTATCGGTATCTCAGATCTTTGCCGATAGAAAATATTGTTATGTTCTATCGGTAGCTCATGTGTTTACCGATAGAAAAAAATTGTTGAACACTTCAACAATTTTGCATGCCTTTTAGTACTATTTTCTTCAGACATCCCTTTAGCAACCCTAATTAGTCTCCAATCCTCAACTGAGTTATGGAACTCCAAGAAGAATTAATTGCCATATGTTGCCTGCTTCCTATGAAAATGTGTAGATGAAAATGCTTAGAAATAGAATCTTATCTTCTATCGGTAGTTGCTATGTTTACCGATAGAACAAATATTTAAAATAGGTCCTTTTGCTTTGTAAAACGATTTGGTTTGTGTTTCCATTAAATTTTTGATGGTTTGTTGATGGTTTTGTAGGGAAAGACATGTCGTCATCTTCATCGGATGATAGTAGTGGTTCGACTAGGGCCAACGTAACTGAAGATGCTAGTTCGTCCCAGCGCAAGAGGGTGGGGCGAGGTGCGATGATGTTGGGCCGTTTGGCCAAACGCACTGACCTTTCTTGTGAGTTCAACCAATTTGGGAGGCCGATCGGAAAGAATATTAGGAAGTACGCAGCCTATGTTGGGTTGTTGGCGAAAGAAAGGGTGAAGATCATCGTCCAGAGCTGGAAGGACGTGACGGCGGATGAGAGGGATAGGTTGTGGGCAGAAGTGAAGGTTAAATTTACTGAAATCGCTGAACTCTTTCGTAATCACGTTCTCTTGGCTTATCCTAAAGTTTAACTAACTCGTGATTAATTGTATACATTGTTTGATAACAGGCTAAGTGGAACATCCCCGATGATAAACCTAGGACGGCCTACTTGAAGGACATGAACGGAACATGGAAAACTTTTAAGAGCTGGCTTGTCAGTACCTTCCTCGCTGTGAGCAAATCTCCTTGTGAGAAGGACCCCTTCATATCGGAGGAGGTATGGGAGGAATTCACCAAGCAGAAGGGGACCGACGAGTTCAAGGCCCTTAGCGAGAAGAATAAGGCGATCCAGAAGAGGAACGACCACCTGCATCGGCTCGGATCCCGGGGCTATGCGGGGAAGGAGGAGCAGTGGAGGAAGGAAGAAGAGCAAAATTCTGTCGTCAACTCCCCTGAGTTGCCGCTCTCCGAGATCCGGGATGCGAGGTGCAAGCGGTGGTGGAGGGGGAGAGGGTCTGTGTCGTCCATGGGGTCTGTGGAGTTCGCTAACCCTAGTGACACCGAGGTTGTGAAGCGAATGGTAAGTTGGCTAACCTCGTAAACTGTGTGCGCACAAGTGTATATATGTATTTGTCTCAAAAGGTAGCTTTAAATGTAACAGATCTCTTTCGAGAAGGAGGCAGCGGAGGGATTGTTTACCCCGCAGAGGGAGAACGACATCCTCACCCGGGTTCTAGGAAATAAGGAGCATCCCGGGCGGACACGGACCATGGGAGCCATTGTGCCGTGGAAGGCCGGTTTCGCAGATCCGGCTCCACCGAGGAAGAAGGCCCGCTCCTGGAAGGAGAAGGAAGCGGACCTCTCCGAGAAGATATGGGCTGAGGTACGGGCGGAGATACGGGTTGAGGTGCAGTCTGAGGTCACACAAATGAGGGAAGAGTTTTCATAGTTGAAACAAGCATTGCTGGCCAAGAGTGCAGATGCAAATGACCATGGCGACGGTACCCAGCGGGGTCTGATGAGCAGTTGCTCTTCGAAGGTCCTCGCAGATCCAATGGATCTACTTGAGGTATTGCAAGCCTTCAGCTGTGCACTTAAGTTGATGCCACTCCTGTTCTATTAGAGTTGTTTCGCTAACCTGTTTTAATTGTTACAAATTTGTAGAAGTCGGAGAGTTGCAGCCTACTGACTCACCTAGGCGACCGACATTTAGTGGTTGCACATGGGTTTGTATATCCGTCTGGGGAGCATGTCCGGATCCACTGCGTACCTCTACTGTTGAGATTTGCAAAGGTACAGGTGGACATGGCCATGCTGGGCTACAACGATTCTCCGTTGCCAGTCACAACAGAGGAAATGCAGACACTTGCTGAGCCAGTGGGCTCCTACGTACAGTGGCCCAAGAAGTGTGTTGTAATATAGCAGGTAAATCCTACACATTTTAGATTACATCCTACTCAGTACACTCAACTTGCAAAATCTAACATACGTGTTCATTAATTGAAGTGGCCTGCCGACGTACTACCAGGGGACTGCGCCCCCAACTCGGGGCATGAGGGATCTCGTTTGGACCTGAACACAGCAAAGATGACCTCGACCCCAGCCAGCGAATCCACGCCTTCACCTCGGAAGAAAGCTACCATCACCTCGCTCTTGCCTTCGATGGTACGCGCTCAGTCCCCAGCAAAAGGCAAGGGCAAAGGCAAGGGCAAAGGGCGAAAGGGACAGCTAGAGAGGTTTAGGAACGGGTTCCCACTCGTGTCGGAGGCAGCTTTGTGCAAATTGGATCGATCAACCAGAGACCTCCATGAGTGGTACCTACACCGAGCTCGGTGCAACTTGAACTTCTTAGTTCCCTACAGGCCTGCGCAGTTCCACCGCGAGCCCAGGAGATATGCGTGGCACACGAGGATCTGTTCGACCTCTACAGCTGGCGAGAGCTCGATATGTCCATCATACGGACTGGAGTCCTGTGAGTTTGCTGATCCTATATATTGCTGTTTTCTAACTCTGTATTGCTGTAGTTCATTTGAAATGTAGTAACTTTCTGTGCAATACTAATGTCGTCCTTTGCATGCAGGTGCATGTATAGGCTAGCATCGGAGGCTGCGTGTGACAAGGTGGTTTTCCTCGACCCAGAGAAAATAAGCCTCACGATGCTAGAGCATGACACCGTGCACGCTGAGCACTACATATCCAAGGCGCTGATGGCGCAGCTAGACAGGGAGTTCATTCTGGTGCTGTACCACCAAAGGTTAGTGCATTTCGTACTAATTTAACTCAATCTTGTATGTTACACCTGAGATATACTTTGAACTAGCGGTCCTCTTTTACGTACAATGTAGGGGCCACTGGATCCTCATCATGATCTGTCCATGGAGGAATGAGGTGTACTACCTCGATTCGATGCACAACAGATTATCAACAAATATGTGGTCGAGGGGAATATGAAGGCGTAAGTAACTTATATGTTTGATTTAAATTTTGACCTCACTAGCTAATGATAATACATTAACCGGCAATGTTAACTGAAATGCAGGGCTTTTGAGAAATATGTGTCCGCTGGAGGGAGGCATGCCGCACCGCAGGGCTCCCTAATAGCTTGGAAAGAATATGAGGTACTCACAAGACCTTTTGTTTATGCTTAATTAGTTTATGGAAACAATAGCTAACATGTCTTCGCATATGCAATTATCTCAGTTCCATCAGTAGCCGCAATCGTGGGAATGCGGGTTTTATGTGTTGCCCTACATGTAAGACCTAGTGCGGACAAACATTGCCCAATTCCCCCAGGTAAGCATCGATAGCTAACTCAAATTTGAAAATTGGGTGTCACGTTCAAAATTAGGAAGTTAGTTACTCAGTATTCACACATGCTTGCAGATCACCATGTCCAAAGACCAATATGACAATGCAAAGATTAGAGATCTCTGACAAATATGGGCTCAATATATTATGGAGGAAGTTGCGCCCAACCAACCGCCATGACAAGCCTTTCGCTCACTTGTTGTCAATTTTCTCTTTTTCGTGTACTATGTGCATAGATTGTTTATATATAGTCTTATTGGTTAGTATTTGTCCATATTGGATTGCAATTTGTATTGGTTCGTATATATGTGAATAAATGTGAATAACTATATAATGTGTCAATCTGTTCAATGTATATGTGAATGTACCCTTCTTTGCATCTGTACTGTATTGTGTATCCAATCTGTACTGTATTCAATCTGTATTGTATACTTAATGTACTCTTTTAATGGCTAAATAGCAAACAGACTTAGAAAACAACAACATTTTCTAATGGTATTCTCCTCACTAGCCGTCAGAAGAATGTAAGTTTTTCTGATGGTACACTACCATACAACTTGTGAGAAGAGTGTAACTTTTCTCTATCGGTACACACTTACTTAACCATTAGAAGAGTGTAACGTTTCCTGTCGGTAAACTCGTACACAACCGTGAGAGTGCTATGATTTTGTCTCACAGTAAACTCTTAATTAACCGTTAGAAGAGTGTAAGTATTTCTATTGTTAAACTCATTCACAACCGTGAGAATACTATCTTTTGTTCTCACGGTACTCTTAATTAACCGTTAGAAGAGTGTAACTTTTCCTGCCGGTAAACTCATACACAACCGTGAGATTACTATCCTTTTTTCTCACGGTACACTCTCATTTAACCGTTAGAAGAGTGTAAGTATTTCTATCGGTAAACTCATTCACAACCGTCAGACTAGAATGGTTTTTCTACCGGTTGTTGCCGAAAATGCCGTTAGAATAGTGCACTTCTTCTAACGGTTATGTACCGTTAGAAAATGACCTGTCTTGTTCTATTGTGTCTATCTCTAACGGTACAGAAACCGATAGTAGAAGTGTGTTTTTTACCGATAGAAGAAAGCTTTTCTGTATTAGTGGTGTGTGCGTCACTTATTGAGACACCCAAAGACAGGGGGTTCCCGGGAGGAGCTACGTTTTTTTTCTAGGTGGCGGGACCCAAAGAGGATGAGGCCGGTGCATGGGAAACTACCGGAGAGGGCACGGCCTCTACCCGGAGAACCATCCAGAGAGGGTAGGGCCTGCATCCGGGAAGTCATCCGGGGAGTATGCAGCCTTTACCAATAGAACTATTCAGAGATGGTAGGACATCTACCCCGAGAACCATCTGGAGAGGGCAGAGACGATACTTGGAGAACCATCCGGAGAGGGCAGGGCCTAAGTCTATGAACTGTTCAGGGTCGGCACGGCCTCTACCTGGGAAACCACTTCGAGGGACTTATCGTTTTCCCCAACAACAGCCCCCCCACCAGCGAGTACACTTGGTGGCGTCGAAGGGTGCACTACAAACTTTATCTAACTGTTTCAAACTTGCATCTGGTGACGCACTCCTAGGAGAGACGAACTCCTCACCGGAGAAGTCCATTCAGCTTCTCCCGTTAACATGTCCCCGAGGAGAGGACGGCTCATCTCCCTAGGCGAAGCTTCCGCTTCTGTGCTTCTCTTCGAATTCAACGATTAGGATCCTTTTGATGGACTCATGGCGATCATCCAAGACACCTCCATCTTCTATAAAGGAGGGGGGGCCAGTGTGAAACGACTTCACTCCGAACTCCCAACATCAAATTTCCACTTGGGAGTGGCAGCACTTTCCCGGAAATAGCCCCTAGTTGAGTTGCTTCCGATGCGAACCGCTCCAGGTCCAGCAGAAGGAAAAAGCATTCTCATGGCTCCGAAGGTGTGAGGAAAAAACATTGAGGTGGTTCCGGGAAACGTCACTTTTGACTCTCTTGGAGCCATCGAGTTGACCTTCGAGGACTTAGCGTCCCTCTTGTGCCGAAGGATTTTTATAGATGGGGACGTCCGGATCCCAGGTGAGAAGGAGGTGAACCCAAGTCCCCGGGAACAAGAGGTTGTCATCTGCAAGGCCTTTGTGGAGGTGTGCCTTTGGCTCCCAGTGCATCCTATGCTCCGCGATTTTCTTCAGCAATATCGGGTGGCGCTTAACCATCTTACCCTGAATGCCATCATCCAGATAGGGCTATTCATTTGGTTGTGCGAGACTACAACCATGATGGACGTCAACCTCCACCTTTTCTAGTATTTCTACAAAGCCACCGTGAGGTGCTCGCTGATGGTGAAGATAGGGTCAAAGTCCACCTTCGGGACCATCGCGGTGAAGCTTCTCCCCTCCCAGGTCAACGAGTACCCACTAGCGTCTTCCCAGGACAATTGGGAGGATTGGGCCTGGAGATGGTTCTACATCCAGGTGGGGGACCCAAAGATAGCCTACTCTTTGAAACTCCTGACTCTTACCCAATCTTCGGGGCCCCGGGTCCCTAAGTGTACCGTTGATGAGATGACCCTCATCGCTAGATGGTGGGGGCCCGGCCCCAGGGAAGCATGTGGAACTTAGCAGAAGAGTTGGCTCTCCTTCGATTTTGTCCCTTCGGTCGGGCCCGGAGGGGTCTGAGCCTCGGCCTGGAGAACTGCACCCCACAACTTCCAGTGGCGCGGGGTGAGTTTATGGAAACTTCTCAGCATGGGATCCTTTTCTTTTTGTAACTCCGTTTTTTCCTTGTAGTCCAGTTGTATGACTCTTCCCAAGCGAAGGTGGAGAACCTCCTTGGGAAGTATTTCAAGGATGAGCACACTAAGTCTTCACCTTGCTCGCATGGGTGCACCTCCCTACCCCGATCTCGCATAGGCGGAGGGACACACCCAACCGTTCGAAGGTGAAGCGCACCAAAGTGGTGTGGACCTCTGGGGAAGGCTTGGGCTAAGTCCCCGGTGCCAGCTACAGGGTCGGTGAAGACGCCCTCGGCCCAAATGGACGCAAAATCTCCTCCGTTGAAGGTAACCCCCATGGGAGCGAATGCGGCTCCCCCTATAGCGAGATCTTCAGGGAGCTCGACTGATACGGCAAAGTTGGTTGCACAACTTGATGCCTTGGCGAATCGGGCATGCTCGAGGTGGTAGGGATCGGTGGAGGGGAGGAGTTCAACTGAGCGGACTACACTCTGACCCCTTCACTGGTGTGAGCGCCCCGGGAGGAGCCTCCCTCGTTAATGTAGAGTCGCCCAATCGTGCCAATCCGCTGGTAACGCAGCCCCGGGAGGATCGACTCCTCCAAAGGTAAGGGTCTTTTCTTCCTTTCAAAGGAGTATGTACCGGAGGGGGAGCTGGCCTTGGTTCAACAAAGGATGGACTCTTGGAGGAAGGCATCACCGGAGAGCCCCAAGTGGCGGGGAGGTGGCCTGGAGGGGCCTCTCCCAACGGCTACTAGGGGATCCCCTTGTGTGGTGGTGATACAGATGTTCTCACGGGGGAAACACCGCTCTTCTCCCCTAGTGAGACACGGCGGCTCGTCATCAGCCTCATCACTCCAAAGGTTCGGGCCTACATCTAGAAGGGGACGGCTGGGGACCGATATGGGGAGATCATCTCCCCCTCCCTTCAGGTAAGAAGGGCCCTTACCTGAAGTCTTGTTTTATCAGCTTGGAATTTTCTAACGGTAAGTTTCTGGTGACAGACCACTGTCATTGCCCATGCCATCTGGGCACAGATTGCCAAGGCGATCGAGGACAGGCAGGTTGCTATGGCCTCCCTTGAATCTGAGAGGCATGTGGCTGTTCGGGAATTGGAACGAGTCCAGGTGTAGCCGTTGGCCCCACCGAATGCGAGAAGGATGGGCTCGGGCTCGAGTTCGGCCTAGAGGATGATGTCCTGAATTCGCTGTTCTCAGTGATGGAGATGAGCTGCTTCCTTGATCAGTAGGTATCCGTGATCCCAGAGGCGGCGGAACTTCAGGCATGCGGCCTCACTGCTTGGAGATCACTCACTGCCGCTTTTGTTAAGAACCATGGGGGTGGTGCCTAGGTCATTGGGTGCTTCGTCCCCTAGAGTTTTCCTGGATTCTTTGAGCCGAAACGAAGGGAGCTTGAAGACCTTGTCGAGGCCTTCTTCGACCACTTGATTGGTGCCTCTTCGTCCAATCAGGCCCCAGGAGCGGCGGCAGACGTCCCGGCAGAAGCCTCCTCTGGGGGGATTTTGACAACAAGTATGAGCCTTCTCCCCTGGATAATAGTTTAGGATTCTCCTTTTCTTTGGAATTTTTCTCCTGGTAGCTCCTTAGAATGAGCCCTAGGAAACTTGTAAATATTTCTCCGATGGAATGAAAAATATGTTTTTGCTAAGGTGTTTGGAATGGATGCCTCGGAAGGGTGTTCAGGGGCCGTACTCCAGGCTATGCTAGAATAGCTCTTGCTTTGCTAAGTCTTGCCGCCGGGAAGGAGTTGAGGGCCTGGCTCCGAGGGTCTATTGGAGACTCCCATTACCAGGGCCCCCTTGGAGGCCTTTGCCCTCCAGAAGACGGGTTTGTGGAGGTGGATCCCAGAGTGGCATTTGGCTAACTTTGATGATTGTTGCACGGAGTTAGCCCCTCCAAAACCAAGATCCCGAAGGATTCTCCCGCTGGCCGGGTACGAGTGCTGGGTTGGAAGCTATGTTAAAGGATGTCTCTAGAAGGGTGCGTTGCCTCTACAAGGATATCTCTCAGGAGCTCACTAAAGGACATAAGAAGTATCAGTTTTCTATCCTCACCAGGGGGGGGGTGTGGATGTTGTCCTTTGGGCTGGCCTCTTTCTAGGGAAGCTTAACTTTCCCACTTGGCCGTCTAACAGCGCCCGGTATTTCTGCTTGGGTGTCACTTTTCCTACTGGGGGGAGGGGGGTTGTCCCCCGGCCTAGTATAACCAATAAATATTTCAGAGTTGAAGAATAATTCCGTGTAATTTTTTTTCACTATCTTGTGTAGGGTTTTGAAGACCTTCCTGGTAGGTGGTGGTTCGAGTTGTGTACCCCCTCCCTCCCAGCGGGGGTATTTAGGATAAGTGCCCCACGCTAGTGGTAAAATAAAGAATGAAAAGACAATGTCTCTGGGAGAAAAAACCGCGCTCATGAGATCGGGGGTCTTCGAGGGAAAAATGCTCTCCCGAGACACTTGGTCTCGGGGGAAGAGAAAACCCGCACCTAGTAGACCGGGGGTCTCCGGGCAAGAAAATCCCTCTCCCGGGATGGAATGTCTCAACGTCTCTGGGGAAGAGAAAATCGCTCCTGGGAGACCGGGGGACTGAGGGCGAAAAAATCCCACTCCTGGGATGAAGCGATCCCGGGGAAGAGAAAATCACTACCAGGGGTCCTCGGGGGCAAAAAATCTCGTTGCCGAGATGAAGCATCCCTGGGGAAGTGGAAACCATTCCCGGGAGACCAGTGGTCTCCATGCGAAAAAATCCCACTCCCAAGATGAAACGACCCCGGGGGAATGAAGCCCACTTGTCCAGCTAAGCACACTCGGAACAAGGCTTCAGGTGAAACCTCGATGTGTAGTCTAGTGAACGAGCTGAGTGATAGGCTCTAGAGTATTCAAGGGGGGACTAATCCCTGAAAGTGACTCATTACCATGGTTCGTATGAGCCGGGATGCCACTTACCCCCTCAATCGACGAGGGGTTATCGTAACCGGAGGCTGCCACCATCGAGACTTGGAGGCTATGTAAAGGCCCGTGCATCCTCAAAGCGAGGGCATCCTCGTTACAAGGGTGTTGCATAGAAAGTCACCAAAAGATAATTTATATGCAGAAAACTTCAATGGCAAAGTCACAAAGAGAAGTTTCACCTTTAGTAAATGGGTAAATTGATATTATGCCCCTCCCTGCGAGGTCATGTAGGGAGAGGGAAAATGCAAAAAGCGGCAATGGCACTTGACACAATACGACCCCTGCAAAGTCACGTGAGGGGAAGGAAAGCCCGGAGGCTAAATGTAGAACTTGCAAAGCAAGTCCATATTCCACGTGTGCTTCAGTTCTTGGTCTTCGATGGTAGAAAGCTTATAAATCCCCGAGCCGAGGGCCGTAATGATTTTGTACAGTCCCTCCCACTTTGGGCTAAGCTTTCCTTGAGCCTGGGGGTCGGTCACTCATTTAAGAACGAGGTCCCCCGCGTGGAAGGCTCTTTTGCGAACGCGATTGTTGTAAGCGTGCTATATTTCATGCTTGTATATGGCCTTTGAGAGGAGCGCCATGTCCCCCTCTTGTTCAACGAGATCCACTTGCAATCTCTTGTTGTCTTTGTTGGCTTGGTACAGCGTGGCCGAAGCTCCCTCAAGGAGTTCAACTCACAGCAATCGGAAGTGGACTTCTGGGGGAAGCACTGCCTCCGCCCAGCGGATGAGCGAGAAGGGGGTGCTCAAGGAGAACGGGTTGTTACTCTAGCGATAATTTCAAAAATTTAACCCAAAATCCCAAGAACGATGCAAGCATAAAATTATAGATCAGATGTTTACCACTAGATATGCGGATGCGACTACATGGCTGGCAGGTACCCACCCATTGCAGCGGGCCCCAAGTGTGCACTTACCCCGACTACCTGGTATGCAGTCGTGCACAGAGTAATTAACAGATAGCCAGCTCAAATCAGTTCATACACAAAGTAATATATGGTTGTTAGCCCTTAATACACATCGTCATACAAAGGCCAGCAAGGCCGACTACTTAGATTTTAATGAAATAGTTTTATCTGGTCTCCGAGACCATTCAACAGGCAAAACTCAAATGCAGCACGTAACCCTTCTAAACTCTGGTAGTCTTACTTCGCCAATCTCTACCTTCTCTTTAACTATATTTTTGTTATTGAGCAAGGGTGAGTACAAAATTCTCAGCAAGTCTCTATGTAAGAATTTATCTATTGCCTGAAGGGAAATGTCCAATTGAATAGTTTATGAGGCATAGAATAGTAAGTTTCACAAATTCATTTCCATGGTGAATTGAAAAACAAAGAACTAGCAGAATAATTGTAGAAAGCATTTCAGTAACTCAGGAGTTGAATCTGGGCAAAACATTCCCGTTTGCCCATTTCAGTTTAATTTTTCAACACTATTGTGCTATCTAGTTACTACCAAGGGCATACCCCTGGCCGGGGGTACAGAGTACTCGAATACTTTTTTAAAACTATGCAGAGGGGCACCGCTTTACCCACATGAGTTCATCAATCTTCTGTGTCAGTCCAGTTACATGCACATGATAGCATGCGACTAGATTGAGGAGACAAGACTCTAAAAAAATTTGTATTAATTATATCCTTGTCCAACAATTGGACCATATTGGTCGTTCTTGTTGTTGTGAGGTACCCTCAATGAGAAGTACACTTCACACGTAGCTATCACGATACTCAAGGTCAGAGTACCGAACGATCTCTCCCCTCACATCTCCCCCATCACCCTTTCAGGCCATAAGTTTAAGTGACTAAACTTATTAAGTTCCAAACATTTCAAGATTTGGAACCTGAATGAGAATGACCACCATGCAAGGATAAAATCGATACGCAATAGTCCACTGGCCAAGTTCAATTTCTTGATCATGTGGTTGGCACGTTAATATGCCCATGGTTCTTTTGCACAATTGGTTACATCCTTATTCGCATGCAGGTTATTATTCATCTTCCCCTTTAAGACAAATCACAATTGACTCCTTTCCATCTATCCATTCATAGCCTTTCACATGCGATAGAAACCTTTAAAAGCATAATTTCCATTGAGTTATTTTCTCATGCTTCTACAATTGTATATTAATGATCTATCATATATTTATATTCTAGGGTATCAAGGAATTCTTTGTTTGATCAATCATGGATGGCTGTTCAAACTTGAGTCAATAACTACACAGGATTATTGAAAGTATTTTTTTAATGAGAAAATATACTTTGATACATTTATCATCAAAATAAGTAGCTTAGAAATATGGGTCAACAATATGATAAAGATTTTGAGACTTGCCTTGCTTTTCATGAAGTCCAATTGAGGAGAGCTACCAAGGTAGTGATGTTCTTGTGCTCACCTCACATGGTATCTATTTAGACGTCAATCAATAAACAAACAAAAATAATAGTTAGTATATGACGAGGATTGTTACCCGAGTTAAATCTCCGATGTCTTTTCAAGCTCGTGCATATCGTTCCATGGTCGCACATGCCTTTCTAGCATTACCTTTCCATGGTCGCAGAGACCAAGGAAAGATATAATGCGATGATCCAAGGATATTCGGGACATAACCCATTAAGGATGTTTTATTCCCATAATTTTAGGAGCTACCGGACTCCATAATCTCAACGCTTATTGTCGCAGAGCCTATGGTCTCATATTTTGTTTCCTGCAAGTATTATAGTCGCGGAGACATTTGCTCGCGATCATCCTATGTTGCAAAGACAAAGCCAGATACCAATTTATGGTCGCAGTCAATACGCGACCATACTATTGGAGAATTATCTAATGATACGGAAATTATATGGTTAAGCTACCATCCATAATAACTGTTCCTTCATCCTTATGATTATTCCAAAAATAATCATAAGTCCCTCTTCACTGACAAGATAACCGTCGAGAAGATAAAGATAAATGTGCAGTTTCTATAACCACATGTTATAAACTGGCGAACAGCAATTGACAATAACCTGTGGCAACTGCTACACAGTAGTTGTTGGGATTTACCAGGCATCCCTTTGATGAGACAACTGGCACCCTGTTGATAAGTATAAATAGGGCAGATTCTTGCGAAGAAGAAAATAAGAGTGATAGAGAATTTTTATGATGATTATTACCCGAGCTAGTCATCTATTCATTGAATATATCATGTTTAAGATATTTCTAATATGATATACGGCTCCATACACTAGCAGACATAATGGTTGCAGAGGCAATTTCTTGTGAACAAGAAGGTCACACGATTAATACTGACCTATGGTCGCAGAATGTGCGCATCCATAGTATCTTGAAAGTTGTATTTAACCTGAGTAGTGTTTGAGTCTTCCAAACACGGTTCCAAGATGAAATAACTTCCCTCCCCACCTATGAAGACAGCCGTCGAGGAGTTAAGATATGTGGTTATCTAAAATCGCATATAGTAACTGGCAAGGAGATGAAGATAAAGATGCAGTTTAGTCTTGGAAGCTTTGCTCCAGATAATCTGAAATCTCTTTTTGATTTTGAGTCTGATTCGGAACAAGGAGAGATGTTTTCCCTGTCTACGACCTCGGTGCTATGAGAATTTGCTGTGCTTTCAGAGGAAACTCCTGAACAGCGCGTTGCCAAGGAGGAACAAGAGTGCAAACAGAAGGAGGATCAAGCACATGAGCATCGAGAAAATGAGATTTGGAAAGCCACTGAGGAAGCCTTACGCCTTGCACCATCTCGTCAAGATGCCGTTGTTCCCAACCTTGATCCGGGAACTTCACACGATCCACATGTTAGTAGGAATGACCAGACGCTATCTTCAGCCCCAAAGTATTCCCCAGCGGCTGAGGCGACGGTAACTCCTATGGCTCCCAAAAGGAGTACACAAGACCGGCTTCATGTTATCGCAAATACACTGTGTAACCCTCCTCCTCGGTTGGAGAATGAGGATAGAACAACATGCACCATAGTCCTCATGGACACACTTCACAAAGTTGCCTTCGAAGCCACTCCAACAGCATCATCTCGCTCCATAATTCGTTCTCGTGAGCGGGATGACTCCTATTCAAGTCATGGGAGACACAATCGAATACAGATGATGTCACTTTGGCAAGATAAGGTCAGGCAAATTGGGAGCTCCCGTGATCGCAATCGATTGCCAGTTCATTCTCGCCTGGGACATCGAGGGGAGTCTCCTGCCGGTAATGTGCCTCACGACCACAGGGAAGGTTGCGGTGAGAGACATTTCCAAGCCTCTACATTACTGCCATTCAAGCGGCAGGAGGAGACGACCAGGTCATGGAAAACTATTTGCCGACGGTCCTCGAGGGACCTGCAAGGACCTAGTTGTTTAATCAACCAGAAGGGTCAATCTACAATTGGGAAATGTTGTTCGATGCAATCGTCAACAATTTCCAAAATTGTTATGAGAAGCCAGGTAAGGAAGATGACCTTCATTGGTTACGCCAGACTTGGACTGAAACCCTTCCACAATTTGTCAAGAGGTTTGTCGGGGTAAGGAATACCATCCCCAACATTTCAGATACTTTGGCTATCAGGGCTTTCAAGCATGTCATTCGGTACCGAAGGTTCACTGAAGATTTGAGTATCCATCCACCAAGGTTGGTATCAGATCTCTTCGATATGGCGAACCGCTACTCTGACGCGGCCAAGGTTGTGGAATGTAATAGAATGGTGAACAAAGGAAATTTACCGCCTCAACCAGGTGTAAAGAACGACAAGAAGAATGATTCTAGCAAAAAGTCATAATCATTAGTAGGTGCAAAAAGTCATTCAATTACAGTATGTTATTACCAATAATGCATCAGAGTATTAAGGTCTTCTAGTCGGGCTTCGAGCAGCCAAATCCCTTAGAGTTCATCGATTAGTGGTGAAGGGAGATTCGTAGCTAGTCATAAACCAGGTGAATAACGAATACAATGTTCCAATAAGACAATGGCTCTATACTAGGACGAAGTGAGAAAATTGGAAAAACACTTTAGAAATTTTGAAGTCAAGTTCGTTCCGCGGAGAGACAATATTCTCATAGACCAAATATCAAAAATTGGTTCCTCATGTGCATCCACTTCAGCAGGAGTGTTCATTGAGCACTTAAAACAACCCTCAATCATAGAGGCACCAGAGGTGATGACTAATGTCACCACCCTCGAGCAAGAAGCGGATTGGATCCAACCATTGAGGATCTATCTCGCACATGGGACTTTGCCTGGGGACGAAAGCGAGGCTGATTGATTAGTTAGAAAAGCACACATGTACAGATTGGAAGAAGGAACATTGTACAAAAAAGGTGCTGAAGGAGTACTTATGTGTTGCGTACCTCAAGAAGAGGGACAAACCCTTTTGAGAGAAATTCATGGAGGCATGTGTGGTGCACATGCATCCTATAGGACGCTGGTCGAAAAAATATTTCGACAAGGTTATTACTGGCCTTTGGCACTTAATGATGCCATGCAATTGGTCTAAACATGCCCGCAGTGTCAACTTCATGCTCATCAAGTTTATCAGCCAGGATATGCATTACAAACTATTCGCTCAACTTGGCCATTTGCCTGATGGGCATAGATATTGTAGGTCCTGTGCCTCAAGTGGTCAATGGATACAAGTTTTTATTTGTATCCTTTGATACATCTACGAAATGTATTGAGGCAGAATCAATTTGCAACATTACTGTTGCGGCGGCAACGAACTTCTTTCCTAACAACATAGTAACACAGTTCGGTGTTCCAAGTCATCTAATTACTTATAACAGATCTCAATTTGTTAGTGGTCATTTTGTAGACTACTGTGACAATATTGGAACCAAAATTTGTTTGCCATCCGTTGCTCATTCACAAAGCAAGGGTGCAGTACAAAGTGCCAATGGCCAGATTATACAAGGGGTTGAGAAACGTGTTTTTGACTGTCTTAAATTACGCTCGGGGGCTTGGGTAGAATCTTCTCGGCAATGGGCAGATCACTGTATTTCTCCAGCAGTCCTGAATCTTCTCGGCACGCCAATGACAACACTGCTCGTGTACTATCAACTTGACCAACTAGTCAAATCATAACAAGCACGTATTTGTGACAAGCATTGACGATTCTTTTGGCTTGATTTGCGGTAATCAAGTTTGAAGTGTTGATGTGGACGCCTCTACCGATCACGAACTTAACTCCATCTTTAGTGAACTTGTACTCTTGCACTCATTGATGGAAGTGAGCATCTCGATCATGCAAGAACGGACTCGCAAGGATCACTGACCAATATTGATAGGAACAACGTCGCATTGAACCTCATCCATATATCGAACAGAGATCACAAATTGTAACACACACTGACACGTAATCTATTGGTTCACATCGGATGTAAACCAACCCAGCAGATATGGTCGTGGGTGTGTGGTCATCTTCAAACCAAGTCATCGAAACAGTCCAGCAAAAACCAAATTCTTCTAACTTTTGGGATCGAATATTGCAGCGACCACTTCGTGCTTCACCTAGATATTGATAGTGAACAAGTCCTCCATGGAGTGATGGTCATTAGATGAATCCAAATCTTTCTCCTTTGGCATTGCCATCAGAGACATGGTTCTATCCGCCTCATCAACCAAATTCACTCGGACAACTCCTTCTTCAGGTCTAACCGTAGTTGTTGTAGCTGTTGTTTTCCCTGGTCCGTTTTTCTTTGGTCGAAGCTCAGGATAGAGCTTATAGCATTTATCCTTTGTGTGCCCAGCAACATGACAATGATCACAAGAGATGCTCGTACCAGATTTCAGAGTACTCTTCATCAGGCATAACTTTCCTTTGGATGAGGTTGAATTCTCTTTCTTATTGTTGCGGGACTTGTTCTTCTTCTCGATCGCCATAGCAGTCGTGCTTGCAGTCGTGATGTCCTGGATGCCGAATAGGCTTAGTTCAGCATTGATCGATTTCTCAAGTCTAGATGTGTATTTTTGGAACACTTGAGGATCAGAGAGCGAGATGCCAATGACCATTGCTTGTCTCCAAAATTCCGTCGTATAATCCTAGACGGATTGGTCGCGGCACCGATACAATTTGCGGCAACGATCTCATCTCTCCTCGAGATAATCCATCGGGTACAATTCTTGTCGTAGGAGTCGTTTGAACTGACCCCATGCAAGGTCGTCAGCTTCACCACTGGCGACAATGGCCTTCCACCATGTCTTGGCATGGTCCTTCATCTTCAAAGGTGCGAACTTCACTTTTTAAACGCTACTGAACCCACGTAGGTCAAAGTAGGTCTCAAGCTGGTCAATCTAAGAATCCAGCTTCTCGACTGTCGTGGTATTGCGAATACCCCAGCAGGTTTTGAGAATGATCCTAGTGAAGATTACGCGGCGCGGGTTGACCGGATGACCGGTCCTCCCCCGCCGGACAAGCACAAGAAATGACACGAAGATTTATACAGGTCCGGGTCCCGGTGGGGGCCCTAGTCCTGTCGATGCACTCCCGACCGGAGTCGGCTGGGGAGGCTCTCTCCGGGGGAGAGGCTTCCGGAGCACTCCTGTGAGTTTAGCTATTCCAATAAAAGTGATCCGATCCTTACAACGGGGGGGTACAAGGGCTATTTATAGCCCCAAAAAGAAGCAAAAAAGCCTAAACTACCCCGGAAGCCACCGTCGGATTGAAGGGTAGGACTGTCCTTCTCCCGGTCAAACGCCTTGGATGCTTGACAGGTGGTCGCTGATTCCCGAGGAGCTCCTCGCGTGACCTGCACGTGACAAACAATTCGAGACTTTACCATTAGGAGGGCAATGAGGCCCGGGACGGCGCCGAAGGCCATGTCCCGGGGGCCAAATGGCGGCGCCCGGGGAGAGCCCGGAGGCTACGTCCCCGGGCCAATGGCGGCGTCCGAGACGGCGCCGGAGGCCATGCCCCGGGGGCCAAAAGGCGGCGCCCGGGGAGCGGCCGGAGACCACGTCCCCGGGCAAATGGCGGCGCCCGGGAGGGCGCCGGAGGAAATGTCCCAGGGGCCAAATGGTGGCGCCCGTGGAGAGCCCGGGGGCTATGTCCCCGGGCCAATGGCGGCGCCCGGGACGGCGCCGGAGGCCATGTCCCGGGAGCCAAAAGGCGGCGCCCGGGGAGAGCCCAGAGGCTACGTCTCCGGGCCAATGGCGGCGCCCGGGACGGCGCCGGAGGCCATGTCCCGAGAGCCAAAAGGCGGCGCCCGGGGAGACCCCGGAGGCCACGTCCCCGGGCGAATGGCGGCGCCCGGGACGGCGCCGGAGGCGAAGTCCCGGGAGCCAAAAGGCGGCGCCCGGGGAGACCCCGGATGCCACGTCCCCGGGCGAATGGCGGCGCCCGGGACGGCGCCGGAGGCCAAGTCCCGGGAGCCAAAAGGCGGCGCCCGGGGTGGGGCAGGAGGCCAGGTCCCCGGGCGACTGGCGGCACCCGGGACGGCGCAGGAGGCCAAGTCCCGGGAGGCAAAAGGCGGCGCCCGGGGAGGGGCCGGAGGCCACGTCCCCGGGCAAACATGATGCAACTTACCTGGACTTAGTCCCACGGAGATTTCCCCCGACAGCAGCCCCCCATGCCCCCTGGGGACGAAGCTCGAGCCCCCGGTGGGTATGGCATATGTTACCTGGAAAATCTCCGGACGAAGTCACCGGAGCCGCGGCGCTTCTGTTTCCGTGCCCCGCGCTTAAGGCAGCGCCGTTTCGCCATAAATGCGCGCGCGCTTCGAACCGGCGCCTCGATTCACGCGCCCGTCCCTTCGTTTCCCGCGTGCAGTTTGAACTTCAACGGTCCAGATTGCTCCACGGGGTGCCACGTGGCGCCCATCTAGACCACGTCTCGCCCCTATAAATAGGGCCTTGGGGGACCCAGAAGTTCATTCCAAAACCTCAACTGTAGCGAACTTAGCTCTCTTGATAGCTCTTTCCGGTAGTTTTAGTAGTAGCCTCCTGAAAAGTTAGCCACCGAAGAAAAAGAAGAGACTAACCTCATGGTACCCAAGGGTCGAGCAAAGACCACGGAAGTGCCCCCGGAGGAAATCCCTCCGGATTTCCTCTGGGCGTCGGAGTTCTCGGCCTCGGACGCGGAGTCCCTGGTCGAGCGAGGCGTCGTTGAGGACGGGGACATCCGGGTCCCCGTGAAGAAAGATGGAGCCCCCCGCCCCAGGCCCGGAGAGGTTGTGGCCTTCGAGGCCTTCCTGGAGGCGGGGCTCCGACTCCCGGTGCATCCCATGCTCCGGGTGTTTCTGAAGGAGTACGGGGTGGCGCTCAACTACCTCACCCCGAACGCGCTTGTCCGTATGGGCCTCTTCATCTGGCTCTACGAGACAGCGACCGAGCGGGAGCCCACCCTCCGCGCCTTCTGGTACTTCTATGAACCGGCGGCACGGAGCTCCCACCTGGTGAAGGGGGGACCCAAGTCCCCCTTCGGCTCGGTGATGGTGCAGATGCTGCCATCCCGGGTGGCGGACTACCCGGCGGTGGCCTCCCGGGACCACTGGGGGGACTGGCTCCGGAGGTGGTTTTACCTCCGGGTCCGGGACGAGGCGGTGGTGTACGCCCCGGAGCCCCCCACCTACAGCCGGTCGTCCGCGCCGAAGCCTCCGGTGTGGTCGGACGAGGAGTTCGAACTCCTCGGGAAGGTGGTCCTCTCCAAGAAGACCCGCTCAATGCGGGACGCCGCCGAGGAGCTGATGCTCCTGAGGATCTCCCCCTTCCGTGCGGGAGGAGGGGGACCGGCATGGGCCCGGAGCAGCGGTCCCCGGTCAAGCCGGTGACCCGACGTAAGTCCCGGTGACCTGCTTTATTGCATTTATGAATTTTTTAAAAATTTGACTAACTCTTTACCTCTTGTAGTCCGGTTGTACCCGGCGGCGCGGGAGAAGGCGGAGAACCTCCTGGGGAGGTACTTCGCCGACGAGCACGAGCCCGTCGTGCGCCTTGTGGGGGAGGGCCCTCCCCGGAACTTGGTAGCGGTGGCCTACGGGCTAAAGCTACCGGAGAGGATGCCTCTCCCCACCCCCGGGTCGCACAAACGGGGGAAGGAAGCGGCCGGGGGCTCGGAGCCCAAGAAGGCCAGGGTCCAAAAGAACCCCGGCTCGTCGATGACACCGGCAGCGACGCCGGTGAAGGACCGGGACACGACTCCCGGGACCGAGCGCACCCGGGCGGCGGCCCGGGAAGACGCAACGCCTCCTCCCCCGAAGGGCCCCGTCGAGGCCCGGGGGAAGGAGCAGGCCGTTGGCGGGGCGGCGTCCGATTCGGTGGACTACGCCCCGTCGCCACTCTCGGTGGCGGTCCTCCCGGCCCTCCCGGCATCCTTGGAGCCGGAGAGGCTGGGGGTGTGATTTCCGGAGGCCTCGCCTCCGCGGGTTTGGCCGGTGGACGAGGGGGGGAGCCCCTCGGTCTACGAGGTCCCCCCCCAAAGAAGAGGTCCCGAGGACCTTCCGACCCGGGGCGGGGAAAGGTCTGATGATCCCCCCCCGGGCAGGGACCCCCGCCCAAAGCTCCTCGGCCACGTCTTCGGAGGAGACCTCCTCGGCCACGAAGACGCCGGTGACGCCGGCCGCGTTACCGGACTCACAGGTCCGGGGACCACCCACCGGCCGCGACACCGGCGCCGGGCGAGAGGCCCCTCTGCTTCCCGCCGGGGAAGTCGCCCACTACGCGGAGGGCCTGCACACCCAGAAGGTGCAGGCCTTCGTCGCGGAAGGGATGCTCCATGAGCGTTTCGAGGGGCTTCAGTCCCTCGGGGCCCAGATAACCCGAGTCGACGACGTCTTCATTTATTTCCTGCACTTGAGATTTTTCTAACTCTATATTTTGTAGGTGGCAACTGTTACCTGGGGCCTTGAGCAGCGGGTCGCCCGGCTGCTTAAGGAAGCGGAGGGCCAGGCCGCGGCCTCCGTAGGGCAGCGTGAGGAGGCCCTCCGGGAATGCGATGAAGCCCTCGCGGAACTGTCCCGGGTCCGGGCCCAGGTTCACATTTCCGAGGCTGTTAACGGCCGCCTCCGGGAGGAGGCCAAGGCGAGGGAGGAGGCGCTCCGGGAGCTCGAGGGCTCGAGCGTCCGGGCGGTGGCGGACGGGGGCCGCTCCATCTGTTCGGCCCTCGAGAGCCTTGGCGTAAGCCTAGGCTTCGGCAGCAAGGAGGTGCCACCGGCGACCCTCGCGGAGGCTGTGCATTTTCTCAACGCACAGGTCTCCGCCATTCCGGAGGCTGCCGACGCTCGGGCGCGGGGCCGGGCAATCCCCATCATCGCGGCTGCTGCGGGGCTCATCGAGTTCCGGGGGGTCGGCGCCCGGGCGATCAGGGGCCGCATCCCCCGAAGCTTCCCGGACTCCTTCGAGCCCTCGCGCCGGGAGGTCGAGCAGCTTGTCGGAGGATTCTACGACCGGATCATCCGGGCGAGATTCCCGGCTCCGGCGCCTCCGGCGGGGGACGTCCTAGCCCCAGCCTCAGAAGAAGCCTCCCGGGGGGAGGACGCCAACGAAAAAGTATGAGCCTCCTCTCGGGTCTTTAGATTGGACCCTTTACTTTCTTAGGACTTTTGATCCCGGTAGCTTCTTAGACGAAGCCCCGGACACATGTAAAAAAGACATTTTGAATGCAATGGAATTAGAATTTTTTCTAAGTCTTTGAATTGAATGCGATGTTACCAGGGTTCCCGGGAGGTTACTCCCGGGCGAAGGTCCGGGAGGGGCTCCCCGGGGGAGGCCCAAGCGGCTTTAATCTTGCTAAGCCTTGTCTCCGGGAATCGCGGTGGGGACAGCATCCAGGAGCCGATCCGGATGAGGTGGCGTCCGGAGTGGCACTTGGACAACTTTGACAATCATCGCGCCGAATTGTCCCCTCCGCGACCGGGGTCCCGGATGATACCTCCCCTCTGGATACTTCCACCGCGGGATACGAGTTCTGGCCCGAAGATGTGCTCCGGGACGCTCAGCGCCGCGTGCGAGCATTGTACCGGGACTTGACCCGGGAGCTAGCGGAGAGCCTCCGAGAGTATTAGGGGTAGGAGCCTTCGGGCGTAGAGAATCCCCCGGGTTGTATCGTTTCCGAAGCCCACCGGAGGGGGAAGATGTCCTCCGGGTTTGACAATCAATAAAGCTGTGTTGTTGCTTCTTCTTTCATTGTCTTTTTATTTTTTCTTCTTGGATGGTCTGGACGACTCCCTTTCACAAGAATGAGCTAAGTTTGCTCGTGGGCGGTGCGGTCGACACCCGGGGGTTCCTTATCCCCGTCCGCCCACAGCGGGCCGGAGGGTAGCTCCGGGCGCTGTGGGGGTAACAAGACCCCTGAGGTGAAAACAACCTGTAGCATAGGAATTTTTATGTTAGAAAATTTTAAAATGAGGTTTCCAAGGAAAGGGCCTTTTGGGAGAGAATCGTCCGGTCGCCGTGAGAACGGGGAGCCGGGAATGAGGCCTCATGTGGAAGAAACGTCCAAGAAAACCCGATGAGATTTCCGGAGGTGAGCTTCCTAGGAGACAATCGTCCGGTCGCCGTGAGAACGGGCAGCCGGGAATGGGGTCTCTGGGAAGGAAAATGTCCGAGAAATCCGCGACTTCTCCGGGAGACAATCGTCCGGTCGCCGTGAAAACGGGGAGCCGGGAATAGGGTCTCCGGGAGGCATTCATCCGGTCGCCGTGAGAACGGGGAGCCGGGAATAAGGTCGCCGGGGACCAATCGTCCGGTCGCCGTGAGGACGGGGAGCCGGGAATAAGGTCGCCGGGAGGCATTCATCCGGTCGCCGTGAGAACAGGGAGCCGGGAATAAGGTCGCCGGGGACCAAATATCCAAGAATGCTATTAGACGTCCCACTGGGGAGAGCGTCGAACCTCGACTCCCGTAGGAGGAAGATAGATCCAAGAAGGCCATTAGACGTCCCATTGGGGAGAGCGTCTACTCCCGGAGGAGGAAGTGCCCGAAGACGGGTCTTGAGTGTTTGGGCAGGGGACTAGTCTCCCAAAGTGACTCGTTACCGCGGCCACTGTGACCGGGTTGCCGCTTACACCCTCAGTCCACGAGGGCTAATCGTAACCCGCCCTACAGGAGGGACTTGCTGGGCCTGGCCCACTTCCTCGCGGAGAGGGAATCCTCACGGGGAGGGCTTCCTCGCGGGGAGGGCATCCTCGCAGGGAGGGCGTCCTCGCGGGGAGGGCATCCTCGCGGGGAGGGTATCGCCGCTAGGGGCGGTAATGAGAAAGACCTGCAATGAGACAGTTTGAAAAGCAAGACCTATGTATTGCTAATAAAAATGAAGTACAGGGCCTCCCCCTGCGAAGTCGCGAAAGGGGAGGGAAATACAGTGTCCCTCCTCCCCCTCCGGCGTGAACGCTCCGGGGGAGGGGACAGGCCCATAAGGCTAAACATAGAACTTGCGAAGTAAACGCAAGTTCCACGTGTGCTTCAGCTCCTGCTCTTGAAGGTTGGAGAGCTTATAAGCCCCCGAGCCAAGGACCGCGGAGATCCTGTAGGGGCCCTCCCACTTGGGGCAGAGCTTCCCCTGGGCTTGGGGGTCTGTGACGCGTTTGAGGACAAGGTCCCCAAGGCGGAAAGCTCTCTCGTGCACGCGCTGGTTGTACGCGCGCGCCATCTCTTGCTCGTAGATGGCGTGGCGGAGGAGCGCTCGGTCGCGTTCCTCCTCCACGAGGTCGATCTCCAGGCGCTGGTTGGCCTCGTTGGCCTGGTACGCTGCGGGCGTGGCTCCCTCCAGGAGCTCGACCCGCAGTGACCGAAAGCCGATATCCGGGGGGAGGACTGCCTCCGCCCCGTAGACCAGGGAGAAGGGAGTACGCCCCGTCGCCCGGGACGGGGTCGTGCGCATGGAGCAGAGGATGCTAGGGAGCTCCTTTGCCCATGCACCCCGCTTAGAAGAGGTTTGCTCGAGTCTCCGGCGCAACCCCTGTAGGATCACGCCGTTGACCCTCTCGACAGCCCCATTGCTCTGGGGATGGGGCACTGAGGCGAAGTGCATGACGAGCCCCAGGCCTTCGCAGAATTCCCGGAAATAAGCCGAGTCGAATTGGGTCCCGTTGTCCACGGTGATTTCCTGGGGGACACCAAAACGACATACGACGTTTTTCCAGAAAAACCACTGGACGGCCCGAGACGTGATGCTGGCCAAAGGCTCTGCCTCAACCCACTTTGTAAATAGTCGACCGCGACTACCGCATACTTGTATCCTCCGGGCACTGAGGGGAAGGGCCCTAAAAGGTCCATTCCCCAGCGCACGAAGGGCCAAGTGATGGGGATCGTCCGCAGCGCTATAGGGGGGAGGTTCGAGCCCTTGGCCATCTTCTGGCATGCCTCGCACGTGGAAACACAGTCTCGCGCGTCACGCATGACCGTGGGCCAGTAGAAGCCCTGCCGAAGGGCCTTGGCCGCGATGGCACGCGGGGCTAGGTGAGAACCACAGCTCCCCGCGTGGATGTCTTCGAGAAGATAAAGTCCCTCCGGGCGGGGGAGGCAGCGCAGGAGGGCGGAAGCCCCCCGCTTGTAGAGCCTCCCCTCCAGCAGGAGATATGCCCATGATTTAGCCCGGAGGTGTTTTGCCTCGGTCTCACTAGGAGGGTCCCCCTCCCCCTTGATGAAGGAGATGGGGGGGTCCATCCAAGACGGAGTCCGGATGATCTCGGCGACCTCCGGGACATGAGGCTCGTCGCCCGTGTCCGGGGAGGCCACAGAGGGCTTCGTGATGGTTTCCAGAAAAGCCCCCTTGGGGAGCGATTCCCGGGCGCTTGCCGCCCGGGCCAGGGCGTCGGCCCGGTCATTGTCCCTCCGCGGGATATGCCGGGCCTCGAGGCCTTCGAAATGCCTCTCCATCTTTCGCACTTCCTGCAAATAAAGACTTAAGTTTGCGTCATGGCACAGGTAACACTTGTCCATTTCGCAAACTACGAGCTAAGAATCTCCCTTGACTAGGAGGCGCCGGATCCCCAGGGAGCGCGCAAGGCGCATCCCGAGGAGCAAAGCCTCATATTCAGCGACGTTGTTGGTTGCGGGGAACTCGAGCCGCGCGGCGTACTCGAGTTCCTTCCCCTCGGGGCTCCGGAGGACTACTCCCGCACCAGCCCCGGCGAGACACAGCGACCCATCGAACATGAGAGTCCAATGATCACTACGTTGGGGCGGCACAGGGAGGTCTTCGTCCCCGGACCCAGAGGCGGGAGTCCACTCTGCGACGAAGTCGGCGAGGACCTGCGACTTGATGGCGGAGCGGCCGGTAAGGGACAGGGAGAAGGGGGCGAGCTCGGCCCCCCACTTCGCGATCAGGCCGGTGGCTTCTTTGTTCTGCAGTACCTCCCCCAGGGGGAGGGATGACGGGATGGTGATGGGGTGCCCCAGGAAGTAATGCCGAAGCTTCTAGGACGCCATGAGGAGGGCGTAGCAGATTTTCTCCATCTCCGTGTACCGAGTTTTGGCCCCTTGGAGGGCCTCACTCACGTAGTACACGGGACGCTGCTGCCCCCCTTGCTCCTTCACCAAGACCGCGCTGACGGCGACGGGGGTCGCGGCGAGGTAGAGGAGCAAGGGCTCTTCTGGAGACGGACTCACGAGCATTGGAGGGCTCGTGAGGTACTTCTTGAGGTTGTTGAAGGCTTCCTGGGCCTCGGGGGTCCAGCGGAACCCCTCGAGCCCTCGGAGGATCTTGAAGAACTGGAGGCCCCGCTCCCCCGACCGGGAGACGAAGCGGCTGAGTGCGGCTAGGCGGCCGGAGAGCCGCTGGACGTCCTTGACGGAGCACGGCGGGGGCATGTCTAGGAATGCCCGGATCTTCTCGGGGTTTGCCTCTATGCCCCACTGGGACACGAGGAAACCTAGGAGGTTCCCCCCGCGCACCCCGAAGGCACCCTTCTCCGGGTTAAGTTTGGGCCCAAACGCGCGGAGGTTGCGGAAGGTTTCAGCCAGGTCATCGATGTGGGAGGCTGCGCGGGGGCTCTTGACGACCGCGTCGTCTACGTAGACTTGGACGTTGCGGCCGACTTGATCTTTGAAAACCAGCGTCATGAGGTGCTGGAAGGTCGCCCGTGCGTTCTTGAGCCCGAAGGGCATATGGACGTAGCAGAAGGTTCCGAGGGGAGTTATGAAACTCGTCTTTTCCTCATCCCCTTCCGCCATCTGGACTTGATGGTAGCCCGAGTAGGCGTCTAGGAAGCTCATGAGCTCGCACCCCGCAGTGGAGTCGACGAGCTGATCAATCCGTGGGAGCGGGAAGTTGTCTTTGGGGCAGCGCGGTTAAGGTCGGTGAAGTCCACGCACATCCGCCACCTGCCAGTTGACTTCTTGACGAGGACGGGGTTCGCGAGCCACTCGGGGTGCAGGACCTCCCGAATGAACCCCGCCTCTCGGAGCCGGGTGATTTCCACCTTGATTGCTTCTTGGCGCTCGAGGGAGAGTTTTCGTAGCTTCTGTTTGACTGGGGGGTGACCGGGGGCCACTGGGAGCTTGTGCTCAATGACCTCCCGGGCGATGCCCCGCATGTCCGAAGGCTTCCACGCAAAAACATCGGAGTTTTCGCGCAGAGAGGCCGCAAGTTGCGCTGCATGTTCCTCAGGGAGCTCCGCCCCGATCCGGACGGTTTTGTCTTCGTTGCCCGGGGATAGCAGGACCTTCCGGAGGCCCCCTTCCCGACGCGGCTTGAGGAGGGGCCTCCCAAGCGGTGGCACAGTGACATCTAGTTCCGGGGGAGAAACCTCCCCCCCGGGCGCCTTTATGAGGTTGACGCTTCCGATTGTGGCCGCAACACGCTCGTATAGAGCACGAGCCATGTCTTGGTCTCCCCGGACGTTGATCACGCCATGCGGTCCGGGGATCTTCATGCAGAGGTAGTTTTGATGGGTGGCAGCCCCCAGCCGGTTGATTGTGGTCATCCGCATTATCGCATTGTAGGAGGAGGGGAGGTCCACTACGTCGAAGCGGACCAGCTCGGTCCGGTAGTTCTCCGGTGTGCCGAAGGTCATTGGGAGGTCTACCTTGCACACGGGGTGGATCGGCTTCCCCGGCACAAACCCTTGCAGGGGCCCTGCTGCGGGCTGTAGGAGCTTTTCATCCACCTGCATCTCTTTGAAGGCCTTCAGGAATAGGACGTCGGCGGAGCTCCCGCCGTCCACGAGGATGCGGGCCAGGTGGCAGTTGTAGATGGTCGTGGAGACAATAAGCGCGTCATCGTGTGGGAAGCGAACCCCTCGCGCGTCTTCCGCCGTGAAGGTGAGGTGTACGTCCGACCACTTAGGTGGCGGGGACGCATGTAGCACTCCCACAACCTTGACCTCGCGCGCGTACTCCTTACGCTGGCGCTTAGAGTCCCGCCCGGAGGCAGATCCTCCCACGATGACGTTGATGTGCCGCTGCGAAGTTTGAAAGTGGAGAGCTTCTGAAGGCTCCCCCTCCTGCCCGCGCTGGTCGAGGAAGTCCGCGAAGTGCTGCAGCAGCTGGCTACAGTCTCGGGTAGCGTGGGTACTGAACCTGTGGAAGCTGCACCACGGTCCTTCCCGCCTTCTCCCCGCGGGGCCTTCCCGGCCACGCGAAGACTGTCCTCCCCCATGGCCCTTCGATTTGGGGAAGGGGCGGCTGGCCCTCGGGGGGTCGCGTGAGCCGCCTCCGCCCTCGAGGACAAAGGTGTCCCGAGGCCGTGGCTCGCTACGCCCCCCCTGTCTGGGGCGTTTGGGGGGATCCTTGGCCCCCCGGTCGATGGGGGCGGGAGCCCCCTGGGTCTTCTTCCATATGTCGTCTTCCTCCGCCCGAGCGTACTTTTCGAGTACGTTGAAGAGCTCGTCGGCGGAAGAGGGGCAGCTCCGGGAGAGCCTTCGGTGGAGCTCCCCTGGGAGGATGCCGCTTTTGCAGGCTTCGATGACCGTAGAGTCGGGAACGTGGGCCACTTTGCTCTTCACCTGAGCAAAGCGCTTGAAGAACCTTCTGATGGTTTCTCCAGTCCTCTGCCGGACAGTGTACAGCTGGGAGGAGTCTAGGGGACGCACGTAGTTCCCCTGGAAGTTGGCACAGAACTCCCGCTTGAACTGCGAGAAAGACTTGATGGAGCCAGCCTTCAGGTTGTAGAACCAGGAGCGGGCAATGCCGGAGAGGTAGAGGGGGAAGACGTTGCACTGTACCGTCTCGTCCCCCCCGGCCGCGGAGATGGCTGTGGAGTAGACCTGCACAAACTCGTAAGGGTCTGCCTCACCGTTATAGTGCTCGATGTGCGGAGGGCGGTAGGGTCGTGGCCACCGGATGCTGCGAAGACTTTGGCACAGGGGCTGGTTAGCCCCCTGCACCTCCCGGGGAGAGCCCCGGTCGCTATCTTCTTTCAAGGGACCTTCGTTGTCTGAGTTTGGAAGCGGTCCGAGAGGTCCGCCAGAATGGCGGTGGCGACGCTTTTCCTCCGGACCGGGACTGAGTTCCTGGATGTCCGGGCTCTCCGCCGGAGAGGTTGGCTCTTCCGCGGGTCTCTTCCCCCGACCGGTGCGAGAGCGAGGCTCCCCGCGCCCGCGGCGGGGGGAAGTTCTTCCCCGCGCTCTCGTGAATGCATTCGCTAGACCTCCCCCCGGGCGAAACGGACCTGTCCCACCGAGGGAGGGAGCTCATGCACTGTAGCTACCGGCCCGGAGGCTTCTGGAGCCGATTGGGGGGATCCCCCTGCGACGACCCCTGGGACCGGAAAGGGGGAAGCCCCTGTATTATCCAGAACCGGGGAGGGGGCGCCCACGGCAACGCTTGGAACCGAAGTGGAGGGGGCCCCAGTGGCCACGACCGGAGCCGGAAAGGGGGGAGCCCCTGTAACATCCGGAGCCGGCGAAGGGGGAGCCCCCGCGGCGACGTCCAGAACCGGGGAGCCCATGCGGGGGGAAGTCCGCTGCGGCACGGGAGCTGCTCTGTCAACCGCCACTGGTGCGGTAAACGCGACGCGGGGGGTGGGACTGGCTCCCGGCGTAGGGAAAACCCCCGGCATGAAGTGGGCTCCCGGCCCCGGGAATAGGCCAGGGACGGGGTACCCCCCTGGTGCCACGAAGGGCACCGGCATGAAGTAACCTCTCGGCACCGGGACGGGCCCGGGTGCCGGGAAGGGTCCGGACGTATATCCCGCAGGGGGAGGGAACCCCCCGGCAGGATCATACGGGGTGGACAAACCCCCGGAGGCCGGAGGGGCCGCCGGGTAACCCATAAACGGGGGCATAGTCCTCAGATATTGGTGCGACGCAAATGTGGGGGCCGGAGGCCGCGCCAACACGCTGAGCAGCTCATCCATAGCGTGCTGGGCGCGGAGCTGGCCCTCCACGAGAGCCTCAAGCAGGGCATCCCGGGGAGCCGGGGGAGCCGTCGGGGGGAGACTGGTCCCAGCCGAGGTCCCCGCGGTCACCGGGAACGACCTGGAGGTGGAAGCACCCAAGTTAAGAGGGAAGCGGTACCAGGGCCAGGCGGCCTCCAGGCGGAAGCGCCGGGACAGCAGTGTCCCGGACGGGCGGCGCCGGGTCACCGGGAAGGGTGCGAGCCCTTGTTCTTGGGGGAGCCATGGCGTCTTGTCACGGGTCCCCACGGTCGGCGCCAACTGTCGTGGTATTGCGAATACCCCGGCAGGTTTTGAGAATGATCCTAGCGAAGATTACGTGGCGCGGGTTAATCGGATGAACGGTCCTCCCCCACCGGACAAGCACAAGAAATGACACGAGGATTTATACAGGTTCGGGTCCCGGTGGGGGCCCTACTCCTGTCGACGCGCTCCCAACCGGAGTCGGCTGGGGAGGCTCTCTCTGGGGGAGAGGCTTCCGGAGCACGCCTGTGAGTTTAGCTATTCGAATAAAAGTGATCCGATCCTTACAACAGGGGGGTACAAGGGCTATTTATAGCCCCAAAAAGAAGCAAAAAAGCCTAAACTACCCCGGAAGCCATCGCCGGAGACCAAGTCCCGGGAGGCAAAAGGTGGCGCCCGGGGAGGCCCCGGAGGCCACGTACCCGGGCGAATGGCGGCGCCCGGGACGGCGCCGGAGGCCAAGTCCCGGGAGGCAAAAGGCGGCGCCCGGGGAGACCCCGGAGGCCACGTCCCCGGGCGAATGGCGGCGCCCGGGACGGCGCCGGAGGCCAAGTCCCGGGAGCCAAAAGGTGGCGCCCAGGGAGGGGCCGGAGGCCAGGTCCTCGGGCGACTGGCGGCGCCCGGGACGGCGCCGGAGGCCAAGTCCCGGAAGCCAAAAGGCGACGCCCGGGGAGGGGCCGGAGGACAGGTCCCCGGGCGACTGGCGGCGCCCGGGACGGCGCCGGAGGCCAAGTCCCAGGAGCCAAAAGGCGGCACCCAGGGAGGGGCCGGAGGCCACGTCCCCGGGCAAACTGACGCAACTTACCTGGACTTAGTCCCGCGGAGATTTTCCCCGACATTGACATCGATTACCCCATCGTATATGGGTATATCAACCTTAGCTTCGACCTTGAAAGATTCGACAACTAAAGAGGTGTTGGTGGGGTTGTCGGCCTTATGGTCGTCCTTGTCTTCATCTTCGTTTGGCCTGCACAAGTCTTCAACAATCTTCACACCCTTAACCTTGCCTTTTGAAGCATCAACTTCACAAGGTACAGCCATGGCCTGATGCTTAATTCAAGCAAGCATGGTATCCATATCAGTGGAAAGCATAGCCACTTGTTCGGCTAGGTTAGTTTGAACGGAGGTACCGTCAGAAATCTTTAGAGACTCAATTGTAGGAACCGTCGAATGATCACCTTTGGTTGCAAGTACTTCTTGCAGACATTTGTCAAAGGTTTTGTAACCCTGGGGAGTCTTCACCATCCACAAGATAGGATAGTTGCTCTGATACCAACTTGATCTGATTAAGGTATAGACCAGGTTGTGGCTATACTCGATTAGATGCTGTTTTCTCCCATTGAGATATAGACGGGCTTTGTTTATATTTGACCAGATGCTAATATGCAGAATACGGGATCTTACTCGGAATTACCGAAACTCAATTGATCGAAAACATAGTTCAAAGATAGCACAACTCTTTATTGAAAAAAGGGATATTGTACATGTCAAACGTTAGGATGCACTCACCTACGTCGATGAACTATGTGGTAGATAACTCGATGATCTAAACTAGAACTATTACAAAGTATTTATAGTCCAATCGTATGAATATGTACCAGACTCAATAACCTAAATGTATTAGCCTCGGACAATAACTAAACCCAAAGAAGACTTAGTTATATAGATATTGATCGGCATACAATCCGACAAGAGATCGGATCCTCCCAAGGTCGCGAACCATTCTGAGGTCTCGTACCATTCCAAAGTCGCAAATCCTGTCCGAACTCTCCGAGGTTGTGAATCCTTTCCGAAGTTGACCTGAAGATTCTCCTGGACCCGAAGATCCTCCCAAATCAAAAATCATCAGTGAAAGTTATGAAGTATTGGAATCAACCTTTGGCCATTGTGCTTAATGCTCTACATACATCAAAATGTACAAGGGCCAAGAAATCACTTACTCTTTCACCTGAACTGATAAAAGGTGTCTTTGTCATTTTTCCATGTAAACAAGATTTGCATGTGTCAGATGATTCAAAATCAAATGAGTCTAAAAGTCCATCTTTATAGAGCTTCATGATGTGTTTTTCATTTATATAACCTAAACAACAATGTCATACGAAGGTTGGATTCAAATCATTTTTCTTGAGCCTTTTCGAATTTATGTTGTATACAGGAACTTCAAGATTTAAAACATAAAGCCCATTCAACAATTTGGCTGATCCATAAAGCATATCATTCAAATAAAATGAACAACAATTGTTCGTTCTTCTGAATTCAAAACCTTTCTTGTCTAAACATGAAATAGAAACAATGTTTTTGCTTATGGTGGGAACATAATAAACAATTATTAAGCTCAAAAATCAATCATAAAGGCAAAGCCAATATAAAGGTCCCAACGGCTAAAGCAGAAACTCTTGCTCTGTTGCCAACGCGATGCCGAACTTCACCCTTTGCCAAACTTTTGCTCCTTTTAAGCCTCTGCAACGAAGTGCAAATATGAGCTCTTGAACTGGTATCAAATACCCAAGAATTAGGAGAAGTAGCAATATTGACTTCTATAACATAAATACTTGAAGCATTGACTTCTATGGTTTCATATCATTCCACCCTTGCCTGGTCTTCGAACAAGTTTTGAAGAGCCACACTCATGTCATAAGCATTGATGTTCTCGAATTGCTTTTGGAACTCAGAACCCAATGTTGCTAACATGAGTCAACTGACATGGAGATCGTCATCAACATGCTTCTTGTAAGCATCTCATTGAGATTGTGGAGCGTTAGCCAAAGGTTGATCAACAATTGGGGACTTTAGAACATAGTCCTTTCTTTCTTGCTTGAGAATAATTCTCAAGTTACAGAACCAATCAATAAAATTTGTTCCATTCAGTTTTTCTTTACTAAGAACAGATCGCAAGTTAAAGCTGGATGAGGAGCTATCGGCCATTATCTACAACAAAAAAACATGCAAAAAGATATCATACTCATGAATATTTTTCTATTAACAATTAATAAATGAAACTTCCACTATATGTTTAAAAACACAGTCCCTAGAATGACATATAGTGGGTCGAGATCCATATTTCACTAAGTCCTAGTGAGCTTTGGCATCACTACTTGAAACCTAGTTATTTAGGTAAGCAACTTTTCCTAATCATATCATATATGACACTTGTTTGTTGGGAGACATCAATATGCCCCGGCTCCCAAAACCATGTCCAAAGGCTCAAAACCGTTTTGATAGCCTTGTTAAAGTAAAACCAATTCTATGCGTATAAGTGTCCAACACTTCTCCTGCCTTACCAAGATAGTTAAGGGCACCTTGATTTGTCAAGCCTACCAAATAATGATCGAGGCTTTGACAGTTGCAACAATTGAAAAGGGCATCAAAACAACTTAATTTTAGGGACTTTACAATGTTCAGAATTTTCAGGCAACAATCAAGACTATCAAAATAATCATCACAAATAATCAAATCAATCTATGAGATAGTATAGCCCTTTAATATGGTGATATTCATCTCCATCTTCTTAGGACCAGTCCTCCGTGCTTCCAAAATCCTGAAGCGGGTTCCAAGATACTACACTAAGAGAGACATATGAATTTACATGAGAGTGCCAATAAACACACATGTCAACAAGCAGGCCGTTATACAAAAAGAGATGACCATATAAGCCATGGTAAAAATAAATGATTCATAGATCATGATAATTATATGATCACATCACATAAACATGCATAAGGGCCACACTTCTCATACAAATTCCTCCAAAAACAAATTAGGTAAAGAATCCATTCCCGTCATGCACATTAGTGGCCTTTAACAGTAAAAGGGGTGACGGCGACCTTCGGCAGATTGATCTTATCAGCCCAACTTCCGAACTAATCTAATCGGTTGAGATTTCTATTAATTCCCATGGTGACATTTCAAAGATGTACCAAATATTTTAGATCCAATCTAACAAAGATCCTCCTCTCCGATCGTGTCACTACAATGCTAGCCTTACACCACCTCCCACTGGCCCATGCAAGGATTCATAGCAGTAATCAGATTAGATATGAACTTATGTAAAATTGATCACATCAATTGAACAAGTCTACGTCACGAGATATTATCTTCTACCATTATGCCGAGAGTGCTAGATCACATCTATCATACGTCAGGATGGGTTTCATCACATGAATCACCAACAGACAAAATTCTACTAATTCAGATATAACATGTTATCATCAAATATTGATAGATCTAACCTATTAAAACATACATATGTCACATATATGTTAACAATCTAGATCTATGCTACACAAGGAGGCTTCGATACCATTGAAGGAGAACGGGTTGCTACTCTAGCGATAATTTCAAAAATTTAACCCGAAAACCAAAGAACCATGTAAGCATAAAATCATAGATCAGATGTTTACCACTAGACAAGTGGATGTGACTATACAGCAGTGGAAGAAGAGTCAATATCTCAATCGGATCTTGACCAGCAGTGCAGTAGTAGCAGCCGCACCTCTATAGAAGTCCACACGTCCGGGGATGGAGCACTGCGTGTTTGTGTGCTAGCACCAACACACGCGGCTAGGGTTTTATGAGATCTATCTCGTGGATGGTTGTGGCAGCTAGAATAGATCAGATGTATTTTGCATGCCCACCTCACCTCCTTTTATAAGGCCTTGCAGATAAGTCCTACTTAAATGCGAACTCTAATCCCAATGGTAAACCCATTACCAATAGGGGACCCATTTCAGATCCCATCCGAATTAATGCACCAACCCGTTAAGTGGGTGACCCTGTAGGTTTGTGTATATTTGTCCACGACCAGAAACAACTTCCCAAATCACAAGTCATAAGTGGTCCGTAGTACGACATTATGACTACCGGCATGTACGAATATCATATCCGATGAACTAATACAACTTATCATGGATTATCTCATTGCCTCACGATACCAGATCGAACTCAACGTGAGAAACATGTCATCCTTGAATAGCTTGGTCCTTTCTCAATCTTGAAATGGACTAACCTTTATCCATAGTTCACCCTCAACTATATTCGGCATGGCCATACACTTACTTAGTTCAATTACATCAAGGGGCGTAGAGATATCTCTCCCAAGATATGAGAGGGGCAAATTCCATCTCGACCATTCACTTCCAACCACATTGTTCATCACATATCTATATGTCACTTTTATGACTACTCGGTTAAAAGTAGTGGTTGATGACACCAAGGTATGCTACTACGCATGTATGAAACCATGATGATCTTAGGTCTAAAGAGAAACCAAAATTACTGTTAGAAACAAATTGATGACACATAATAATATCAACAGTGTCCCAAGATGGGTCAATCTGACCAAATCTTATAGCTCGCCAAGAAATAGCTACAATCTTTGGAAAAAGAGTACCTAATTGTGAGGATCCCCCAGAATCTTTTCGAGTGCTCATTTGAGAACTACGATCTTTGGCTCTAGAACTGAATCATTTCCTTGTATATGAGAAGAACTTCCGGGTTAATAGGGAGGAAGTTTTATCGGAGTAAATTATTTTCTTATTTCTATTTTATGATCGACCAATATAAACATCAACAACTTCACATGTTCTCCGACATGTGTCCAAGACATTGTCTTGATATGTAACGCCCTGAGTTAAGGGTGAAAAATTTCCTTTTTCTTCAATAGCATGCATGCATGTATCAGTAATAATAGCCAGATCAGTATCTATCCTAAACCCTAAAACCTCCAAAATCTATCCTATGACCTCAAATTAAGATCAGATTATTTAGATGTGATCTATTAGTTATCCTGAATCTAAAAGTCTTCAGAACCTAGATCCAATTCTATCTCTAACTCCCAGAATTATCAACTCCTTCTGTTTTCGAAAACAGAATTACCTTATATTACTTAAATACCCTAAGTTTCAGAATCCAGATTTAATCCGAATCTTGATCAAGTTCAGACCAGATTATTTCTGGAATATGATCATGGGTATGTCAATACCTTAATCTAAAAAGTTGACAGTCATATTTCACCATCTAGACTCTTTTCACAAATCAGTCCAAAAGTTATCGCAAATTAGTCCTTATCTGATATCTGAAAACCTAAAAAGACTAAAATCTCCAGATTAACTCTAAATTCAGAATTTCTTCAGCAGATCTTTCCTAATTGCTATTTGCCACAAGTTTCTCTTCTGTGCAGATATCAAAATCGAACCCTAAATGCCAGAATTCGAAATCGACAAAACTTAAATCTTGTTTTACCCTAATTTACCCTATTTTCAATTGTATCAAAAGCTATCCAAATGTGCCAAGTTTTATTTTCAATCCCTGCCAAATCATCTGTGGAATAAAGATTGCCAAAATAGCAGAATCAAATTCAGAACAAACCTTCCAGAATTCCAGATTTGCAATTCAGTCCAAAATTCAAGATTTGAAACTGCAGTTCAGTCCAAATTCGACCAGAGGACTTAGCTGTTTTCGACCAGGTCAACAGCAGCATTCGACCAGGGACCGCCGTGCTTGTGCGCTGTGGTTGCTCATCGCCGGTGAGGCTTCGCCTGCGCTCGTGACCGTGCATGCCGGTGCGCACGTGTCCCCACTCCAGCTAGTGCCGTGGCAAGGCCGCTGCTACGTCGATGACCAACGCTGCTCCCGCGCGCGATCAGCAGCAACTTTGTCAGCAATCCATCGCCACGTAGCCTCGCCGCACCAGTACTTGTCGCCACCGCTTGCTACAAGCTTTGCCAGGTCCCGATGAAGCGACATTGTGATCAGCTGAAGGCTTGTCGCCGTCGCATCACCGTTCTTCGCTGTGTCTTCGCCGCTGTTGCTCCAGCACGCAACCAGTCAAGTCACCAGCAGCCAATCTCTTCATTGTTTCCTCTTCGCATGCTTCACCTGCCTATTTAAGCATCCTTGTGCTCAGCAGCTCCCTCAAACCTCACTGGAAATCATCCACGTCTCAGATTTTCTGTCTTAGTCTTCTTCTCCGGCGAGACCAGTTCGAGGCCTCACGGTGACAGCCTCAACCGCAGCCTCAACCACCAAATTGACAGCACTAGTAAGTTCCACTCGCCTCCCTCATCGTGCTGTACCATCTAATTGGTTTACATTGCATCTAGTCGCCGGCGATCACCGGAAATGGCTGAAAATCGAAGATTGCCCTGTTCCGGCAATGCAGGCCGATTCAATTCGAATTAGCCCTCAAACCTGTGAAGCAAATCGATCAGTGAGCCAAATCAAGCAAGCCTGTGAAGTTGGATTTCGAATTTAAACAAGAATCGAAGCTTTTCCCTAAATCGAGCTTCACCAGAAAACCGGCGATCGTCGCCAGGCTTCTCCGGTGATCCTCCGGTCAATTTGATGTTACCAGAAGCTTCCCTATACCTCCTAGATACTCTCCAAGCAAGGAATTTAGTTCTCTCGGCCTGTAGCAGAAACCCCCAACTGGAAGTGTCTCTTCTCCGGCGACGATGATCGGAAAAGTGATTCCGGCCATTTCAGCCCTCGAAACCTTGTCATTTAGATGTGCCCTAGTCTCCTGAGTATTTTTGTCTTCTAGCATGACACCTAGATCGGCCTAGATTGGAAGTTACAGCCATGCCAAGTTTGTGTCCAGAACTGCTCCAGTGCAACCAGTTCATCTCTGTTCATCATCAAATTTCTTGCTTTCCAGCCATTTTCAGCCCTAGATCCTATTGAATGATTTATTCCTGTTATCAATGCCTACCTCCCAGACAAAGTGGTGCATCATTTGGGGCCCTAGATCAAAAGTTATGCTAAGCCCTAGTTTCTGGCCATGTCAAGATTAATGCCAGGCTATGTCAGTCAGTGGCATTAGCCCTTTTCACTGTCTTCCAGATGTGCATCTTGAGCATAACTTTGTCCCTTAGATTCCTGAAGTTGTGATCCACAATTTCTTCTTCTACCACAACTTGAGCTAAGCACTCTAGCTTTTCTTAAAGCTATGTCGATGCTTTGAACCGAATGTCGACCTAAAGACGTTCGCTATTTTTGAGCGAACCAGTCGCAATCTTGATATCATTCTGATATTTTGAGACATTTGGAACCTTGTAAACCTTTGACAGCTAATCTTAATATTGGTTTCCTTAACTTAACCCTAATCAGCCTCTAAACCAAATCATTTCAGAATCATCAAGACTTCATCTTGCATTATTGCATATAGTATAATAATGTATGGAAAAGATTATGATTATTGGTTGTTTGTTTGATTGGAGAGCAGATCAAGAGCCCGAGTTCGAGGACTTCACTGCGAATCCGACGTCAACTGCTGTATTTTACGACGCGGAAGGCAAGTCATATCCTTGGTCATCTTGAACCTATATTTTAAATGTTGCTAAAACATAACCTTGAATATAGGCAATATTGCATGTGAAAGATTGAGAATGGTTGATCTATGAATTGGCAGTACTAGACTGGTTATCTGTGAAATGTGAAATAAACAAGTTTTGAGCCATGAACTATTATATGTATTTATATACTTATATTCATGAAATAAAACCCCTAGCCGTGACCAGAAAAATGGTGTGGATGGCTGTAGCACTGGAGGTGCTAGACTGCAAAGGAATGCAGGCACTGAAGGTGCAGGGTTGTGGATAGTCTGGTCATTGGCATATAAGGACTAGAACCTTGTGTTGTGCGTCTAGTGGCATGAACAACGTGCTAACCGCAAGCCTGGTATGGGACAGGCCTGAACAAGTAATTATGTAGATCGCACATGAAACCCCTGCATGAGATGTGTAGTGATGCACGATAAACACGGAGCGCGGCTCCCACACATATCACTGAAGGTGATCAAGCACGCTGACCCAGTAATGGGAATAAGCAAAGGGGTGGAGGTTTGTATACAACCTGCCACAACTGTGCCTCGCTGAGAGCCACAGGGTCGGGGGTGAATTGTAAGTGATGCATAACAAAAGTTCTTGTTATCTCCACCTTGCCACTCACACATGGTTGTGAGGAGGGGTCTAATCATTTTGATAGGATGGGCTTGAAAGTGGAATATCTTGCCGGTAAATTGGTACCTCTCTGCAGAGTTAAAAACGTATTGGAATACTCCGAGCTCCCGGGTTTATAGGAGTCTGCTGCGGTGGATTAAATCCACGGGGTGTGACACAAGTACTATTTTCTAAATAAAATATGTTTAAATCAAGATTACCCAAATGACATGTGTTGTCATGATAAGGAGTGCTGCCGTGGGCTGTCGTGTGTCGACGTGTCGCGATAGTGCTATAATCTAGTGAACATGAATGATGATGTTACTTTATGAAAAGTGCTGCCATAAGATGAAATGTGAAAGGAAAAGATTATTTTACAAATATCCATAATTCTTGACTAGTCTAGGTTCATATCATCACTACTATATGTATTTACTCTTACCCATGACTTGCTGAGTACGTAAGTGCTCACCCTTGCAACATTCAACTCAATAGATGGAGCCTACCTTGATCAAGATGATGGCACGGAGTATTACGTGGATCCAGAAGGAGGAGAATCAGTTCCGCCAGAGCCCTGAAGTGTGTTGTTCTACCGTCAACTTCTTTTGTGGGAGGGTCACCTATCTTCTGCTGCGTAGTTAAATATTTTGCTAAACCCTGAATGCCATGTAGGCATTGTAATCCTCTTATGTAATATTAAGGCCAGCAGGCCACACTGCTTAATATTTTGTGAGTACTCTGTTGCAATGTAATATACTCCTGTGTTTGACTCATCCTGGGAAGTCAAAGGTTTGTAATTTGGGACTAGCTGCAGCGAGCTAGGTCTCTACAGGAGTAGTCGTTGTCCCAGTCTCGGGGAGCGACATGATATCTCATATGCATGGTTCATGAAACTCGACTATCAATCAATGATCGTGCTGACTTGTCTTATATTATTATTCCATGTGATGCAGAAAATCAGGGATGTTTAGAATAAGTATCACTGATAATGCGGTAGGTAAATTGAGACAATTCATATATCATTATAAAGAGTTCCATGAACAAGTCACATACTTGTTGTTCGATAAAAGTGACACTTTATTCAGGGAATACAATAAGAATTTATAAACAAGTCATGATACAACCATCTCCATGATTGCCTCTAGGGCATATCTCTATTAGGTGCGCCCCGTTGTGCGACTCGGGGTTGTGCTCATGGAGTAGAGGATGCTAGGGAGATCCTTTGCCCAATTTCCACGCTTGGATGCTCTTTGCTCGAGTCTGTGGCGGAATCCTTGGAGGATAACCCCATTGATCCGTTCGACAGCCCCATTGCTTTTGGGATGGGCTACCAAAGTGAAGTGTGGGGTAGTGCCTAGGCGTTCGTAGAATTTCCAAAATACCGCTAAGTCGAATTGAGTCCCGTTGTCAGTGGTGACCTCCCAAGGGACTCTGAAGCAGCACACAATGTTCTTCCAGAAGAACTTTTGCACCACTTGGGAGGTGATATTTTCCATGGACTCTACCTTAACCCACTTGGAGAAGTAATCCACCGCGACAACCGCATACTTGTAGCCCTCTGGCGCCATGGGCAAGGGACCAAGGAGGTCTATCCCCCAACGGACAAAGGGCTAAGTAATCGAGATGGGTTGTAGTGTGGCAGAGAGAAACTTGGAGCCTTTTGCCATATTTTGGAAGGCCTCACACGCCAAGATGTGGTCTTTCGCTTTGCGGGCCATGGGTGGCCAATGAAAGCCTTGTTGAATGGCCTTTGTGGCGACAATGCGTGGGGCTAAGTGGGAGTAGCAACTCCCCAGAAGGAGGTCTTTGAGGAGTTGGATGCGCTCTGCCCAAGGGAGGCAGTGAAGCAGGGCGGAAGCTGTGAGACCCCCATTTGAGGATCACCTTGGTAACCGCCCAGGTAGGTTACACACAGCATGATGCCACATGAGCTCAAACCACACAAGCATAGTAATATCATTAAACAAGTATCAGGCCAACATGGCCAATATTACATAGCCAAAGCACCGAAAATGGTGCTAATTAGAGTTGTTAAGAAAATAACCAGTTTATCAGAACCAGAATCGGTATCCAAGTACCGAACACACAACATAAAGCACAAAGCAACGACAAACAGCTTGACTTCAATCAGCAGCGGGGTTGGAGGGACTTCTCCCACATCTGACTTGACTTGGTGCATGAACCTTCTAGAACGTGGGCTCGTCCGGGGAATTTCCATCTTCTGCTGAGTACTCATAACTGAAGGAATCGGGATCCTCGAATCCCTCTTCTACAGTTGGATATAAATGCAAGGGTGAGCACTTGGTGCTCAGCAACACTCATTGCAGGGATTAATGCAATTGTACTTACATGAGGGTGAAACATATGATTCCGGGGTTTCAGTTTCATATGTATAGAGATATATAGATTTCCAAGGCATTTGTTCGGTAAAACAGTACTTTTGTCATGAAAATGATACTTTAAACATTAAACAGGTTTTCAATAAAACATTAGATGTAGTGGTCTCCCATGAGTCACTACTTTGTTAACCGCATTATGAAAACATTCCAAAACATTACTTGTGCTATAACCCATGGATAACATCCACTACGAAAAGACTCCTGAACCTGGGAGTACAGAGTATCTGATACTTCTTTTACACTTTGCAAAGGTGTACCTCTTTTTAAATCCACTGGTTCACTCGGCTTTCAAGTCGGATCAGCTCCATGTGACTTACACACATGTGACAAGGCTAAGATCACACAACGCTTTTGCATTTCAGTATTAACAGTATCCCCGCCCGGTAAATAGACAATTAAGTCTCAAGTACCGTTGTGGGTCTTCCCCACTGCCTTACTTCCTAGCCTCTCTGGTCTATGTTCCCGCAGGACACATAGCCTTGGTCTATGTCTATGCAAGACATACGACCATTTAAGATTACAACCGCTCACGGCTTAATCAGGTCTAGGGCGCCTTCCTTCTTTCCACCTTTATCTCTCATCATTTTTCTGAACTCACATCACTCATGGCCGAACCTTGGCCTACCAGTTTCCACGCGAGAAACCAGATCGACAAACCATGCAGGGAACTGCTAATACCAAAAAGCTACTAAGTTGTGCCTGTCCCATACCAGGCAAGTGGTTGGTACGTTTACAATTCGCATAGAGACACAGCACAAGGTTCTTGTCCTTATGAACCAATAGTGAGGAACATTCACATTCCCTGGTGCGCACCGCACCCTCTCCATACAAACCAATCCTCACTACTGATCCCTTTTATCAGTTTTCTTGACAAAACGGTTTTCATTATAACTTCCCATGTATTTGACCATTTCAAGTTTAATGTGGATATTCAGTATATGAGTCCTAGGGTGACAAAAGCATATATATGAAGGTTCAATAACAAAAGGGGTTTCATGATTCATTAGGTAATATCTATTCATGTCATTCAAACATAACTTGTATCTCAAATAAGTATGCATAGTAAGAAACAGTGAATATACTTCATATGAAAATATTGGGTGAGACATGATCAAAGGAATGAGGCTTGCCTTGCAATGCTGGGTCTAAGTACTCAGACGGATCTTCAAAGACTTCCTCTGCTCCTTCAGCTTCTGACTCTGTGGCAATCAACCAACACACAAACACATACCATAAGCATACAGAAAGTAGTTTCCATAGAAATTATTAAGTAAATAAGTCATGCATGCAGGGGAAAGGGTTAGGACAAGGTCACAAGGGCTCTGGTCGAAGAAACGGCTAAAAAGGATTGAATGTCGAAGGGTCGACATTCGGTTCATGGCTTTGGCATAACTACAAACTGATCTTAGGAGGGTTTTCTGGAGAAGTGATAGAAGGGAAAGATGTAGAACACAACTCCAGGAATCTAGGGGACAAAGTGACATTTCCATTGCTCAACCAGAAGGGGTCAAACAAGGCTAATGCCAGTGGCTGACATGCACTGACATAGTGCTGGACATGGTCAGAAACTAGGGCATGGCTTAACTTTTGATCCAGGGCTCCAATTGATGCAACACTTTGTCTGGGAGGTAGGCATTACTAACAGGAACAAAATACTCAACAGGGACAAGAGCTGAAAGTGGCCGGAGGGTGGCCAAATCCGGCGATGAACTGCGGTGGCGACACGGCACAGACATTGATCTGGACAAGAGCTTGGCAAGGGCATAACTCACAATCTAGGCAGATCCAGGTGTCGAGCTAGTGGAATAAAATGCTCAGGGAGGTGAGGCGAAGCTAAGGGACAAAGTGGTGTCGGCTGAATCGGCCGGGAAAGAATTCCGGCGAACTGTGCCGGAGAAGATGACTTTAGAATTGGGGATTTTTGATACAGGGCGAAAGAGCTCAATTCCAAGCTTGGGGATGATCTCTAGGGCACAACAAGGCTACTGGAGGGGTTAATTTCATTGGAGATCGGCCGGAGGGGCTCGGCGACGAGGTCCGGCGAACTGGTGGACCTCCAGATCGGGATTTCTTCAATTTGAGCGCAATTGGGGATCCTGATTCAACAGGCTTGCTCTACTAAGCTCACTGATCAAGTTCTTCTATAGAATCGAGAGCTAATTCGGGCTGAATGGGATAGCATTGAGGGAACAGGGGTTTTCTGGTTTTCCGGCGATCACCGGCGATGGGGAGCACTATGATGCAATTGCTTGCTTGGGCACGGGAAGATGGGTGTGGGGAACTTACTGGTGAACCTGGATTGGAGAGATGGGCTACGGTTTGCTCTGGCGACGGTGGCTCCAGAAACAGCTCGCCGGAGAAGAAAGGGAAACAGTGAAAAACTGGGAATTTGGCTAAGTCTTGAAGTTGTGCTTCTTCACAGCACTGAGGGGGTTTAAATAGGTCCAGGGGCGAAGCTAACGAGGGATTAAGCAACAGCGGTTGCTTGTGCCGGAGAGAAGTTTGTCGGTTGCTGCAGCTTTGCCAGTTGCATTGGGACTTCACCAGTGATGGCGCAGATGCGTAGGCAACGGCGCAGCTCCGGCAACGACACGTACGCGCATGCAAATGCCACGGCAACGGTTGCGCGCGCGAAGACACGGCTCTGGGGCGAGGGCGTTTATCCGCTGGGCTAGGCGATGCCACGGTGGCTATCACGTGCGCGCGGGGTGGCTCAACCGATTACGAGCGCGGCGACCGGAGAGGATGGCCGGCGGCGAGCTCTGCGGCGAAAACACGGCGCGGCTCCGGTGAAGACGCGCTGGTCGTAGCCAACGACCAGGCGCTGGTCGAAAACAGCCGAAAAGATTAGAGGGGCTGATTTGCAATTTCAAATCTTGCTCCAGGGACTGATCTGCGAGGAAAAGTTGAATAGGAAATGGACTTGATTGCAAATCTGGAGATCTAAGGGTCCGATCTGAAATCTGATTTCGCAGATAAGTTGCATAAAATTGTTAGAACTCATCTGGCCAAAGTTTGGTAAGATCAAGCAAGATCTGAAGGGTTTCGACAAAAATTAGGGGAAACAGTTTAGGGTAAAATAGGGTAATTAGGGTTTTAAAATGGCAAGGGTTGAAACTCAGCTTTAGGATGGGATTTTGGAGATGATCCCGAAGGGGAAAATGTTCTGAACAACATTTAGAAGCGAATGGCTGAAGCAGATTAGGGTTTGGGGTCAAGATGTGGATTTTGGCTATTTTAGTGTTTGGCAAAAACAGGGTGTTACAGAAGCCCCTTGCTTGTAGAGTGTCCCGTTGAGCAGGAGGTATGCCTGCACCTCGGCGCGGAGGCGTTTCGCCTTAGCTTTGCCAGCGGGCTCTTCCTCCCCCTAATGAAAGAGACCAAAGGGTCCATCCATAACGTGGCCTGGAGGATCTTAGAAATCTCTAGGTTGCGGGGCTCGGTGTCCGGGTCGGGAGTAGTCACCGAGGTTTACGGAATGACCTCTAGGGAAGTGCCCCCTGGAAGAGCCCCTCAGGCGCTTGCCGCCTAGGCAAGGTTGTCAGCAAGGTCGTTGTCATGCATCACGCTTTGAGGCCTTCAAAATGTTTTTCCATCTTCTAGACCTCTTTGAGGTAGATGCCCAGATTCGTGTCATGACACAAATATGATTTATCCATTTGGCACAGCATGAGCTGAGAGTCTCCCTGCATGAGGAGTCACCGAATCCCCAAGGAGCGCCCAAGGCGTAGCCCGAAAAGGAGAGCTTCATACTCGGCGACATTCTGCATTGTGGGGAACTCGAGCCTTGTGACGTATTCGAGAGTTCTTCCCTCAGGTCTTCGGAGGACAACTCCTGCGCCTGCTCTGGCGAGGCACAAGGAGCCATCGAAGAAGAGGGTCCAGTAGTCGTTGCACCAGGGCCGTGCGGCATGGGATTCATCCTCAGACCCAGGGGAGGAAGTCCACTCTGCAACAAAACTTCAAGGACTTGTGACTTTCTGGCCGAGTGTCTCATTAGAGAAGATAGAACGGGGCCAGTTTGGCTCCCCATTTTCTGATTCGGTCGGTGGCCTCTTTGTTCCACAACACCTCCCCTAGGGAAAGGGAGGAGGGAACCGTGATCGGGTGGCCAAGGAAGTACTGACGAAACATCCATAACACCATCAAGAAGGCATAGCAGACCTTCTCCATCTACGTGTATCTTGTCTTTGCACCTTGGAGTGGTTCACTCACGTAGTAGACGGAGTGCTATCATCCGTCGTCTTCCTTGACGAGGACTGTACTAACGACCACCGGGGTGGCCACAAGGTACAAAAGTAGTGGCTCTCCCTGGCACGGGCTCAGGAGCATGGGAGGGCTCGTAAGGTACCTCTTCAAATCGTCGAACGCTCCTTGGGCCTCGGGGGTCCATAGGAACCCCTGGAGACAGTGAAGGATCTTGAAGAATTGGAGACCGTGCTCTCCCGACCACGAGATGAAGCGACTCAACAGAGCCATTGCGGATGGAAAAAGCACGTCTTTTCAGGTTATACTTGAACCCATACTTACGGAGGTTGCGGAAGGTTTCCGCTAACTCTTCAAGGTGGGCAATCGCAAGGATGGTCTTGACGACCGCATCTTCAACTTAGACCTCAACATTATGGCCGATCTAGTCCTTCATGATAGAGATATGACCTAGAGGCAATCATGAAGATGGTTGTATCATGTCATGTTTATGAATTCTTATTGTATTCCTTGAATAAAGTATCACTTTTATCGATCAACAAATATGTGACTTATTCGTGGAACTCTTTATAATGATATATGAATTGTCTCAATTTAATTATAGCTTTATCAATGATACTTATTCTAAACATCTCTAACTTTTGGCATTACATGGAATAATAATGCAAGAGAAGTCAACACGATCATTGTCGCGCCCCGAAACTAGGACCATGACTACTCCTGTAGAGACCTAGCTCACTGCAGCTAGTCCCATATATGCATAGCATACACATACCCTTGACTTCCCAGGATAAGTCAAGCACAGGAGTATATTCACATTGCAACAGAGTAACTTACAAAATAGTTAAGCAGTGTGGCCTGCTGGCCTTAATATTATATAAAGAGATTACAATGCCTTCACGGCATTCATGGTTTAGCAAAATAATATCTACACAGCAAAAGATAGGTGACCCACCCACAATGAGAAGTGGACGGCAGAACAACACATCAGGGCAATGACGGGATTGACTCTCCCCCTTCTGGATCCAAGAAGTTCTCCATGCCTTCATCTTGAACATTGAACGCTCCATCTACTGATTTGTAGGTTGCAAGGGTGAGCACTTACGTACTCAGCAAGTCATAGGTAAGAGTAGATACATATAGTAGTGATGATATGAACCTAGACTAGTCAAGAATTATGGATGTTTGTAAAATAATCTTTTTCTTTCATATCTCATCTCATGGCAGCACCTTTCATAATATAACATCATCATTCATGTTCACTAGATTATAGCACTACCGCGACACGTCGACACACGACAGCCCACGGCAGCACTCCTTATCATGACAACACATATCATTTGGTTAATCTTGATTTAACACATTTTATTTAGAAAATAATACTTGTGTCACACCCCATGGATTTAATCGACCGCAGCAGACTCCTATAAAACCCCGGAGCTCGGAGTATTCGAATACGTTTTTAACTCCGCAGAGAGGTACCAATTTGCCCACAAGATATTCCACTTTCAAGCCTTTCCTATCATAACATAATGATTGGACCCCTGACTCACTTCATATTGTGAGCGGCAAGGTGGAGATAACAAGAACTTTTGTTATGTATCACTCACAATTCACCCCCGACCCTGTGGATCTCCGTGAAACACAATTGTGGTAGGCTGTATCATAACCTCCACCCCACCTCATTTTCCCATTGCTGGGTCAAACATCATATCACCTTCAGTGATAGTAGGAGTCAACCTCCAAGTCAATCATTACAACACAACTCATGCAGGGGTTTCATGTGCGATCCACATAAGTACTTGTTCAGGCCTGTCCCATACCAGGCTTGCGGTTAGCACATTGTTCATGCCACTAGACGCACAACACAAGGTTCTAGTCCTTATATGCCAGTGACCAGACCATCCACAACCCTGCACCTTCAGTGTCTGCATATCCTTTGCAGTCTAGCACCTCCAGTGCTACCGCCCTCCATACCATTTTTCTGGTCATGGCTAGGGGTTTTATGTCATGAATATAAGTATATAAATACATATATAATAGTTCATGGCTCAAAACTTGTTTATTTCACATTTCACAGATAACCAGTCAAGTACTGCCAATTCATAAATCAACCATTCTCAATCTTTCTCATGCAATATTATCTATATTCAAGGTTATGTTTTAGCAACATTTAAAATATAGGTTCAAGATGACCAAGGATATGACTTGCCTTCCGCGTCGTAAGAAACAATAGTTGATGACGGGTCAACAGCGAAGTCCTCGAACTTAGTTTCTGGATCTGCTCGACGACAAACAAACACACAATAATTACTTATTATATTAAACTGTTTTAGGATCCATATGCAGATATGCTTAACAAGAATGACTAAATGATACTGGAGATAATTGAGATTGCAAGCTGAACTGACTTGAGATTCTAGGGTTTCAAGGAATTGGCTAAGAATGGGTGTTAGATGCTCTTAGGATCTCAAGGTTACAATAAGAACATCAGTTTTTGTGGCTGGGTTGATCAAAAACAGCGAATGTCAGCAGATTGACACTCGGATCAAGGCTCTGACATAACTTCAAGAAAAGCTAGAGAGATTATCTCAAGTTGTGATAGTAGAATAAAGTGTAGATCATAACTCTACAAATTCAGTGGGCAAAGTGGCTTTCAAATTGCACAATCAGAAATGGGTAAACAAGGCCAATGCCATTGGCTGGCATGCACTGGGACAATGTCAAAAATTAGGGTTTAGCAGCAAATATAATTCAAGGGCTCAAATCAAGTTGTGATAGAAGAAGAAATTGTAGATCACAACTTCAGGAATCTAAGGGACAAAGTTATGCTCAAAATGCACATCTGGAAGGAAGTGAAAAGGGCTAATGCCACTGACTGACATAGTCTGGCATTGAACTGACATGGCCAGAAACTAGGGCTTGGCATAACTTTTGATATAGGGCTCCAAATGATGCACCACTTTGTCTGGAAGGTAGGCATTGATAACAGGAACAAATCATTCAACAGGATCTAGGGCAGGAAATAGCTGGAATGTGATAAAATTTAGTGATGAACTCGATGAACTTCACTGCACAGGATTAGTTCTGGACAGATTTCTTGGCATGGCTATAACTCAAAATCTAGACAGTTTTAGAAGGAAAAAATTCTCAGGAGGTTGAGGCACACCTGAAAGACAAGGTGGATGAAGCTGAAACGGCCAGGAATAGGTTTCCTGTGAACGGTACCGGAGAAGAAGACATGGGATTTGGGTGTTTTTGCTACAGATCAATTGAACTCAATTCCAAGCTCAAGGAGTAATATAACGGTAAGAGGAAGCTACCTGCACGATCAACTTGGCCGGAGGATGGCCGGAGAAGCCTGGCGACGATCGCTGGCGACTGGAGAAATTCAAATCTGGGGAAAGCCTCGATTGATATTCAATTCTGGAATCTTGATGCATAGGCTTGCTGGAAATGGCTCACTGATCACTTTACTTCATAGGTTCGAGGGCTAATTCAAAGTAATTTGAACTGCATTGCCGGAACAGGGCAATTGGGATTGCCGGCGATCACCGGCGATAGTGAAAGGGATATAGGAAATCGACTAGAGGGGGGGTGAATAGGTGATTTTAACAAATTATCAAAAAGACAAACAATTTAGAGATAATGAGAGCAAATAAACAACACAAGATGAACAAAGCACAATTTCAACACAAGGATATATCCCGTGGTCTCGGTGATTTGCCGATCACCCCTAATCCACGTTGAGGAAAACTCAAATGTCATGGTATCGCGAATACCCTGGCAGGTTTTGAGAACGATCCTAGCGAAGATTACGCGGCGCGGGTTGATCGGATGACCGGTCCTCCCCCGCCGGACAAGCACAAGAAATGACACACGGATTTATACAGGTTCGGGTCCCGGTGGGGGCCCTAGTCCTGTCGGTGCGCTCCCGACCGGAGTCGGCTGGGGAGGCTCTCTCCGGGGGAGAGGCTTCCGGAGCACACCTGTTAGTTTTTTAGCTATTCCAACAAATGAATCACCTGGTTACAACGGAGGGGTACAAGGGCTATTTATAGCCCCAAAAAGAAGCAAAAAGCCCAAACTACCCCGGAAGCCACCGCCGGATTGAAGGGTAAGAACGTCCTTCTCCCGGTCAAACGTCTTGGATGCTTGACAGGTGGTCGCTGATTCCCGAGGCGCTCCTCGCGTGACCTGCACGTGACAAACAACTCGAGACTTTACCTTTAGGAGGGCGATGAGGCCCGGGACGACGCCGGAGGCCAGGTCCCGGGGGCCAAAAGGCGGCGCCCGGGGAGGGGGCCGGAGGCCAGGTCCCCGGGCAAATGGCGGCGCCAGGGACGGCGCCGGAGGCCAGGTCCCGGGAGCCAAAAGGCGGCGCCCGGGGAGGGGGCCGGAGGCCAGGTCCCTGGGCAAATGGCGGCGCCCGGGACGGCGCCGGAGGCCAGGTCTCGGGAGACAAATGGCGGCGCCCGGGACGGCGCCGGAGGCCTGGTCCCGGGAGTCAAACGGCGGCGCCAGGGAAGAGGCCGGAGACCACGTCCCTGGGCAAATGGCGGCGCCCGGGATGGCGCCGGAGGCCAGGTCCCGGGAGCCAAAAGGCGGCGCCCGGGACGGCGCCGGAGGCCTGGTCCCGGGAGCCAAAAGGCGGCGCCCTTGGAGAGGCCGGAGACCACGTCCCCGGGCAAATGGTAGCGCCCGGGACGGCGCTGGAGGCTTGGTCTTGGGAGCCAAAAGGCGGCGCCCGGGGAGGCCCCGGAGGCCAGGTCCCCGGGGAAATGGCGGCGGGGAGGCCCCGGAGGCCAAGTCCCCGGGCCAATGTGATGCGACTTACCTGGACTTAGCGCCGCGGAGATTTCCCCCAACAGCAGCCCCCCATGCCCCCCGGGGACGATGCTCGAGTCCCCGGTGGGTATGGTACACGTCACTGGGAAAATCTCCGGACCAAGTCACTGGAGCCGTAACGCTTCGGTTTCTGTGCCAGACGCTTATGGCCGCGCCGTCTCGTCATAATTGCGCTCGCGGTTCGAACCGGTGCCTCGGTTCGCGCGCACGTCCCTTCGTTTCCTGCGCACAGTTTGAACTTCAACGGTCCAGATTGCTCCGTGGGGTGCCATGTGGCACCCATCTAGACCACGTCTCGTCCCTATAAATAGGGCCTTGGGGGCCCCGGATGTTCATTCCAAACTTTCATAGCCTTAGCGATTTTTGCTCTCCCGGTAGATCTCTCCTGGTAGCTCTCCCCGGTAGCGAGCGTTCGGTGCCTTTAGCCGTAGCCTCCTGAAAAGTTAACCACCGAAAAAACAAACCTGATGGCACTGAAAGGTCGAGCGAAGACGACCGAGGTGCCCCCGGAGGAAGTCGCTCCGGACTTTCTCTGGGCGTCTGAGTTTACGGCCGAGGACGCCGAGTCCATGGTCGAGCGCGGCGTCGTCGCGGACGGGGACATCCGAGTCCCCGTGAAGAAAGACGGGGGCCCCCGCCCCAAGCCCGGAGAGGTCATGGCCTTCGAGGCCTTCCTGGAGGCGGGGCTCCGGCTACCGGTGCATCCCATGCTCCGGGAGTTTCTGAAGGAGTACGGGCTGGCGCTCAACCACCTCACGCCGAACGCCCTCGTCCGGATGGGCATCTTCATCTGGATTTTCAAGACGGCGACCGTGAGGGAGCCCACCCTACGCGTCTTCCGGTACTTCTACGAACCGGCGGCACGGAGCTCCCACTTGGTGAAGGGGGGACCCAAGTCCCCCTTCGGCTCGGTGATGGTGCAGATGCTGCCATCCCGGGTGGCCGACTACCCGGCGGCAGCCTCCCGGGACCATTGGGGCGATTGGGTCCGGAGGTGGTTCTATCTCCGGGTCCGGGACAACGGGGTGACGTACCCCCCGGAGCCCGCCTCTTACAGCCGGTCGTCCGCGCCGAAACCCCTGGTGTGGACGGACGAGGAGCTCGAGCTCCTCGGCAAGGTGATCATCTCCCGGAAGACCCGCTCTATGCGGGATGCCGCCGAGGAGATGATGCTCCTGAGGATCTCCCCCTTTGCGCGCGGGAGGAGGGGGACCGGCATGGGCCCGGAGCAGCAGCCTCCGGTCAAGCCGGGGACCCGACGTAAGTCCCGGTAACCTGCTGCATCGCATTTACAAATTTTTGAAAATTTCACTAACTCTTTACCTCTTGTAGTCCGGCCGTACCCGGCGGCGCGGGAGAAGGCGGAGAACCTGCTCGGTAGGTACTTCGCCGACGAGCACGAGCGCGTCGTGCGCATCGTGGGGGAGGGCCCTCCCCGGAACCTGGTGGCTGAGGCCTACGGGCTGAAGCTCCCGGAGAGGAAGCCCCTCCCCACCCCTGGGTCGCATAAGCGGGCGAAAGACGCGGCCGGGGGCTCTGAGCCTAAGAAGGCCAGAGTCCAAAAGACCCCCGGCCAGTGGACGACGCCTGCGGCGACTCCGGCGATGCCCCGGGACGAGACCCCCGGGACCGAGCGCGCCCGGGCGACGGCATGGAGGGAGACAACACCCCCTCCCCCGAAGAGCCCCATTGAGGCTCGGGGGAAGGAACCGGCCGCGGACGGGGCGGCCTCTGACTCGGCGAACTACGCCCCGTCGCCGCCATCGGTAGCGGCCCCGCCACCACCCCCGGCCCCCTTGGAGCCGGAGAAACTGGAGGTGAGGTTCGCGGAGGCCTCGCCTCCGCGGATGGAATGGCCCGTGGGCGAGGGGGGGAGCCCCTCGGTCTACGAGGTCCCACCGGAAGTGGGGGCCCTGGGGGCCCTGTGGCCCGGAAAGGGGAAGGGTCTGATGGTCCCCCCCCGGCGAGGGACCCCTTCCGGGACTTCCTCAGCCACTTCCTCGGGGGGCACCTCCGCAACGAGGACGACGAAGACCGCCACACCGACCGAGGTCGCGCCGGGCGCCCAAGTCCGGGAGCACGTTATCGGCCGTACCAGGACAAGCACCGGGCGGGAGACCCCCTGCTTTCCGCAGGGGAGGTCGATCGTTATGCGGAAGGCCTGCAGACCCCGAAGGTCCAGGCCTTCGTCGCGGGGGGGACACTCCACGATCGCTTCGCGGAGCTTCGGTCCCTCCAAGCCCAGGTATTCACCCGAGGCAGTTGTCGCTTTCCTTTGTCTCCTACATTCAAAATTTTTCTAACTCTGGAATTTATAGGGGACGGCGATTACCTGGGGCGTCGAGCAGCGCGTCATCCGGCTGCTCAAGGACGCGGAGAACAGGGCCGCCTCCTTCCTGGGCTAGCGGGACGAAGATCTCCAGGAGCTGGCCTGGGTCTGGGCCCAAGTTCACGTCTCGGAGGCGGTGAATGGCCGCCTCCGAGAGGAGGCGAAGGCGAGGAGGGAGGCCTTCCGGGAGCTCGAGGAATCGAGCGTCCGGGCGGTGGCGGACGCGGGCCGCTCCTTCCGTTCGGCCCTCGAGAGCCTTGGCGTAAGCCTAGGCTCCGGGAGCAGCTCAGAGGTGCCCCCGGTGACCCTCGCGGAGGCCGTGCGTTTTCTCAATACGCAGGTCTCCGTCATCCTGAGGCGGCTGATGCCCGGGCTCGGGGCCGGGCGATTCCTGTCATTGCGGCCGCGGCCGGGCTCGTCGAGCACCGGGGAGTGCGCGCCCGGGCGATCGGGGGCCGCATCCCGTGGAGCTTCCCCGAGTTCTTCGAGCCTTCACGCCGGGAGGTGTAGCAGCTCGCCGGGGGCTTCTACGACCGGATCATCCGGGCGAGATTCCCAGTACCGGCGCCTCCGGCGATTGACGCTCCAGCCCCAGCCTCGGAGGAAACCCCCCGGGGGGAGGACGCCAATGAACATGTATGAGCCTCCCCCCGGGTCTTAGTTTGGGCCCTTTTATTTTCTTACGACTTTTGATCCCGGTAGCTTCTTAGAAGAAACCCCGGACACTTGTACAAAAACATTTTGAATGCAATGGAGTTAGAATTTTTTCTAAGTCTTTGAATTGAATGCATTGTTACCAGGGTTCCCGGGAGGTTGCTCCCGGGTGAAGGTCCGGGAGGGGCTCCCCGGGGGACGCCCAAGCGGCTTTAATCTTGCTAAGCCTTGTCTCCGGGAAGCGCGGCGGGGACAGCGTCCGGCAGCCGATCCGATTGAGGTGGCGTCCGGAGTGGCACTTGGACAACTTTGACAATCATCGCGCCGAATTGTCCCCCCCGCGACCGGGGTTCCGGATGATACCTCCCCTCCGGATACTTCCACCGGCGGGATACGAGTTCTGGCCCGAAGATGTGCTCCGGGACGCTCGGCGCCGCGTGCGAGCATTGTACCGGGACTTTGACCCGGGAGCTAGCGGAGAGCCTCCGAGAGTATTAGGCGTAGGAGCCTTAGGACGTAGAGAATCCCCCGGGTTAGAACCCGGGTTGTATCGTTTCCGAAGCCCACCGGAGGGGGAAGATGTCCTCCGGGTTTGACAATCAATAAAGCTGTTTGTTTACTTCTCTTGTTGACTTTTCACTTTTTCTTCTTGGATGGTCCGGACGACTCCTTTTCTCAGAAATAAGCTGAGTATGTTCGTAGGCGGTGCGGTCGACACCCGGGGGTTCCTTATCCCCCCCCGCCCACAGCGGGCCGGAGGGTAGCTCCGCGCGCTGTGGGGGTAACAAGGCCCCCGGGGTGGGCGTGACCTGTAGCATAGGAATTTTTCTAAGTTAGAAAAAATTTAAAACGAGGTTTCTTGGGAAAAGACCTTCCGGGAGACAATCGTCCGGTCGCCGTGAGGACGTGGAACCGGGAATAAGGACTCTTATGGGAGAAACATCCAAGAAAGACCCGATGAGATTTCTGGAGTCGAGCTTCCAGGGAGACAATCGTCCGGTCGCCATGAGAACGGGGTGCCGGGAATAGGGTCTCCGGGAAGGAAATGTCTGAGAAATCCATAACTTCTCCGGGAGATAGTCGTCTGGTCGCCGTGAAAACGGGGAGCCGGGAATAGGGTCTCCGGGAGGCATTCATCCAGTTGCCATGAGAACAGGGAGCCGGGAATAAGGTCGCCGGGGACCAAATATCCAAGAATGCCATTAGACGTCCCACTGGGGAGAGCGTCGAACGTCGACTCCCGTAGGAGGAAGATAGATCCAAGAAGGCCATTAGACGTCCCACTGGGGAGAGCGTCTTCTCCCGGAGGAGGAAGTGCCCGAAGACGGGTCTTGAGTGTTTGGGCAGGGGACTAGTCTCCCAAAGTGACTCGTTACCGCGGCCGCTGGGGACCGGGTTGCCGCTTACACCCTCAGTCCACGAGGGCTGATCGTAAGCCGCCCTACAGGAGGGACTTGCTGGGTCTGGCCCACTTCCTCGTGGGGAGGGCATCCTCATGGGGAGGGCATCCTCGCGGGGAGGGCGTCCTCATGGGAAGGGCATCGCCGCTAGGGGCGGTAATGAGAAGAACCTGCAAAGAGGCAATTGAAAAACAAGACCTATATATTGCTAATGAAATGAAGTACAGTGCCTCCCCCTGCGAAGTCGCGAAAGGGGAGGAAAAGGTGAGTACAGTGTCCCTCCTCCCCCTCTGGCGTGACCGCTCCGGTGGAGGGGACAGGCCCGTAAGGCTAAACATAGAACTTGCGAAGTAACTCAAGTTCCACGTGTGCTTCAGCTCCTGCTCTTTAAGGTTGGAGAGCTTATAAGCCCCCGAGCCCAGGACCGCGGAGATCCTGTAGGGGCCCTCCCACTTGGGGGAGAGCTTCCCCTGGGCTTGGGGGTCTGTGACGTGCATGAGGACAAGGTCCCCAAGGCGAAAAGCTCTCTCGCGCATGCGCCGGTTGTATGCGCGCGCCATCTCTTGCTCGCAGATGGCATGGCGAAGGAGCGCTCGGTCGCGTTCCTCCTCCACGAGGTCTATTTCCAGGCGCTGGTTGGCCTCGTTGACCTGGTACGCTGCGGTCGTGGCTCCCTCCAGGAGCTCGACCCGCAGTGACCGGAGGCTGATCTCCGGGGGGGGGACTGCCTCCGCCCCGTAGACCAGGGAGAAGGTAGTACGCCTCGTCGCCCGGGACGGGGTCGTGCGCATGGAGCAGAGGATGCTAGGGAGCTCCTCTGCCCGTGCACCCCGCTTAGAAGCGGTTTGCTCGAGTCTCCGGCACAACCCCTGCAGGGTCACGCCGTTGACCCTCTTGACAGCCCCATTGCTCCGGGGATGGGCCACTGAGGCGAAGTGGATTACGAGCCCCAGGCCTTCGCAGAATTCCCGGAAATAAGCCGAGTCGAATTGGGTCCCGTTGTCCACGGTGATTTCCCGGGGGACACCAAAATGACATACGACATTTTTCCAGAAAAACCGCTGAACGGCCCGGGACGTGATGCTGGCCAAAGGCTCCGCCTCAACCCACTTTGTAAAATAGTCGACCGCGACTACCGCATACTTGTATCCTCCGGGCGCTGGGGGGAAGGGCCCTAAGAGGTCCATCCACCAGCGCACGAAGGGGCAAGTGATGGGGATTGTCTGCAGCGCTATACGGGGGAGGTTCGAGCCCTTGGCCATCTTCTGGCATGCTTCGCACGCGGAGACAAGGTCTCGCGCGTCGCGCATGACCGTGGGCCAGTAGAAACCCTGCGGGAGGGCCTTGGCCGCGATGGCACGCGGGGCTAGGTGAGAACCACAGCTTCCCGCGTGGATGTCTTCGAGAAGTTGAAGTCCTTCCGGCCGGGGGAGGCAGCGTAGGAGGGCGGAAGCCCCCCGCTTGTAGAGCCTCCCCTCCAGCAGGAGATATGCCCGGGCTTTATCCCGGAGGCGTTTAGCCTCGGTCTCACTAGGAGGGTCCCCCTCCCCCTTGATGAAGGAGATGAGGGGGTCCATCCAAGACGGAGTCCGGGTGATCTCGGCGACCTCCCGGACATGAGGCTCGTCGCCTGGGTCCGGGGAGGCCACCGAGGGCTACGTGATGATTTGCAGAAAAGCCACCCTGGGGAGCGATTCCCGGGCGCTGGCCGCCCGGGCCAAGGCGTCGACCCAGTCATTGTCCCTCCGCGGGATATGCCGGGCCTCGAGGCCGTCGAAATGCCTCTCCATCTTTTGCACTTCCTGCAAATAAAGACTTAAGTTTGCGTCATGGCACAGGTAAGACTTGTCCATTTGGCAAACTACGAGCTGAGAATCTCCCTTGACTAGGAGGCGCCGGATCCCCAGGGAGCGTGCAAGGCGCATCCCGAGGAGCAAAGCCTCGTATTCGGCAACGTTGTTGGTTGCGGGGAACTCGAGCCGCGCGGCGTACTCGAGTTCCTTCCCCTCGGGGCTCCGGAGGACTACTCCCGCACCAGCCCCGGTGAGACACAGCGACCCATCGAACATGAGGGTCCAATGATCACTACGTCGGGGCGGCACAGGGAGGTCTTCGTCCCTGGACCCAGAGGCAGGAGTCCACTCTGCGACGAAGTCGGCGAGGACCTGCGACTTGATGGCAGAGCGGCCGGTAAGGGACAGGGAGAAGGGGGCGAGCTCGGCCCCCCCACTTCCCGATCTGGCTGGTGGCTTCTTTGTTCCGCAGTACCTCCCCCAGGGGGAGGGACGACGGGATGGTGATGTGGTGCCCCAGGAAGTAATGCCGAAGCTTCCGGGACGCCCTGAGGAGGGCGTAGCAGATTTTCTCCTTCTCCGTGTACCGAGTTTTGGCCCCTTGGAGGGCCTCACTCACGTAGTACACGGGACGCTGCTGCGCCCCTTGCTCCTTCACCAAGACCGCGCTGACGGCGACGGGGGTCGCGGCGAGGTAGAGGAGCAAGGGCTCTTCTGGAGACGGACTCACGAGCATTGGAGGGCTCGTGAGGTACTTGTTGAGGTCGTTGAAGGCTTCCTGGGCCTGGGGGGGCCAGCGGAACCCCTCGAGCTCTCGGAGGATCTTGAAGAATTGGAGGCCCCGCTCCCCCGACCGGGAGAAGAAGTGGCTTAGCGCGGCTAGGTGGCCGGAGAGCCGCTGGACATCCTTGACGGAGTGCGGCGGGGGCATATCTAGGAAAGCCCGGATCTTCTCGGGGTTTGCCTCAATGCCCTGCTGAGACACGAGGAAACCTAGGAGCTTCCCCCCGCGCACCCCGAAGGCGCACTTCTCCGGGTTGAGTTTGAGCCCGAACGCGCTGAGGTTGCGGCAGGTTTCAGCCAGGTCATCGATGTGGTAGGCTGCGCGGGGACTCTTGACGACCGCGTCGTCTACGTAGACTTCGACGTTGCGGCCAACTTGATCTTTGATGTAACACCCCTGTTTTCACCAAACCCTAAAATAGCCAAAATCCACATCTTGACCCCAAACCCTAATCTGCTTCAGCCATTCCCTTCTAAATGTTGTTCAGAACATTTTTCCCTTCGGGATCATCTCCAAAATCCCATCCTAAAGCTGAGTTTCAACCCTTGCCATTTTAAAACCCTAATTACCCTATTTTACCCTAAACTGTTTTCCCTAATTTTTGTCGAAACCCTTCAGATCTTGCTTGATCTTACCAAACCTTGGCCAGATAAGTTCTAATAATCTTTTGCAACTTAGCTGCGAAATCAGATTTCAGATCGGACCCTTAGATCTCCAGACTTGCAATCAAGTCCATTTTCTATTCAAATTTTCCTCACAGAACAGTCCTTGGAGCAAGTTTCAGAATTACAGAACAGCCCAAATATTCTTTTCAGGTCCATTCGACCAGCACCTGGTCGTGGCCTACGACCAGCGCGAGTCGCCGTTGCCGCGCCGTGTTTTCGCCGCGTTTGCTCGCCGCCGGCCACCGCTTCTTGTCGCTTGTAGCCGTGAGCTGCTGTGCCACCCCGTGCGCACGTGCCAGCACAGTGCGTCGCCTTGCCCAGCGGTTAAACGGCCGCGCTCCAGTAGCGTTTCGCGCGCGCGCTCCCGTTGCCGTGGCAATTGCATGCGTGTACGTGTCGTTGCCGGAGCTACGTTGTCGCCTCCGCATCTGCGCCGTCCCGGACGAAGTTTCAATGCAACTGGCAAAGCTGCAGCACCGCCTGAAGCGTATCACATCGCCGTCGCCGTCATTGCGCCTGCGCCCGACAAGTTTCTCCCCGGCGCAAGCAACCGCTGTCGTGTTTTCCCTCGCAAGCTCCGCCCTTGGACCTATTTAAACCCTCCAGTACGGTGCTTAAGCCTCATCTCAGGACTTAGCCATTTTTCCAGAACTCTCACCGTTTTCACCTTCTTCTCCGGCGAGCCAGTGAGTGAGTTCACGGTGCCAGCCCATTTCACAGCCCCTCTCTTCAATCCAGGTTCACCAGTGAGTTCCCCTCTTTCCCCTCTCTGTGTCATAGCAGCCAATTGCACCACATCGATCCCTAACGCCGGCGATCGCCGGAAAGGCCCAATTGCCCTATTTCCCCAATGCTAACCATTTCATCCCGAATTAGCTCTTGTCCCAGCAGTAGAAATTGATCCTTAGCTATTTCTTAGCAAGCCTGTGGAACCCAAATCGCCAATCGTGCTCAAATCGAAGAAATCCCATTTTGGAACATCGGCCGTTCGCCGGACTTCAGCGCCAAGCTTCTCCGGTCATTCTCCGACCAAATTGACTGCACCAGTAGCTTCTAAACTCCACCCTTTCACTCCCTGAGCAAAGAATCGAGTTCAATCGCCTTGTAGCAAAAATCCCCAATCTCCAGTGTCGTCTTCTCCAGCGCCGGTCGCCGGAATTATTTCCCGGCCGATCTAGCCCCTGAAACCTTGTCCCTTAGCTTCACCTCACCTCCCTGAGTAATTTCTTCCACTAGCTCGACACCTGGATCTGCCTAGATTGTGAGTTATGCCTTTGCCAAGATCACTGTCCAGTAGCTCAGTTCATGTCCAGGCCACCGTGTTTTCTCACCAGATTTGGCCACCCTCCGGCCACTTTCAGCTCTTGTGCCTGTTGAGTATTTTATTCCTGTTAGTAATGCCTACCTCCCAGACAAAGTGTTGCATCAATTGGAGCCCTGGATCAAAAGTTAAGCCATGCCCTAGTTTCTGGCCATGTCCAGCACTATGTCAGTGCATGTCAGTCACTGGCATTAGCCTGGTTTGACCCCTTCTGGTTGAGCAATTGAAATGCCACCTTGTCCCCTAGATTCCTAGAGTCGTGTTCTACATCTTTCCCTTCTATCACTTCTCCAGAAAACCATCCTAAGACTACTTTGAAGCCATGCCAAAGTCATGAACTGAATGTCGACCCTTCGACGTTCAATCCTTTTTAGCCGTTTCTTCGACCAGAGCCCTTGTGACCTTGCCCTAACCTTTTCCCCTGCATGCATGACTTATTTACTTAATAATTTCTATGGAAACTATTTTCTGTATGGTTATGGTATGTATTTGTGTGTTGGTTGATTGCGCAGAGTCAGAAGCTGAAGGAGCGGAAGAAGTCTTTGAAGATCCGTCTGAGTATTTAGACCCAACATTGCAAGGCAAGCCTCATTCCTTTGATCATGTCTCACCCAATATTTTCATATGAAGTATATTCACTGTTTCTTACTATGCATGCTTAGTTGAAATACAAGTTATGTTTGAATGACATGAGTAGATATTCCCTAATGAATCACACAACCCCTTTTTGTGATTGAACCTTCTTATATATGCTTTTGTCACCCTAGGACTCATATACTGAATATCCACATTAAACTTGAAATGGTCAAATACATGAGAAGTTATAATGAAAACCGTTTTGTCAAGAAAACTAATAAAAGGGATCAGTAGTGAGGATTGGATGGTATGGAGAGGGTGCGGTGCGCACCAGGGAATGTGAATGTTCCTCACTATTGGTTCATAAGGACGAGAACCTTGTGCTGTGTCTCTATGCGAATTGTAAACGTACCAACCACTTGCCTGGTATGGGACAGGCACAACTTAGTAGCTTTTTGGTATTAGCAGTTCCCTGCATGGTTTGTCGGTCTGGTTTCTCGCGTGGAAACTGGTGGGCCGCAGTTCGGCCATGAGTGATGTGAGTTCAGAAAAAAATAATGAGAGATAAAGGTGAAAAGAAGGAAGGCGCCCTACGCCTCAGATTAAGCCGTGCGCGGTTGTAATCTTGAACGGTCATATGTCTTGCGTGGACACAGACCAAGGCTATGTGTCTTGCGGGAACATAAGCCAGAGGCTAGGAAGTAAGGCAGTGGGGAGGACCCACAACGGTACTTGAGACTTAACTGTCTATTTACCGGGCGGGGATACTGTTAATACTAAACTGCAAAAGCGTTGTGTGATCTCGGCCTTGTCACATGTGTATAAGTCACATGGAGCTGATCCGACTTGAAAGCCGAGTGAACCAGTGGATTTAAAAAGAGGTACACCTTTGCAAAGCGTAAAAGAAGTATCGGATACTCTGTACTCCCAGGTTCAGGAGTCTTTTCGTAGTGGATGTTATCCATGGGTTATAGCACAAGTAATGTTTTGGAATGTCTTCATAATGCGGTTAACAAAGTAGTGATTCATGGGAGACCACTACATCTAATGTTTTATTGAAAACCTGTTTAATGTTTAAAGTATCATTTTCATGACAAAAGTACCGTTTTACTGAATAAATGACTTGGAAATCTATATATCTCTATCCATATGAAACTAAAACCCCGGAATCATATATTTCACCCTCATGTAAGTACAATTGCAATAATCCCCGGAATGAGTATTGCTGAGCACCAAGTGCTCACCCTTGCATTTATATCCAACTGTAGAAGAGGGATTCGAGGATCCCGATTCCTTCAGTTATGAGTACCCGGCAGAAGATGGAAGTGCCCCGGACGAGCCCACGTTCTAGAAGGTTTGCGCACCAAGTCAAGTCAGATGTGGGAGGAGCCACTCCAACCCCGCTGCGGATGGAAGTCAAGTTGTTTGTCGTTGCTTTGTGCTTCATGTTGTGTGTTCGGTACTTGGATACCGATTCTGGTTCTGATAAACTAGTTATTTTCTTAGCAACTCTACTTAGCGCCATTTTTGGTGCTTTGGCTATGTAATATTGGCCATGTTGGCCTGATACTTGTTTAATGTTATTACTATGCTTGTGTGGTTTGGAGCTCATGTGACATCCTGCTGTGTGTAACCTACCTGGGCGGTTACCAAGGTGATCCTCAAATGGGGGTCTCACATTTGACAACCAGCGTCATGAGGCGCTGGAAGGTCGCCCCCGCGTTCTTGAGCCCGAAGGGCATATGGAGTAGCAGAAGGTTCCGAGGGGAGTTATGAAACTCATCTTTTCCTCATCCCCTTCCGCCATCCGGACTTGATGGTAGCCCGAGTAGGCGTCTAGGAAGCTCATGAGATCGCACCCCGCAGTGGAGTCGACGAGCTGATCAATCCGTGGGAGCGGGAAATTGTCTTTGGGGCAGGCGTGGTTAAGGTCGGTGAAGTCCACGCACATTCGCCACCTGCCGGTTGATTTCTTGACGAGGACGGGGTTTGCGAGCCACTCGGGGTGCAGGACCTCCTGAATAAACCCCGCCTCCTGGAGCCGAGTGATCTCCACCTTGATTGCTTCTTGGCGCTCGAGGGAGAGTTTGCGCAGCTTCTGTTTAATCGGGGGATGACCGGGGGCCACTGCGAGCTTGTGCTCAATGACTTCCCGGGCAACGCCCCGCATGTCCGAAGGCTTCCACGCAAAAACATCGGAGTTTTCGCGCAGAAAAGCCGCAAGTTGCACTGCATGCTCCTCGGGGAGCTCCGCCCCGATCCGGACGGTTTTGTCTTCGTCGCCCGGGGACAGCAGGATCTTCCGGAGGCCCCCTTCCGGGCGCGGCTTGAGGAGGTGCCTCCCGGGCGGTGGCGCAGCGGCGTCTAGTTCCGGGAGGAAAGCCTCCCCCCCGGGTATCTTTATGAGATTGACGCTTCCGATTGTGGCTGCAACGCGCTCGTATAGAGCACGAGCCATGTCTTGGTCTCCCCGGACGTTGATCACACCATGTGGCCCGGGGATCTTCATGCAGAGGTAGTTTTGATGGGTGGCAGCCCCCAGCCGATTGATTGTGGTCCTCCCATTATCGCGTTGTAGGAGGAGGGGAGGTCCACTACGTCGAAGCGGACCAGCTCGGTCCGGTAGTTCTCCGGGGTGCCGAATGTCATAGGAAGATCTACGTTGCCCACAGGGTGGATCGCCTTCCCTGGGACAAAACCTTGCAGGGGCCCGGCAGCGGGCTGCAGGAGCTTCTCATCCACTTGCATCTCTTTGAAGGCCTTCAGGAATAGGACGTCAGCGGAGCTCCCGCCGTCCACGAGGATGCGGGCCAGGTGGCAGTTGTCGATGGTCGCAGAGACAATGAGCGCGTCATCGTGGGGGAAGCGAACCCCTCGCGCGTCTTCTGCCGTGAAGGTGAGGGGGACGTCCGACCACTTAGGTGGTAGGGACGCGTGTAGCACCCCCACAACCTTGACCTCGCGCGCGTACTCCTTACGCTGGCGCTTAGAGTCCCGCCCGGAGGCGGACGCTCCCACGATGAGGTTGATATGGCGCTGAGAAGTTTGAAAGGGGAGAGCTTCTGAAGGGTCCCCTTCCTGCGTCTACTGACCCCCCGCGGGAGCGGGAAGGGCTGGAACAACTGGCCGGGGGAGCAAGGAGGCTGGAGTCCCCCCCCTGCCCGCGCTGGCCGAGGAATGCTGCGAAGTGCTGCAGCAGCTGGCTGCAGTCTTGGGTAGCGTGGGTACTGGACCCGTAGAAGCTGCACCACGGTCCTTCCCGCCTTCTCCCCGCAGGGCCTTCCCGGCCGCGCGAAGACTGTCCTCCCCCATGGCCCTTTGGTTTGGGGAAGGGGCGGTTGCCCCTCGGGGGGTCACGCGAGCCGCCTCCGCCCTCGAGGACAAAGGTATCCCGAGGCCGTGGCTCGTTACGCCCCCCTGCCTAGGGCGCTTGAGGGGATCCCTGGCCCCCCGGTCGGCGGGGGCGGGAACCCCCTGGGTCTTCTTCCAGATGTCGTCTTCCTCCACCCGAGTGTACTTTTCGAGTACGTTGAAGACTCGTCGGCGGAAGAGGGGCAGCTCCGGGAGAGCCTTCGGTGGAGCTCCCCCGAGAGGATGCCGCTTTCGCAGGCTTCAATGACCGTAGAGTCGGGGAGGTGGGCCACTTTGCTCTTCACCTGAGCAAAGCGCTTGAAGAAGCTTCTGATAGTTTGCCTAGTCCTCTGCCAGACAGTGTACAGCTGCGAGGAGTCCAGGGGTCGCACATAGTTCCCCTGGAAGTTCGCGCAAAACTCCCGCCTGAGCTGCGTGAAAGACTTGATGGAGCCGGCCTTCAGGTTGTAGAACCAGGAGCGGGCAATGCCGGAGAGGTAGAGGGGGAAGACGTTGCACTGTACTGTCTCATCCCCCCGGGTCGCGGAGATAGCTGTGGAGTAGACCTGCACAAATTCGTAAGGGTCTGCCTCACCGTTATAGTGCTCGATGTGCGTAGGGCCGCGGCCACCGGATGCTGCGAAGTCTTCGGCACAGGGGCTGGTTAGCCCCCTGCACCTCCCGGGGAGAGTCCCGGTCGCTGTCTTCTTTCACGGGACCTTCGTTGTCTGAGTTTGGAAGCGGTCCGAGAGGTCCACCAGAGTTGCTGTGGCGACGTTTTTCCTCCGGACCGGGACTGAGTTCCCGGACGTCCAGGTTCTCCTCCGGAGAGGTTGGCTCTTCAGCGGGTCTCTTCCCCCGACCGGTGCGAGAGCGAAGCTCCCCGCGCCCGCGGCCGGGGGGAAGTTCTTCCCCGCGCTCTGGTGAATGCATTCGCTCGACCTCCCCCAGGGCGAAACAGACTTGTCCCGCCGAGGGAGGGAGCTTATGCACTGTAGCTACCGGCCCGGAGGCTTCCGGGGCCGGCTGGGGGGAGCCCCCTGCGAAGACCCCCGGGACCGGAAAGGGGGAAGCCCCTGTATTATCCGGAACCGGGGAGGGGGCGCCCATGGCAACCCTTGGAACTGAAGTGGAGGGAGCCCCTGTGGCAACGACCGGAACCGGAAAGGGGGGAGCCCCCGCGGCGACTTCCGGAACCGGGGAGCCCATGCGGGGGGAAGTCCGCTGAGGCACGGGAGCTGCTCTGTCGACCGCCCCCGGTGCGGTAAACGCGACGCGGGGGGCAGGACTGGCTCCTGGCGTAGGGAAAACCCCCGGCATGAAGTGGGCTCCTGGCGCCGGGAATAGGCCTGAGATGGGGTAACCCCCTGGTGCCACGAAGGGCCCTGGCATGAAGTAGCCCCCCGGCACCGGGACGGGCCCGGGTGCCGAGAAGGGGCCGGACGTATATCCCGCAGGGGGAGGGACCCCCCCGGTAGGATCATACGGGGCGGACAGACCCCCGGAGGCCGGAGGGGCCGCCAGGTAACCCATAAACGGGGGCATAGTCCCCGAGTACGGGTGCGACGTAAGTGTGGGGGCCGGGGGCCGCGCCAACACGCTGAGCAGCTCATCCATTGAGCGCTGGGCGCGGAGCTGGCCCTCCACTAGAGCCTCAAGCAGGGAGCCGGGGGAGCCGTCGGGGGGAGACCGGTCCCGGCCGAGGTCCCCACGGTCGCTGGGAACGACCTGGAGGTGGAAGCACCTAAGTTAAGAGGGAAGGAGGGAGGCGGTACCTGGGCCAGGCCGAATCCGGGCGGAAGCGCCGGGACGGCAGTGTCCCGGACGGGCGGCGCCGGGTCTCCGAGACCGACGTCACCGGGAAGGGTGCGAGCCCTTGTTCTTGGCGGAGCCATGGCGTCTTGTCACGAGTCCCCACTGTCGGCGCCAACTGTCGTGGTATTGCGAATACCCCGGCAGGTTTTGAGAACGATCCTAGCAAAGATTACGCGGCGCGGGTTGACCGGATGACCGGTCCTCCCCCGCCGAACAAGCACAAGAAATGACACATGTATTTATACAGGTTCGGGTCCCGTTGGGGGCCCTAGTCCTGCCGGTGTGCTCCCGACCGGAGTCGGCTGGGGAGGCTCTCTCCGGGGGAGAGGCTTCCGGAGCACACCTGTTAGTTTTTTAGCTATTCCAACAAATGAATCACCTGGTTACAACTGAGGGGTACAAGGGCTATTTATAGCCCCAAAAAGAAGCAAAAAGCCAAAACTACCCCGGAAGCCACCGTCGGATTGAAGGGTAAGAACGTCCTTCTCCCAGTCAAACGTATTGGATGCTTGACAGGTGGTCGCTGATTCCCGAGGCGCTCGTCGCGTGACCTGCACGTGACAAACAACTTGAGACTTTACCTCTAGGAGGGCGATGAGGCCCGGGACGACGCCGGAGGCCAGGTCCCGGGGGCCAAAAGGCGGCGCCCGGGGAGGGGGCCGGAGGCCGCGTCCCCGGGCAAATGGCGGCTCCCGGGACGGTGCCGGAGGCCTGGTCCCAGGAGCCAAAAGGCGGCGCCCGGGGAGAGGCCGGGGACCACGTCCCCGGGCAAATGGCGGCGCCCGGGACGGCGCCGGAGGCCTTGTCCCGGGAGCCAAAAGGTGGCACCCGGGGAGAGGCCGGAGACCACGTCCCCGGGCAAATGGCGGCGCCCGGGACGGCACCGGAGGCCTGGTCCCGGGAGCCAAAAGGCGGCGCCCGGGGAGGCCTCGGAGGCCAGGTCCCCGGGCAAATGGCGGCGCCCGGGACGGCGCTGGAGGCCTGGTCCCGGGAGCCAAATGGGGGCGCCCGGGACGACGTCGGAGTCCTGGTCCCGGGAGCCAAAAGGCGGCGCCCGGGGAGGCCCCGAAGGCCAAGTCCCCTGGCCAATGTGACGCGACTTACCTGGACTTAGCGCCGCGGAGATTTCCCCCAACATCAAATATGTAACCGCTCCTCTATCTAGTCAACCTTCTCTCGAGAAGTGACCTAAATCTTGAGCCGGATTAGTGTGATGAGTTATCCAAACCTCGATTTCACTAAGGATGCACTTTACCGCTCCAGCAAGGCATGCTCAACCCTTTCACAAGACGTTTTGAGGCTTCTTCACAATCTTCCTTCAAGAGCTCTCCAAAACCTTTCTCCTAGCCGTCTAGGAGCCGGCAAACTCCAAGAGTGACAAGCCGGTGATGATCACTTAGCCTTCTTCTAGTGCCACGAGGTTGATTTAATTATCTAGATGCAATGCACTAGAAGATCTCAAATGCATACTCTCACAAATTCGAGAATTTGAACCCTAGAGTGTATGAAATGTGCTAAATCTCTCAAGGATGATGACAATGCTCAAATTATGCCAAGAGTTTTGAACAGGGCCGTGCATGGGAGTATGTATACCCCCCACAATAAATATAGCCGTTACAGGACGTTGGGAGAAAAAGATCACCTGGCGGTCAGACCGCAGGTATAATCTCGGTCAGACCGCCGCAATTGCAACGGCATTAAACAGGCGCAATAAATGCTCATCTGCCCTTGTCAGGTACATACGGACAAACCGGCCATACGGTCAGACCGTAGTACAAAAACACGGTCAGACCGATTTCTCGGTCAGACCTGTCTAATAAAATGGTCAGACCGTCAAAGCTCAAAAACAACAGAAGGATAGGTCATGAAGTTCGAGGAGACTGACCTAGGTTTTAACTACGGACAGACTGACCTTATAAAGGTACATACTATACTAAGACATAATGTCGGTCAGTCCGAGTTCCTATTCGGTCAGTCCGTGAATTCGATCAGACCGGTATAACAAACGGTCAGACCGACTGAGACAGTGCTGAGCAGAAATGAGCTGAAACAAGCATATTCAAAGTATCTGACCTTCTAGTATGCAATGCAAGTTGATTTCAAGATTTGTGGCACATAGATGATGTATTTTGTGATACACCACATGCTCCTCTTAATAGTACGGCAACTATCCTAAAATCCGGTCAAAATTCTTCTCTAATTACCATAGACCGGTAAAAATGGAAAAGGCCCTATTTCGTACCTTTGCCCTTTTGACCAATGCCCTTTCTTCATCATGAGGCTCTTTCTTCGCCTTTCATGAACCTGTCTTTAAAGTTTCTTCTTTACACAACTAGGCAGGTAATGTTAGTGTAGCATTTGTAGTTGTCATTAATTATTAAAACACTCTTTAGGGGCCTAGAAGCTACAATCTCCCCCTTTTTGGTAATTGATGACAACATAAAGAGTAGATGTAAGAGTTTTACGCACTAAGGGAATTTTACAATAAGCATCGAAGAATAAGACACTCCCCGTAAATGTATGAATAACAGAATTTTGGCATTTTTAGAGGAGTTCAAGCATGTGTAAGATGCTATCTCAAATCATTCATTATATGAGCATGAAGTATCACAAATAAGACATTCAACATTCAATTCTACAACATGATATCATCAACACAAGGTCATATGAAACTAACATAAGCATATCTCACATATCAAGTAGTAGCAATCTCATACAAGAGTCAACCAATCATAAATGACATCCACATAAAAGAGATATTCAACTAAACAAGTTACTTAAAACTTTACACAAAACTTTACATCAAAAGTTTTCATTTAAGGTTTCATTTCTCCTACTCTTCTACTCTCTCCTCTCCCCCTTTGGCATCAATTGCCATAAAAGCTAAGAATCGGCTGGAGCATCATCATCGGGAGGATGGTGAGGAGGGGTCTGAGGGAAACGGGTGTAGAAGTGAGTGGAGAAGGCGTCGAAGCGCTGCTCGAACTGATCCTGGCGCGACGAGAAAGTCTGGAACTGATCATGCAATGCCGCCAAGTCCGAGCGAGCGAGCTCAAGCCCCTGGAGAAGAGTAGCAAACTGATCCATCATCGGCTGATGGAACTGCTGCTGGAACTGTGAAAACCAGGCGGGGGCTTGGCTAGACTGAGCTACCTGCTGAGCCTGAGGTGGAGGAGGAGGAGGCATAGGCTGAGCCTACTGCTGCTGCTGCTGATGCTGTGCTCCGTGGCCTCGAGCCAAGACGCGCGGGTTGACACTAAACAGCTTATAGCCGAGATGTCTGATATCACAAGAACCGCGAGGGAACTTTGTCTTCTGGAGCAACAAAGACATGATAAAAGGAGAATAGTAGAGATTCGGCAGAGTGGTCGCCGAGACATCCTCAATTGTCTTCAATATAAAAGAGACAATGTTGATCCGATGACTCTTGAGGATGTGGTCGATGAAGTTCCAGTAGTAATCCCGGACCGCTTCTCGGTTTCCACTCTTTGGATGGATCGTGGCTCGTACGATCTTGTTGACTACAGCAAGGAGGACTTTGAGACCTGTAACTGTGCCAGGTACAATCCGCTGTCCACCTCCTGGCTGCTCATAAAACTGGAGCCAGTCGTCCTCATGGAGGTAATCCTCATCCTCCATATCGATCCCCTCCTTCATCTCCTCATAGTTTAACTTGTTTGCCGCAGCAAACTCCTCAAATGTGGCCTCATAACGCCTGGAACCTGTCGTGTCTGCCACGACAGTGACATCACCTGTGAGAAGCCCAGCTCGGTGCGGCTAGTCCCATAACCCACTTGACTTCCCAGGATGAGTCAAACACAGGAATATATTGAAGCAGCAAAATATTATAGTAATCATAATTGTATGGCCCTCAGGCCTTAGTACAATACGGGATACAGTGCCTTACAAGGCACAAAGGTACAACAAAATAAGTCATCTAATCGGCGGAAGCTAGGCCCAAAAGCAATCCACAGGAAACAGAGGTTGACAGCAAGACAGCACCACATCAGGGCTCCGAAGGGAACTGCTCATCTTCTCCTGGGTCTGCAGCATCTTCAGGGTATCCTCCAAGGTCGTAGAACGCTCCATCTATTGATGAGTTGTTGCAAGGGTGAGTACTTACGTACTCAGCAAGTCATATGGAAGGTAGAGATACATATAGTATAAATGACATGAACCTATGTTACTGGAGAAAGAGTGAAGGGTTTCTCAAAATACATTTCTTTCTCAATTCTTATTCGACTCCCAATCAAACTCATGGCAGTAGATAAATCATTCTAGTGTCAATATGCATATATCCCATAACCAAGGCGATATATCTCTATATCACATTACTTTTATTCAAGCCTTTCAATCTTATACTCATAGCAGTATTTCATATACTTTAGGGCATAAACCACATGCCTCTTAGCTATCACATGTTTACTAGATTATGGTATTACCGCGACACGTCAACACATGACTGCCCACGGCAACACCCCTTATCGTGACAACACATGCCACTTGGGTAATCTTGAACTAATGAATTTTAGTTTATAAAACAATACTTGTGTCACACCCCATGGATTTTATCCACCGCGGCATACTCCTAAAACTCGGGAGCACGAAGTATTCGAATACATTTTTAAACTCTGCAGAGATGTACCTCTTTTTAAATCCACTTTTTCACTCGACTTCCAAGTCGGGCCAACTCCATGCGACTTATACGCATGTGACAAGGTCGAGATCACACAACGTTTCGCAGTCTAGTATTAACAACATCCCTGCCCGGTAAATGGACAATCCAGTCCCAAGTACCGTTGTGGGTCCTCCCCACTGCCTTACTTCCTAGCCTGGGTCTATGTTCTCGCAAGACACATAGCCTCTCTTGATTACAGTCGCGCACAACTTAATCTGGCGTAGGGCGTCTTCCTTCTTTACACCTTATCCTCTCATAATTTTTCTGATCTCACACCACTCATGGACGAACTGCGTCCCACCAGTTTCCACGCGAGAAACCGGATCGACAAGCCATGCAGGGAACTGTTAATACCAAGAAAGCTACTAGATTGCGCCTGTCCCATACCAGGTAAGTGGTTGGTACGTTTTTCATGCCACTAGACGCACAACACAAGGTTCTAGTCCTTACATGCCAGTGACCAGATCATACCACAAACCATGCACCTTCAGTGCCTGCACATTTAGTGTAGCCAAGCACCTCCAGTGCTACCACCATTCCATACCAAAATACTGGTCACGGCTAGGGGTTCTATTTCATGAATATAAATGTATATGTATATACTTTTATTAGTTCATGGCTTGCTATCTTAACAAGTTCACATTCCTCAAGTATTCAATCTATCACTGCCATAATATTATTGATCTCAACACATGCAATATTAATGAGATATCTACTCATGGAATAGCATAGCAATTCATAAAATATAGGTTCAATATGATCAAAGTATGACTTGCCTTCCGCGTCGTAAGTATCAGCAGTCGATGATGGTTCAGCGACAAGATCTTCAACCCCGGACTCTTGCCCTGAACAAGATCGAACAAGCAAACATGCATTACAATCAATCCTATTCTTACTAATCCACTACATGCAATAATGCAAGATGGAAACACTCTAGTGATACAAGATTTGAAAGCGATTTGAGTTTAACTATAGTAATCAGGGTTAAGATTAGTTGTCAAGGTTTATAAGGTTCCAAAATATCAGGGTAATATCAGGGTTGTGACTGGTTCGCCCAAAAACAGCGAACGTCTTTAGATTGGCATTCGGTTCAAGGCATTGACATAAGGTCAATGGGTGATAGAGGGCTCAACTCAAGTTATGGCAGTAGAGAAAAGTGTAGATCACAATGTCAGGAGTCTAAGGGACAAAGTTATTTCCAAGTTTCATGGCTGGAAGTGGGTGAAAAGGCTCAATGCCACTAGCTGACATAGGCTGACAGTGCTCTAGAATGGCATTGACATGGTTTGAACAGTTTCCAGTGGCCAAAGTAGGTTTTGATTCAAGCATATGATGCACAAGGTAGTGAGACAACTATTTGACAAGGTAGTTTCTGTTTTACATGACCAGAGGTGGGTGAACAGGGCTAATGCCACTGGCTGACACAGCCTGGCATAGGTTTGACACGGCCAGAACTAGGGTTAGCCATATCTTTTGATTAAAGGCTCCAAATGATGCACCACTTTGTCTGGTGGTTAGGCATTTGTAACAGGAACAAATGTCTCAACAGGATCTAGGGCAGGAGATGGCCGGAAAGCGATGAAAACCGGCGAAGAACACGGTGGCCGAACTATTCTCAACAGTTTATGGACAAAACCTTGGCATGGTGATACCTCTTCATCTGGGCCGATCCAGGTGTCAAGCTAGAAGACAAAAATACTCATGGGGTCGAGGCACATCTACTAGACAAGGTGGTTGGGGTTGAAACGGCCGGGAACAAAATCCGGCGACCGGAGCTAGGGAAGAAGCCACAAAAATTTGGGCATTTCTGATCTAGGACGAATGAACTCAAATCCTTGCTTGAGGATGGTCTCTGGAGTATAACAAAGCTAGATGTGAAGCTAGATTGTTTGGAGAAACACCAGAGAAGCTTAACAGCGAGCTCCAGCTTACATGCAAGGTGCAAAGTTGGGGTTTTTCATATTTTAGCAAATTCTTCGATTCTGGTTGCTTAGAGATGCTTAGATAAGTTCACTAATCAAGATTGATCACAGGCTCGAGAGCTAATTCACTCTGGTTAGAGTTTAATTGCTCGCCGGAGTTGTCGGGGAAATCAGCAATTCCCGGCGAGGTGGTGCGATAGAGTTCAATTGGCTGCTACTACACAGGTAAGTGGATGAGGGTTACTTACTGGTAGCTTCAATTTGAAGTTCGGTGTAGTGGATTGGCCTGGCACCGTGAGCCTCTTCTCGAGCTCGCCGGAGAAGACGAAGACGATGGCGTGGTTAGGAACTTGGGTGGTTCTGGGTGTGAGTGTGTTTGAGCTGGGCTGGGGTGGCTTTTATAGGCACAGCAAGGAGCTTGCAATGGTTGGAAATGCACGGGGAAGTGAAGCGGGCCGGAGGTGACAACACGACTGAATCCCGGCGAAGTGACGCGCTCCAGCGGCCGTGCCGGCTTTAACCTGCTGTTCTGGTGGAGGTGAAGGCGAAGTGATGGTTCCCCAAGGCATGCTTGCGACGTGGCGCAACTGTGCTGCCGTTGTCGGGCGCGCGCGCGGGAGAGCGAAGGCGCTGCTAGCGGGATGAAGCTGTTCCACGGTGGCGAACACGATGCACACACGTGGCAAGGAAACAGTGGCGGAGGTGGCGGCGCTGGAGATCGCCGGCGACGAAACCGCAGCAGTGGCAACGGCGACGACCAAACTCCGGCGCTCGTGGTCGTTTGAACGGCCAGGTCGTGCACAGTAGCCTGTGGTCGAACCAGGGACTGATTTGCGATGATTTTTGGTTTGGCTTTGGACTAGATTGCAAATCTGATCTTTGAGAGGTTTAATTTGAGATTTGATTTCATGGTTGAGTATAATATTTCTATTAATACTCATTTAGCTCAAATTTGGAGAAAGTTTGATAAGGTTTGAGGGATTTCACCTATTTTCGAAAATAGGGTAAAATTAGGGTAAAATAAATCTGGATTTTGTCGATCTCGAATTCTGGTGATTGGAGAGAGATTTTGAAGTCTGATCAAAAGGGAAATCTGTATCAAATAGCATTTGGGAGGTGTTCCCTGAAGAAATTCTGGAGTTGGAATTGATCCGCAGATTTTAGCCTTTTCAGGCTTCCAGGTAAACAGAAAAGGACCTATTCGCAGTAAAATTTGGACTAATCTGCGAAAAGTGTTTAGATGAATTAATCTGGTTCCCAACTTTTTGAAGTAAGTTGAGGGTATAACTGGAAACATAATCCAAGAGACACTTGAGTCTGGATAGGGTTAAATCAAGATAACTTAGTTATCTGGAAACTTGGGTACTTAGGGTAAATCTGAATTTTCCTGTTTTCGAAAACAGAGAGAGGCTTAGGTACTGAGAGTTAGGGTCAGAATTTGATCTGGCTCCTGAAGACTTTTATCCTCAGAGTAACTGGTAGGTTAGATCTAGATAGGCAGATCTTAGTCTAAATCCAAAGGGTGGATTTTGGAGATTTTTAGGGTTTGGGGGAGATTAGAGTTCAGCTGATCTGGCTACTACTACAAAGATACATGCATGCAGGGTTTTTATGCAAAACTTTTCACCCCCAAAACTAGGGTGTTACAAGCCTACCCTCCTTAAAGAAATCTCACCCCGAGATTTACCTAGAGAAGGGAAGAGATATGGATAAGCCTGTCGCAGATCATCCTCTTTCTCCCAAGTCGCTTCTTCCTTTAAATGATCTTCCCATTGAACCTTGCAAAGCTTGATTCTCTTTCTTCTGAGTTGACGCTTATCACTAGCTAGGATTTGCAGTGGTTGAGTGAGGTAAGTGAGATTCTTCTGAAGCGGAATCCCCTGGTGTTCTATCTGATCCGTTGGTTCCTTGAGGCACTTACGGTGTTGCGAGACATGAAACACGTCATGAATTCTCCGAGATCTGATGGTAAATCCAGTTTGTAAGATACCTCTCCTTTCCTCTTAAGGACTTTGAATGGTCCAATGTACCTTGGGGACAGTTTTCCTCTCTGATGGAATCTTCTCAATCCTTTTAACGGTGTAACCTTGAGATAAACTGATTCGCCTGGTGCAAACGACAATTCCCTTCTTCGGTTGTTGGCATAACTCTTCTGGCGTGACTGTGCTGCCTTTAATCGTTGTCTGATGAGCTTGACGTGTGCTTCAGCTTCTTCGATTAGTTCGGGTCCAATGACTTGTCGTTCTCCTGGCTCGTCCCAATGTAGTGGAGTTCTGCACTTACGTCCATACAAAGCTTCAAAGGGTGCCATCTGTATACTAGCTTGATAACTGTTATTATATGTAAATTCTGCAAATGGTAAACATTTATCCCATGACGTTCCATAATCTAGTATACAAGCTCTTAGAAGATCTTCGAGGATTTGGTTGACTCTTTCTGACTGTCCTCCTGTCTGCGGATGATATGCAGTACTGAAATCCAATTGGGTTCCTAGGGTTTCATGCAGTCTATTCCAAAATTTGGAGGTAAACTGTGTTCCACGATCTGAAACTATCTTCTTAGGAATACCATGCAATGCCACTATTCTTTGCATGTATAACTCTGCTAATTTACTGCCATCATAAATCTTTTTGACCGGTATGAAAGGAGCTACTTTAGTAAGTCTGTCCACAATAACCCATATGGAATCATATCCTCCTTGAGTTTTAGGTAATCCTGTAATGAAATCCATACCAATTTCTTCCCATTTCCATGCTGGTATTGGTAGAGGTTGTAGCTTTCCTGCTATTTTCTGGTGTTCTGCTTTAACTCGCTGACATGTATCACAGCTTGCAATGTATTCTGCAATCTCCCTCTTCATATTATCCCACCAGAATCTGGTCTTCAAATCTTGATACATCTTTGTGTTACCAGGGTGTATTGAGTATGGAGTTTTATGAGCTTCATGGAGAATTATTTCCTTAAGATCTGCGTTTTGAGGTACACAGATTCTTCCTCGATACCATACAATCCCTTGGTTATCTTCAGTAAAGCCTTGAGCCTTTCCTAACTTGATTCGACTCTTGATCTTACAAATTTCTTCATCTTTCTTCTGAGCATTTCCTATCTGTTCTTCAAGTTGAGGTTTTACTGTTAAAGTAGCTACCGTTCCCTGCGGTACTATTTCCACTTGATGATTCTGCAACTCTTGTTGTAGGTAAGGGTTCTTCAACATAACCATTCCTTGTAGGTTGTAAACTTTTCTACTTAAGGCATCGGCCACTACATTAGCTTTCCCTGGATGGTACTGAATACTGAGATCATAATCTTTGATCAATTCCAACCATCGTCGTTGACGCATGTTGAGCTCTGTCTGTGTGAAAATATACTTGAGGCTTTTATGATCTGTAAAGATCTCACACTTATGTCCAATGAGATAATGCCACCATATCTTTAAAGCATGCACCACTGCTGCTAACTCCAAATCATGAGTCGGATAATTTTCCTCATGTGGTCTCCATTGACGTGAAGCATAAGCCACTACTCGACCTTGCTGCATTAACACACAGCCTATTCCTTGCTTTGAAGCATCACAGTAAACTACAAAATCTTCTTTGCTGTCTGGTAATGTGAGGACCGGTGTTGTTGTCAATTTCTGCTTCAGCTTCTGAAAACTTTCTTCACACTTGATGGTCCATTCAAAAGTAACATCCTTCTTTAGCAGGTTCGTAAGAGGTTTGGCTATTTGGGAAAATCCTTCAATGAATCTCCTATAATAACCAGCTAATCCCAAGAAGCTTCGAATCTCTGGAACTGAGGTAGGTTGCTTCCATTCCTTGATTGCGGAGATTTTAGCTGAATCCAATGAAATTCCTTCTGCTGTCAACACATGTCCAAGAAATGAAATTCTTGACATCCAAAATTCGCATTTGTCAAACTTGGCATAAAATTGCCTCTCATAGCCTTCCCAAGACTAGGTGTAAATGTTGCTCATGTTCTTTCGTACTCTTGGAATATATCAGAATGTCATCTATGAATACTATGACAAACTTGTCAGGAAAATCCATAAATGTACTGTTCATGATATTCATGAAAGCTGCCGGAGCATTGGTTAATCCAAAGGGCACTACTGTGAATTCATATAGCCCGTATCTTGTAGTGAAAGCAGTCTTCGATATATCTTCCTTCCTGATCTTCAGCTGATGATATCCCGATTTCAAATCTATCTTGGAAAATACTTTGGCTCGTCGAAGTTGGTCGAACAAGTCATCAATTCTTGGTAATGGGTACTTGTTCTTAATAGTGACTTCATTCAAAGCTCGGTAATCCACACACATCCTTAAGGTTCCATCCTTCTTCTTCACGAACAAAACCGGAGCTCCCCAAGGTGAAGCACTGGGTCGGATAAATCCTTTACCCTCCAGTTCCTCTAACTGACTCTTCAACTCTTCTAAGTCTGTTACCGGCATCCTATATGGTCTCTTAGCTATAGGTGCCGCTCCTGGTTTAAGCTCAATGGTAAACTCTATCTCCCTATCAGGTGGCATCCCTGGGAGTTCTTCTGGAAATACGTCCGGGTATTCCTGTACTGTGGGCACTTGATCCAAGCATACTTCTTGAAGTGCATGGACTGATCCTTGCAGTTTTTCGAATGATGATCTTTCGGCATGGAATAGGACTTCCTTCCCTTGGTTACTAACAAGGCTTAGAGTTTTCTTCTCACAATCCACTAGGCCTTTATGCTGAGATAGCCAATCCATTCCTATTATAATGTCTAGGCCTTGCAGTTCTAGGACTAATAGGTTAGCCAAGAACTCTACCCCTTCTATTTCGAAGGTTATATGACGACAAGCTGAATATACAGGCAGCTTAGCTCCTGGGGTCTGTATAGTCATAGAGTACTCTAGAGGTACCATAGGTATTCCCACTTTAAATGCAAAATCTTCTGATATGAATGAGTTTGTAGCTCCAGGATCAAACAGTATTAAAGCAGATGCAGACTGGATCAAGAATCTACCTAGGAGAATGTCAGAGGCATTGTCCGCTTCTTGAAGGGAGGTGAAGTTTAGTCGGCCTCCTCGGCCTGCCATTTGTCTTCCTCCTCGCCCTCGTCCTCGGCCTGCTACATTTCCCGCTCTGTTGGGCAAACCTCCTCTGGGGCTCTGCAATGGTGGTGAAGCTGTGGTTCTAGGTGCCATCGCTTGTGTTCCAGCTTGCGATCTTGCTATCGCCATTGGGAGTTGGATCCACGGGCAACTGTCTTGGCGGTGTCCCATCTGTCCGCAATGATAGCATTGAGTCCTTGTCTGAGGGCAATCCCGTTGATAGTGTGCTCCTCTGCAGTTGGGGCACGTCGGCGTGAATGGTGGTCTTGGCGCCGGGTAGGGCGAGCGAAAGTTTGGAGATGTTGGGGCCCTTCCCCTAGATGAGATGGCTAGCAGTCGCGACTGTTGCATCATCTTCCTCTTCCGGCTTTCTTCTCCGATGCCTCGTTTTTCCTCTATCTTCAATACTCGATTCACCAGGGTCTGGAATTCTGTGAACTCATGGGAGGCAATCTGATACTGCAAATAGTACTGAAGTCCCTCGGTGAAGCGTTCAATCTTCTTATCTTCCATGTCGATGTCGTTGGACGCATACCGAGCTAGATGGTGGAATTGGTGCAGATACTCAGTGACAGTCCGATTCCCTTGAGTCAAGTTCCAGAATTCTCGGTGTTTGGCTGCCATGACGCCTGTAGGGATATGGAATTTTCGGAACTGATCCTTAAATTTCGTCCAAGTGATGTTGTCCTTGTCCAAGTGTGCTTCTTGATAATTCATCCACCAAGCGGCTGCTGCTCCAGTGAGTTGGTGTGATCCAAACAGCACCTTCTCTCGATCATTGCAACGAACAGTGTCCAGCTTCCTTTCGATGTCCCGCAGCCAGTCGTCTGCGACGATTGGGTCGGTCACGCTTGCGAAGGTTGGCGGTCGCGTCTTCTGGAAGTCTGAGAGTCGAGTTCCGACGGTGGTACCTTCGGCAGTCCCTGGCATCTTTTGAATGACTTGAGCTAGCAACTGGGTATGTGCAGCTTGGGCTTCTTGGCGGCTCCTCTCCATTGAAAGAAGAATTTCCTGGAGACTTGGCGAGTCTCCTTGTGGGGGTTGCGAGCTCTGCGCTCCTGGATGAGGTGTGGATCCTCTTCGTGGTGTAACTGGGTCTTGGCCCTCTTGGTCATCTTGGGTCCTTCTCCCTGTGTGAACCATTCTGGTCTTCTGAAGAGAGAAGCAGATAGATCTAACTAACTAGAGAGAGAACTAGGGTACTAATGCAAAAATTAATGCAACTATTTTAATGCACAAACACTTAGGCTTCTAGCCATAGTAAACAAGTTAACCATTGCGAAAGCAACAGCAGGGCACAAAAGCTAGCAAGAGCACCCACCTGCTCTATCTACACTACCCTTTCCCGGCTAATCCTCCACGACGGTCGACTAACTACTCGAACAGGGTTCTTCCCAACTAGGCTATGTGCCGTAGCAACGTAGCCCAACTCCTGAGGAAATCTATAAAAGCAGAAAGCGCTCTCGACACCTTACTGAATTTTTAGAAGAAGCCAAGTAAGACTTTGAAATCAAAAATTTTAGAAGCTACAAGGCTCCCTTTTTCAAAAATAAGGTTGTAGAAAATAGTTTTTAGATAAATTACGCCTTCCTGGCGAGCCAATCCCTAAGGGTACCGTCCTACAGTCAAGGTCTGTGCTGCTCTGATACCACTTTGTCTTGTCGTGTCTGCCACGACAGTGACATCACCTGTGAGGAGCCCAGCTCGGTGCGGCTGGTCCCATAACCCACTTGACTTCCCAGGATGAGTCAAACACAGGAATATATTGAAGCAGCAAAATATTACAGTAGTCATAATTGTATGGCCCTCAGGCCTTAGTACAATACGGGATACAGTGCCTTACAAGGCACAAAGGTACAACAAAATAAGTCATCTAATCGGCGGAAGCTAGGCCCAAAAGCAATCCACAGGAAACAGAGGTTGACAGCAAGACAGCACCACATCAGGGCTCCGAAGGGAACTGCTCATCTTCTCCTGGGTCTGCAGCATCTTCAGGGTATCCTCCAAGGTCGTAGAACGCTCCATCTATTGATGAGTTGTTGCAAGGGTGAGTACTTACGTACTCAGCAAGTCATAGGGAAGGTAGAGATACATATAGTATAAATGACATGAACATATGTTACTGGAGAAAGAGTGAAGGGTTTCTCAAAATACATTTCTTTCTCAATTCTTATTCGACTCCCAATCAAACTCATGGCAGTAGATAAATCATTCTGGTGTCAATATGCATATATCCCATAACCAAGGCGATATATCTCTATATCACATTACTTTTATTCAAGCCTTTCAATCTTATACTCATAGCAGTATTTCATATACTTTAGGGCATAAACCACATGCCTCTTAGCTATCACATGTTTACTAGATTATGGTATTACCGCGACACGTCAACACATGACTGCCCACGGCAACACCCCTTATCGTGACAACACATGCCACTTGGGTAATCTTGAACTAATGAATTTTAGTTTATAAAACAATACTTGTGTCACACCCCATGGATTTTATCCACCGCGGCATACTCCTAAAACTCGGGAGCACGAAGTATTCGAATACATTTTTAAACTCTGCAGAGATGTACCTCTTTTTAAATTCACTTTTTCACTCGACTTCCAAGTCGGGCCAACTCCATGCGACTTATACTCATGTGACAAGGTCGAGATCACACAACGTTTCGCAGTCTAGTATTAACAGCATCCCTGCCCGGTAAATGGACAATCCAGTCCCAAGTACCGTTGTGGGTCCTCCCCACTGCCTTACTTCCTAGCCTGGGTCTATGTTCTCGCAAGACACATAGCCTCTCTTGATTACAGTCGCGCTCCCGACCGGAGCTGGCTGGGGAGGCTCTCTCCGGGGGAGAGGCTTCCGGAGAACGTCTGTGAGTTTAGCTATTCCAAATAATAATGAGCTGATCATTTACAACAGAGGGGTACAAGGGCTATTTATAGCCTCAAAAAGAAGCAAAAAGCCTAAACTACCCCGGAAGCCACCGTCGGATTGAAGGGTAAGACCGTCCTTCTCCCGGTCAAACGTCTTGGATGCTTGACAGGTGGTCGCTGATTCCCGAGGCGTCCCTCGCGTGACCTGCACGTGATAAACAAACAGGGATTTTACCTTTTAGGAGGGCGATGACGTCCGGGACCCCTTCCGGAGAGCACAGTCCCGGGAGCCTAAAAGGCGACGCCCGGGGCAGGCACCGGAGGCCACTGTCCCCGGGCAAATGGCGGCGCCCGGGACCCGCCCGGGGGGCATGGTCCCGGGGGCCAAATAGCGGCGCCCGTGGCAGGCACCGGAGGCCACTGTCCCCGGGCAAATGGCGGCGCCCGGGACCCGCCCGGGGGGCACGGTCCCGGGGGCCAAATGGCGGCGCCCGAGACCCGCCCGGGGGGTAGAGTCCCGGGAGCCAAAAGTCGGCGCCCGGGACATGCCCCGGAGGCATTGTCCCGGGAGCCAAAGGCGGCGCCCGGGGCATGCCCCGGAGGCATCGTCCCAGGAGCCAAAAGGCGGCGCCCGGGGCAGGCACCGGAGGCCACTGTCCCCGGGCCAATGGTGGCGCCCGGGACCCGCCCGGGGGGCAAGGTCCCGGGGGCCAAATGGCGGCGCTCGGGACATGCCCCGGAGGCACGGTCCCGGGAGCCTAAAAGGCGGCGCCCGGGGCAGGCACCGGAGGCCACTGTCCTCGGGCAAATGGCGGCGCCCGGGACCCGCCCGGGGGGCACGGTCCCGGTGGCCAAATGGCGGCGCCCGAGACCCGCCCGGGGGGCAGAGTCCCGGGAGCCAAAAGTCGGCGCCCGGGACATGCCCCGGAGGCATCGTCCCGGGAGCCAAAGGCGGCGCCCGGGACATGCCCCGGAGGCATCGTCCCGGGAGCCAAAAGGCGGCGCCCGGGGCAGGCACCGGAGGCCACTGTCCCCGGGCCAATGGCGGCGCCCGGGACCCGCCCGGGGGGCAAGGTCCCGTGGGCCTAATGGCGGCGCCCGGGACATGCCCCGGAGGCACGGTCCCGGGAGCCTAAAAGGCGGCGCCCGGGGCAGGCACTGGAGGCCACTGTCCCCGGGCGAATGGCGGCGCCCGGGACCCGCCCGAGGGGCAAGGTCCCAGGGGCCAAATGGCGGCGCCCGGGGCAGGCGCCGGAGGCCACTGTCCCCGGGCAAATGGCGGCGCCCGGGACCCGCCCGGGGGGCAAGGTCCCGGGGGCCAAATGGGGGAGGGGGCCACTGTCCCCGGGCAGTCATGAACTTACCTGGAGTTGGCCGCATGGAGATTTCCCCCAACAGCGGCCCCCCATTCCCTCTGGGGACGAAGCTTGAGCCCCCGGAGGGAATGGTTACGTTACCGGGGAGATCTCCGGAGGAAACCTCCGGACGTAAATCACCGGAGCCCCGGCGACGTTTCGGTTTCTGTGCCGGGCACTTTATGGCCGCGCCGTTTTTGCAATAAATGCACGCGCGGTTTGAACCGACGTCTCGATTTACGCGCCTGTCCGTTCGTTTCCCGCGCACGGTTTGAATTTCAGTGGTCCAGATTGCTCCGAGGGGGCCACGTGGCGCGCATCTAGATCACGGCCAGCCTCTATAAATAGGGCCTTAGGGGGCCCCGGTAGCTCATTCCAAATTTTCCAACTCCAGCTTCAGCTCTCCCGGTAGCGAGTGTCCGGGAGCTTTAGTCAACCTCCTGAAAAGTTAGCCACCGAAAAAAGAAAGAACTGACCCAATGGCGCCCAAAGGTCAAGCGAAGACCACGGAGGTGCCCCCGGAGGAAATCACCGTGGATTTCCTCTGGGCCTCCGAGTTCTCGGTCTCGGACGCGGAGTCCCTGGTCAAGAAGGGCATCGTCGCGGAAAAGGGCATCGTCGCGGAAGGGGACATCCGGGTCCCCTTAAAGAGGGACGGAGCCCCTCGCCCCAGGCCCGGAGAGGTTGTGGCCTTTGAGGCCTTCCTCGAGGTAGGGCTCCGGCTCCCGGTGCATCCGATCCTCCGGGAGTTCCTGAAGGAGTACGGGGTGGCACTCAACCACCTCACCCCCAACTCCCTCGTCCGGATGGGTCTCTTCATCTGGCTATACGAGACGGCGACCGGGCGGGAGCCCACCCTCCGCGCCTTCCGGTACTTTTACGAGCCGGCAGCGCGGAGCTCCCACCTGGTGAAGGGAGGACCGAAGTCCCCCTTCGGCTCGGTGATGGTCCAAATGCTGCCCTCCCGGGTGGCGGACTACCCGGCGGCGGCCTCCCGGGACCACTGGGGGGACTGGCTCCGGAGGTGGTTCTACCTCCGGGTCCGGGACGAGGCGGTGGTCTACGCCCCGGAGCCTCCCACCTACAGCCGGTCATCCGCACCGAAGCCGCCGGTGTGGACGGACGAGGATTTCGAGCTCCTCGGGAAGGTGGTGCTGACGAAGAAGGCCCACTCGATGCGGGACGCTGCGGAGGAGCTGGCGCAACTGCGGCTTTCCCCCTTCTCACGCGGGGAAAGGGGGATCGGCATGGGCCTGGAGCAGCGGCCTCCGGTGAAGCCGGTGACGCGGCGTAAGTCCCCTGCATTTTTGTACATGCAGTTTTTTATGAGAAATTGACTAACTTTTTACCTCTTGCAGTGCGCCCGTACCCGGCGGCGAGGGACAAGGCGGAGCACCTCCTGGGGAGGTACTTCGCCGACGAACACGAGCGCATCGTGCGCCTCGTGGGGGAGGGGACTCCCCGGAACCTGGTGGCCGAGGCCTACGGGCTCAGGCTTCCGGAGAGGAAGCCCCTTCCCACCCCCGGGTCTCATAAGCGGGGGAAGGATGCGGCCGGGGGCTCGGAGCCCAAAAGGCCCCGGGTCCAAAAGACCCCCGCCCCGACGACGACGTCGGCGACGACGCCGGTGAGGGCCCGGGACGCGGCTCCCGGAGCCGAACATGTCCGGGCGGCGCCCCGGGCAGAGGCGACGCCTCCGCCCCCGGAGGCCCCCGTCGAGGCCCGGGGGAAGGAGGTTGTTACCGGCGGGGCGGGGTCCGATTCCGCGGAATATGCCCCGGCGCCAGTTCGAGTGGCGCTCCTCTCGCCTCTCCCGGCGGCATTGGCGCCGGAGAGGCTGGAGGTGAGGTTCTCGGAGGCAGAGCCTGCGTGCCTCTGGCCGGTGGATGACGAGGGGGGGAGCCCCTCGGTCTACGTGGTCCCCCCGGAGCAGGAGGCTCCGAGGGCCCTTCGGCCTGGGGCGGGGAAAGGCCCGATGATCCCCCCCCGGGCGGAGAACCCCGGCCAATCTTCCTCTTCGTCTTCGGAGGAAACTTCATCGACGAAGACGCCGGCGACGCCGGCCGTGCTCCCGGATTTCGAGGTCCGGGGGCCCTCTCCCGGCCGCGACGGGAGGGCCGGGCAAGATACCTCCCTACTTCCCGCGGGGGAGGTGGCCCGCTACGCGGAGGGCCTGCACAACCGGAAGGTGCAGGCCTTCGTAGCAGGAGGAACGCTCCACGAGCGTTTTGAGGGGCTCGAGTCCCTCGGAGCCCATGTAACCCGAGCTCTTAATACTTCGGCTTTTTTCCTGCACTTAAGATTTTTCTAAATCTTTATGTATTTTGTAGGTAGCGACTGTTACCTGGGGCCTTGAGCAACGGGTCACCCGGCTGCTCAAGGAGGCGGAGAGCCGGGCCGCGGCTTGCGTGGAGCAGTGGGAGGCGGCCCTCCGGGAGCGGGACGAAGCTCTTGATGAGCTGTCCCGGGCCCGGGCTCAGGTGCACCTTTCGGAGGGCGCCTACTGCCGCCTCCGAGACGAGGCCAAGGTGAGGGAGAAGGCGCTCCGGGAGCTCGAGAGCTCCAGCGTCCGGGCGCTGTCGGACGCGGGCCGCTCCGTCCGCTCAGCCTTGGAAAGCCTTGGCGTTAGCCTGGGCTCCGGGAGCGGCCCGGAGGTGCCCCCGGCGACCCTCGCGGAGGCTGTGCGTTTTCTTAACGCACGTCTCCGCCATCCCGGAGGCTGCGGACGTCCGGGCACGGGGTCGGGCGATCCCCGTCCGGGCGCGGGGCTCGTTGACTACCGGGGGGTCGGCGCCCGGGCGATCGGGGGCCGCCTCCCCCGGAGCTTCCCGGGGGCCTTCGAGCCAACGCGCCGGGAGATGGAGCTGCTGGCGGGGGAGTTCTACGACCGGATCGTCCGGACGAGGTTCCCGACTCCGGCGCCTCCGGCCGCGGTTACTCCTGCCCCTGCCTCGGGGGAGGCCCCCCGGGGGGAGGACCCCAATGCTAAAGTATGAGCCTCCCCCCGGGTCTTTAGCTAGGACCCCTTTTTATTTTGTTAGACATTTTGATTCCGGTAGCTTCTTAGGAGAAGCCCCGGGCACTTGTACAAAAATCATTTTGCAATGGAATATATTTCAAATTTTTCTAAGTCTGCAATGAAATGTTACCAGGGTACCCGGGCGGTTATTCCCGGGCAACGGTCCGGGAGAGGCTCTCCGGGGGACGCCCAAGCGGCTTTGATTTTGCTGAGCCTTGTCTCCGGGGAGCGCGACGGGGGTACTGCCCGGGAGCCTGTCCGGTTGAGGTGGCGCCCGGAGTGGCACTTGGATAATTTTGACAACAGCCGTGCTGAATTAACTCCCCCGCGCCCGAAGGCCCAGATGATACCTCCTCTCCGGATACTTCCGCCGGCTGGGTACGAGTTTTGGCCCGAAGACGTACTTCGGGACTCTCAGCGTCGCGTCCGGGCGCTGTACCGGGACTTGGCCCGGGAGCTGAGGGAGCGCCTCCGGGAGCTTTAGGCGTAGGGGCCTTAGGCTCGTAGAAAATCCCCCGGGTTAGGACCCGGTTTGTATCATTTCCGAAACCCACCAGAGGGGGAAGATGTCCTCCGGATCTCTCAATAAATAAAGCTGCCTTTCTTTTGTTGCTTGCTTTGTCTTTTCTTCTTGCCTGGTCTGTGGGGCTCATCTTCAAAAGAATGAGCTATGTTTGCTCGTGGGTGACCCGGGGGCCCCCTGTCCCCCCCCCGCCAACAGCGGGCCGGAGGAGACCTCCGCGCGCTGTGGGGGTAACAGGGTCCCCGGGGGGAACATAACCTGTAGGAGAAATATTTTTCTAAGTTAGAAAATTGCAAAAACGGGGTTTCTGAGGGAGGGACCTTCCAGGAGAGGTTCATCTGGCCGTCGTCAGAACGGGGAACCGGGAACAAGGCACGGAAGGGGCTTGTGAAAAGCCGATAAGACCTCCGGAGGGGAGCTTCCCGGGAGGCTTCGTCCGGTCTCCGTGAGAACGGGGAACCGGGAATAATGTCCGGGGGAAAATATATCCGAGAAATCCATATCTTCGTAAGGGAATCGTCCGGTCGCCGTGAGAGCGGAGAGCCGGGAATAAGGTCTCCGAAAGATAATCATCCGGTCGCCATGAGAACGGGGAGCCGGGGATAAGGTCTCCGGGAGATAATCATCCGGTCGCCGTGAGAACGGGGAGCCGGGAATAAGGTCTCCTAAGAAATCCCTCGGACGTCCCGCTGGGGAGAGCGTCCACTCCCGGAGGAGGGAGAAAATCCAGAAAGCCATTAGACGTCCCGCTGAGGAGAGCGTCTACTCCCGGAGGAGGAAGTGCCCGAGGATGGGTCTTGAGTGTTTGGGTAGGGGACTAGTCTCCCAAAGTGACTTGTTACTGCGGCCGCTGGGGACCGGGTTGCCGCTTACACCCTCAATCAACGAGGGCTGTTCGTAAGCCGCCCTACAGGAGGGACTTGCTGGGTCAGGGCCCACTTCCTCACGGGGAGGGCATCCTCGCGGGGAGGGCTTCCTCTCGGGGAGGGCATCTTCACAGGGAAGGCATCCTCGCGGGGAGGGCATCGCCGCTAGGGGCGGTAAACAAGAACCTGCAGTGAGACAGTTGAAGAACAAAGGCTATGCATTGATTAACAAGATATACAAAGCCGCCCCCCGCGAAGCCGCGAAGGGGGAAAAAGGAAGCTACAGTGTCCCTCCTCCCCCTCCGGCGTGACCGCTCCGGGGGAGGGGACAGGCCCGTAAGGCTAGACATAGAACTTGCGAAGTAAACGCAAGTTCCAGGTGTGCTTCAGCTCCTGCTCTTGAAGGTTGGAGAGCTTGTAGGCCCCCGAGCCTAGGACAGCGGAGATCCTGTAGGGGCCCTCCCACTTGGGGGAGAGCTTTCCCTGGGCTTGGGGGTCCGTGACGCGCTTGAGGACAAGGTCCCCAAGGCGAAAAGCTCTTTCGCGCACGCGCTGGTCGTATGCGCGCGACATCTCGCGCTCGTAGATGGCATGGCGGAGGAGCGCTCGGTCGCGTTCCTCCTCCACGAGGTCGATTTCTGACCGCCGGTTGTCTTCGTTGGCCCGGTAGGCTGCGGTCGTGGCTCCGTTCAGGAGCTCGACCCGCAGTGACCGGAAGCCAATCTCCGGGGGGAGGACTGCCTCTGCCCCGTAGACCAGAGAGAAGGGAGCACGCCCTGTGGCCCGGGACGGGGTCGTGCGCATGGAGCAGAGGACGCTAGGGAGCTCTTCTGCCCACGCGCCCGGCTTGGAAGCAGTTTGTTCAAGTCTCTGGCGCAGCCCCTGTAGGATCACGCCGTTGACCCTCTCGACGGCCCCGTTGCTCTGAGGATGGGCCACTGAAGCGAAGTGGATGACGATCCCCAGGCCTTCGCAGAATTCCCGGAAATAAGCCGAGTCGAATTGGGTCCCGTTGTCCACGGTGATTTCCCGGGGGACACCAAAACGACAAACGACGTTTTTCCAGAAAAACCGCTGAACGGCCCGGGAGGTGATGCTAGCCAAGGGCTCCGCCTCGACCCACTTTGTAAAGTAGTCGACCGCGACTACCGCATACTTGTATCCTCCGGGCGCTGGGGGGAAGGGACCTAAGAGGTCCATCCCCCAGCGCACGAAGGGCCAAGTGATGGGGATAGTCCGCAGCGCTACAGGGGGGAGATTCGAGCACTTGGCCATTTTCTGGCATGCTTCGCACGCGGAGACAAGGTCTCGCGCGTCGCGCATGACTGTAGGCCAGTAGAAGCCCTGACGAAGGGCCTTGGCGGCGATGGCACGCGGGGCTAGGTGAGACCCACAGCTCCCCGCGTGAATGTCTTCCAGGAGTTGAAGTCCCTCCGACCGGGGGAGGCAGCGCAGGAGGGCCGAAGCCCCCCGCTTGTAGAGCCTTCCCTCCAGCAGGAGATATGCCCGGCTTTGGCCCGGAGGCGCTTAGCCTCAGTCTCATTGGGAGGGTCCCCCTCTCCCTTGATGAAGGAGATGAGGGGGTCCATCCAAGATGAAGGCCGGAGGATCTCGGCGACCTCTGGGACCGGAGGCTCGGGGCCTGCATCCGGGGAGGCCACCGAGGGCTTCATGATGATTTCCAAGAAGGCCCCCCTGGGGAGCATTTCCCTGGCGCTTGCTGCCCGTGCCAAGGCATCGGCCCGGTCATTCTCCCTCCTCGGGATATGCCGGGCCTCAAGGCCGTCGAAGTGCTTCTCCATCTTCCGTACTTCCTGCAAGTAAAGACTTAGATTTGCGTCATGGCACAGGTAAGACTTGTCTATTTGGCAGACAACGAGCTGAGAGTCTCCCTTCACTAGGAGGCGCCGGATCCCCAGGGAGCGCGCGAGGCGCATCCCGAGGAGCAGAGCCTCGTACTCGGCGACGTTGTTGGTTGCGGGGAACTCGAGCCGCGCGGCGTACTCGAGCTCCTTTCCCTCGGGGCTCCGGAGACCCCCGCGCCAGCCCCGGCGAGACACAGCGACCCATCGAACAGCAGGGTACAATGGTCACTGCGTCGGGGCGACACAGGGAGATATTCGTCCCCGGACCCAGAGGCGGGAGTCCATTCTGCGACGAAGTCGGCGAGGACCTGCGACTTGATTGCGGAGCGGCCGGTAAGGGACAGGGAGAAGGGGGCGAGCTCGGCCCCCCACTTCCCAATCCGGCCGGTGGCTTCTTTATTCCGCAGTACCTCCCCCAGGGGGAGGGACGACGGGACGGTGATGGGGTGCCCCAGGAAGTAGTGTCGGAGCTTCCGGGACGCCATGAGGAGAGCGTAGCAAATCTTCTCCATCTCCGTGTACCGAGTCTTGGCCCCTTGGAGGGCTTCACTGACGTAGTACACGGGACGTTGCTGCCCCCCTTACTCCACCAAAACCGCACTGACGGCGACGGGGGTCGTGGTGAGGTAGAGGAGCAAGGGCTCTTCCGGAGACGGACTCACGAGCATTAGAGGGCTCGAGAGGTACTTCTTGAGGTCGTTGAAGGCTTCCTGGGCCTCGGGGGTCCAGCGGAACCCCTCGAGCCCTCGGAGGATCTTGAAAAACTGGAGGCCCCGCTCCCCCGAACGGGAGACGAAGCGACTGAGTGCGGCCAGGCGGCCGGAGAGCCGCTGGACATCTTTGACGGAGCGCGGTGGGGGCATGTCTAAGAAGGCCCGGATCTTCTCGGGGTTTGCCTCAATGCCCCGCTGGGACATGAGGAAACCCAGGAGCTTCCCCCCGCGCACCCCGAAGGCGCACTTCTCCGGGTTGAGCTTGAGCCCGAACGCGCGGAGTTTGCGGAAGGTCTCTGCGAGGTCGTCGATGTGGGAGGCTGCGCGGGGACTCTTGACGACCGCGTCGTCTACGTAGACTTCAACGTTGCGGCCGACTTGATCTTTGAAGACCAGCATCATCAGGCGCTGGAAGGTGGCTCCCGCATTCTTGAGCCCGAAGGGCATGTGGCGGTAGCAGAAGGTTCCGAGGGGAGTTATAAAACTCGTCTTTTCCTCGTCCCCCTCCGCCATCCGGACTTGATGGTATCCCGAGTAGGCGTCTAGGAAGCTCATCAGCTCGCACCCCGCGGTGGAGTCAACGAGCTGGTCGATCCGCGGGAGCGGGAAGTTGTCTTTGGGGCAGGCGCGGTTAAGGTCGGTGAAGTCCACGCACTTGCGCCACTTGCCACTTGATTTCTTGACGAGGACGGGGTTTGCGAGCCACTCAGGGTGCAAGACCTCCCGGATGAACCCCGCCTCTTGGAGCCGAGCAATCTCCGTCTTGATGGCTTCTTGACGTTCGAGGGAGAGCTTTCTCAACTTCTGCTTGACAGGGGGGTGACCGGGGGTTACCGCGAGCTTGTGTTCAATAACCTCCCGGGCGACACCCCGCATGTCCGAAGGCTTCCACGCAAAAACATCGGAGTTTTCGCGCAGAAAGGCTGCGAGTTGCGCTGCATGGTCTTGGGGGAGCTCTGCCCCGATTTGGACAGTTTTGTCCCCGCTGCCTGGGGACAGTGGGACCTCCCGGACGCCCCCTTCCGGACGCGGCTTAAGAAGGGGCCACCCAGGGGACGGCGCAGCGATGCCTACGTCCGGGGGGGGAGCCTCCCCCCCGGGCGCCTTGATCAGGTTGACGCTTCCTATTGTGGCAGCAGCTCGCTCGTATAGAGCACGGGCCATGTCTTGGTCCCCCCGGACGTTGATCACGCCATGCGGCCCGGGGATCTTCATGCACAGGTAGTTTTGGTGGGTGGCATCCCTCAGCCGATTGATCGTAGTCCTCCCCATAATCACATTATAGGAGGAGGGGAGGTCCACTACGTCAAAGCGGACTAGCTCGGTCCGGTAGTTCTCCGGGGTGCCGAAGGTGATCGGGAGATCTACCTTGCCCACGGGGTGGATCGCCTTCCCCGGGACAAACCCTTGCAGAGGCCCTGCCGCTGGTTGCAGGAGCTTCTCATCCACCTGCATTTCCTTGAAGGTTTTGAGGAACAGGACGTCGGCGGAGCTTCCGCCGTCCACGAGGATGCGGGCCAAGTGGCAGTTGTAGATGGTCGCGGAGACAATGAGCGCATCGTCGTGGGGGAAGCGAACCCCCCGCGCGTCTTCTGCTGTGAAGGTGAGGGGGACGTCCGACCACTTGGGTGGCGCGGACGCGTGTAGCACCCCCACAACCTTGACTTCACGCGCGTACTCCTTGCGCTGACGCTTGGAGTCCCGCCCGGAGGCAGACCCTCCTACGATGACGTTGATGCGGCGCTGAGAAGTTTGAAAGGGGAGAGCGTCTGAAGGCTCCCCCTCCTGCACCTGCTGCCCCCCCGCAGGAGCGGCAAGGGCCGAAACAGCTGGCCGAGGGGGCAAGGAGGCCGGAGTCCCCCCCCCTGCCCGCACTGGTCGAGGAACGCCGCGAAGTGCTGCAGCAGCTGGTGGCAATCTCGGGTGGCGTGGGTACTGGACCCGTGGAAGCTGCACCACGGTCCTTCCTGGCTTCTCCCCGCGGGGCCTTCGCGGCCGCGCGAAGACTGTCCTCCCCCATGGCCTCTCGGCTTGGGAAAGGGGCGGTTGCCCTTCGGGGGGTCGCGCGAGCCGCCTCCGCCCTCGAGGACAAAAGTGTCCCGAGGCCGTGGTTCGCTACGGCCCCCCTGCCTGGGGCGCCTGGGGGGATCCCGGGCCCCCCGCTCGGCGGGGGCAGGAGCCCCCTGGGTCTTCTTCCAGATGTCGTCTTCCTCCGCGCGAGCGTACTTTTCGAGTACGTTGAAGAGCTCGTCGGCGGAGGAGGGGCAGCTTCGAGATAGTCTTCGGTGGAGTTCCCCCGGGAGGATCCCGCTTTTGCAGGCTTCGATCACTGTGGAGTCCGGGACGTGGGCCACTTTGCTTTTTACTTGGGCAAAGCGCTTGAAGAAGCTTCTGATGGCCTCCCCGGTTCTCTGGCGCACTGTGTAAAGCTGTGAAGAATCCAGGGGACGTACGTAATTTCCCTGAAAGTTGGCGCAGAACTCCCGCTTCAGCTGCGAGAAAGACTTGATGGAGCCCGCCTTCAGATTGTAAAACCAGGAGCGGGCAATGCCGGTGAGGTAGAGGGGGAAGACGTTGCATTGGACTAGATCTGCACGAACTCGTAAGGGTCCGCCTCGCCATTATAATGTTCGATGTGTGGGGGACGGTGGGGCCGCGGCCATCGGATGCTGCGGAGTCTTCGACACAGAGGCTGGTTCGCCCCAAGCACTTCCCGGGGGGAGCCCCAGTCACTGTCTTCTTTAACGGGGGACGCCCCCTCGTTATCCGAGTCAGGTAGCGGCCCAAGAGGGCCGCCAGAGTGGTGGTGACGACGCTTCTCTTCCGGGCCGGGACTGATTTCCCGGACGTCCGGGCTTCCCTCCGGGGAGGATGGTTCTTCGGCTGGTCTCTTCCCCCGACTAGTGCGAGAGCGAGGCTCCCTGCGACAACAACCGGGGGGAAGCCCTTCCCCGCGGCTGGGAGAATGCATTCGCTCGACCTCCCCCCGGGAGAAGCGGACCTGCTTCGCCGGGGGAGGGAGCCCCTGCACTGTAGCAGCCGGCCCGAAAGCTACCGGGGCCTGCTGGGGGGAGCCCCATGCGACGGTCCCCGGGACCGGAAAGGGGGGAGCCCCTGCACCATCCGGACCCGGGGAGGGGGCGCCCGGGGCAGCGTTTGGATCCGAAGAGGGGGCCCCTGCGGCAATGACCGGGACCGGAAAGGGGGAAGCCCCTGCGACATCCGGAACCAGTGGGGGGTGAGCCCCCTCGGCGACGTCCGGGGTTGGGGAGCCAATGCGGGGGGAAATTCGCTGAGGCACGGGAGCTGCTCTGTCGACCGGCCCCGGTGCAGTAAACGCAACGCGAGGGGCGGGACTGGCTCCCGGCGTAGGAATAACCCCCGGCATGAAATGACCCCCCAGCCCCGGAAGCGGGCCGGGGACGGGGTACCCCCCTGGTGCCACGAAGGGCCCAGGCATGAAATAGCCTCCCGGCACCGGGACAGGCCCGGGTGCCGAGAAGTGTCCGGAAGTATATCCCGCGGGGGGAGGGAACCCCCCGGCGGGATCATACGGGGTAGACAGCCCCCCGGAGACCGGAGGGGCCGCCAGGTATCCCATAAACGGGGGCATGATCCCCGGATATGTGTGCGACGAAAATGTGGGGGCCGAGGGCCGCGCCAACACACTGAGGAGCTCGTCCATAGAGCGCTGGGCGCGGAGCTGGCCCTCCACGAGAGCCTCCAGCAGGGCGTCCCGGGGAGCCGGGGGAGCCGTCGGGGGGAAACTCGTCCCGGCCGAGGTCCCCGCGGCCGCCGGGAGCGACCCGGAGGTGGAGGCACCTAGATTGAGAGGAAAGGTGGGAGGCGGTACCTGGGAATGGTCGCCTCTGGACGGGAGCGGCGGAACAGCAGTGCCCCAGACGGGCGGCGCCAGGTCACCGAGACCGGCGTCACCGGGAAGGGCGCGGGCCCTTGTTCTCGGAGGAGCCATGGCGATTTGTCACGGGTCCCCATGGACGGCGCCAACTGTCGTGGTATTAAGAATACCCCGGCAGGTTTTGAAGACGACCCTAGCGGAGATTACGCAGCGCGGGTTGACCGGGTGACCGGTCCTGCCCCGCCGGACAAACACAAGAATTGACACGTGGATTTATACAGGTTCGGGTCCCGGTGGGGGCCCTAGTCCTGTTGACGCGCTCCCGACCGAAGCCGGCTGGGGAGGCTCTCTCCGGGGGAGAGGCTTCCGTAGCACGTCTGTGAGTTTAGCTATTCCAAATAATAATGAGCAGATCATTTACAACAGAGGGGTACAAGGGCTATTTATAGCCTCAAAAAGAAGCAAAAAGCCTAAACTACCCCGGAAGCCACCGTCGGATTGAAGGGTAAGACCGTCCTTCTCCCGGTCAAACGTCTTGGATGCTTGACAGGTGGTCGCTGATTCCCGAGGCGTCCCTCGCGTGACCTGCACGTGATAAACAAACAGGGATTTTACCTTTTAGGAGGGCGATGACGTCCGGGACCCCTTCCGGAGAGCACAGTCCCGGGAGCCTAAAAGGCGGCGCCCGGGGCAGGCACCGGAGGCCACTGTCCCCGGGCAAATGGCGGCGCCCGGGACCCGCCTAGGGGGCACGGTCCAGGGGGCCAAATAGCGGCGCCCGGGGCAGGCACCGGAGGCCACTGTCCCCGGGCAAATGGCGGCGCTCGGGACCCGCCCGGGGGGCACGGTCCCGGGGGCCAAATGGCGGCGCCCGAGACCCGCCCGGGGGGCAGAGTCCCGGGAGCCAAAAGTCGGCGCTCGGGACATGCCCCGGAGGCATCGTCCCGGGAGCCAAAAGGCGGCGCCCGGGGCAGGCACCGGAGGCCACTGTCCCCGGGCCAATGGCGGCGCCCGTGTCCCGCCCGGGGGGCAAGGTCCCGGGGGCCAAATGGCGGCTCCCGGGACATGCCCCGGAGGCACGGTCCCGGGAGCCTAAAAGGCGGCGCCCGGGGCAGGCACCGGAGGCCATTGTCCCCGGGCAAATGGCGACACCCGGGACCCGCCCGGGGGGCACGGTCCCGGGAGCCAAATGGCGGCGCCCGAGACCCGCCCGGGGGGCAGAGTCCCGGGAGCCAAAAGTCGGCGCCCGGGACATGGCCCGGAGGCATCGTCCCGGGAGCGAAAGGCGGCGCACGGGACATGCCCCGGAGACATCGTCCCGGGAGCCAAAAGGCGGCGCCCGGGGCAGGCACTGGAGGCCACTGTCCCCGGTCCAATGGCGGCGCCCGGGACCCGCCCGGGGGGCAAGGTCCCGGGGGCCAAATGGCGGCGCCCGGGACATGCCCCGGAGGCACGGTCCCGGGAGCCTAAAAGGCGGCGCCCGGGGCAGGCACCGGAGGCCACTGTCCCCGGGCCAATGGCGGCGCCCAGGACCCGCCCGGGGGGCAAGGTCCCGGGGGCCAAATGGCGGCGCCCGGGGCAGGCGCCGGAGGCCACTGTCCCCGGGCGAATGGCGGCGCCCGGGACCCGCCCGGGGGGCAAGGTCCCGGGGGCCAAATGGGGGGGGGCCACTGTCCCCGGGCAATCATGAACTTACCTGGAGTTGGCCGCATGGAGATTTCTTCCAACACCTTCTTTACACCTTATCCTCTCATAATTTTTCTGATCTCACACCACTCATGGACGAACTGCGTCCCACCAGTTTCCACGCGAGAAACCGGATCGACAAGCCATGCAGGGAACTGTTAATACCAAGAAAGCTACTAGATTGCGCCTGTCCCATACCAGGTAAGTGGTTGGTACGTTTTTCATGCCACTAGACGCACAACACAAGGTTCTAGTCCTTACATGCCAGTGACCCGATCATACCACAAACCATGCACCTTCAGTGCCTGCACATTTAGTGCAGCCAAGCACCTCCAGTGCTACCACCATTCCATACCAAAATACTGGTCACGGCTAGGGGTTCTATTTCATGAATATAAATGTATATGTATATACTTTTATTAGTTCATGGCTTGCTATCTTAACAAGTTCACATTCCTCAAGTATTCAATCTATCACTGCCATAATATTATTGATCTCAACACATGCAATATTAATGAGATACCTACTCATGGAATAGCATAGCAATTAATAAAATATAGGTTCAATATGATCAAAGTATGACTTGCCTTCCGCGTCGTAAGTATCAGCAGTCGATGACGGCTCAGCGACAAGATCTTCAACCCCGGACTCTTGCCCTGAACAAGATCGAACAAGCAAACAGGCATTACAATCAATCCTATTCTTACTAATCCACTACATGCAATAATGCAAGATGGAAACACTCTAGTGATACAAGATTTGAAAGCGATTTGAGTTTAACTATGGTAATCAGGGTTAAGATTAGTTGTCAAGGTTTATAAGGTTCCAAAATATCAGGGTAATATCAGGGTTGTGACTGGTTCGCCCAAAAACAGCGAACGTCTTTAGATTGGCATTCGGTTCAAGGCATTGACATAAGGTCAATGGGTGATAGAGGGCTCAACTCAAGTTATGGCAGTAGAGAAAAGTGTAGATCACAATGTCAGGAGTCTAAGGGACAAAGTTATTTCCAAGCTTCATGGCTGGAAGTGGGTGAAAAGGCTCAATGCCACTAGCTGACATAGGCTGACAGTGCTCAAGAATGGCATTGACATGGTTTGAACAGTTTCCAGTGGCCAAAGTAGGTTTTGATTCAAGCATATGATGCACAAGGTAGTGAGACAACTATTTGACAAGGTAGTTTCTGTTTTACATGACCAGAGGTGGGTGAACAGGGCTAATGCCACTGGCTGACACAGCCTGGCATAGGTTTGACACAGCCAGAACTAGGGTTAGCCATATCTTTTGATTAAAGGCTCCAAATGATGCACCACTTTGTCTGGTGGTTAGGCATTTGTAACAGGAACAAATGTCTCAACAGGATCTAGGGCAGGAGATGGCCGGAAAGCGATGAAAATCGGCGAAGAACACGGTGGCCGAACTATTCTCAACAGTTTCTGGACAAAACCTTGGCATGGTGATACCTCTTCATCTGGGCCGATCCAGGTGTCGAGCTAGAAGACAAAAATACTCATGGGGTCGAGGCACATCTACTAGACAAGGTGGTTGGGGTTGAAACGGCCGGGAACAAAATCCGGCGACCGGAGCTAGGGAAGAAGCCACAAAAATTTGGGCATTTCTGATCTAGGACGAATGAACTCAAATCCTTGCTTGAGGATGGTCTCTGGAGTATAGCAAAGCTAGATGTGAAGCTAGATTGTCTGGAGAAACACCAGAGAAGCTTAACAGCGAGCTCCAGCTTACATGCAAGGTGCAAAGTTGGGGTTTTTCATATTTTAGCAAATTCTTCGATTCTGGTTGCTTAGAGATGCTTAGATAAGTTCACTAATCAAGATTGATCACAGGCTCGAGAGCTAATTCACTCTGGTTAGATTTTAATTGCTCGCCGGAGTTGTCGGGGAAAATCAGCAATTCCCGGCGAGGTGGTGCGATAGAGTTCAATTGGCTGCTACTACACAGGTAAGTGGATGAGGGTTACTTACTGGTAGCTTCAATTTGAAGTTCGGTGCAGTGGATTGGCCTGGCACCGTGAGCCTCTTCTCGAGCTCACCGGAGAAGACGAAGACGACGGCGTGGTTAGGAACTTGGGTGGTTCTGGGTGTGAGTGTGTTTGAGCTGGGCAGGGGTGGCTTTTATAGGCACAGCAAGGAGCTTGCAACGGTTGGAAATGCACGGGGAAGTGAAGCGGGCTGGAGGTGACAACACGACTGAATCCCGACGAAGTGACGCTCTCCAGCGGCCGTGCCGGCTTTAACCTGCTGCTCTGGTGGAGGTGAAGGCGAAGTGATGCTTCCCCAAGGCATGCTTGCGACGTGGCGCAACTGTGCTGCCGTTGTCGGGCGCGCGCGCGGGAGAGCGAAGGCGCTGCTGGCGGGATGAAGCTGTTCCACGGTGGCGAACACGATGCACACACGTGGCAAGGAAACAGTGGCGGAGGTCGCGGCGCTGGAGATCGCCGGCGACGAAACCGCAGCAGTGGCAACGGCGACGACCAAACTCCGGCGCTCGTGGTCGTTTGAACGGCCTGGTCGTGCACAGTAGCCTGTGGTCGAACCAGGGACTGATTTGCGATGATTTTTGGTTTGGCTTTGGACTAGATTGCAAATCTGGTCTTTGAGAGGTTTAATTTGAGATTTGATTTCATGGTTGAGTATAATATTTCTATTAATACTCATTTAGCTCAAATTTGGAGAAAGTTTGATAAGGTTTGAGGGATTTCACCTATTTTCGAAAATAGGGTAAAATTAGGGTAAAATAAATCTGGATTTTGTCGATCTCGAATTCTGGTGATTGGAGACAGATTTTGAAGTCTGATCAAAAGGGAAATCTGTATCAAATAGCATTTGGGAGGTGTTCCCTGAAGAAATTCTGGAGTTGGAATTGATCTGCAGATTTTAGCCTTTTCAGGCTTCCAGGTAAACAGAAAAGGACCTATTCACTGTAAAATTTGGACTAATCTGCGAAAAGTGTTTAGATGAATTAATCTGGTTCCCAACTTTTTGAAGTAAGTTGAGGGTATAACTGGAAACATAATCCAAGAGACACTTGAGTCTGGATAGGGTTAAATCAAGATAACTTAGTTATCTGGAAACTTGGGTACTTAGGGTAAATCTGAATTTTCCTGTTTTCGAAAACAGAGAGAGGCTTAGGTACTGAGAGTTAGGGTCAGAATTTGATCTGGCTCCTGAAGACTTTTATCCTCAGAGTAACTGGTAGGTTAGATCTAGATAGGCAGATCTTAGTCTAAATCCAAAGGGTGGATTTTGGAGATTTTTAGGGTTTGGGGGAGATTAGAGTTCAACTGATCTGGCTACTACTACAAAGATACATGCATGCAGGGTTTTTATGCAAAACTTTTCACCCCCAAAACTAGGGTGTTACAGAACCTGTCATCCACATGATCTGCTGGTCCACCCATCTGATCTCAACTGTAGCATAGAACTGTCTGATGGCAGTTGCGTTCCATGGGCATTTGTGCTCCACAAAGTCATACAGCCCTATATCCTTGAAAATCTGCACCAAAGGAGCCATGATGGGCAGATTCACAACATAAGCCCATTCGATCCATTTGTGTTCGAAGATATTTTTGTGGACCAAATGACCGTAGAAGGCATCCTGTTGTGTCATCGTGTGGAAGTGAGGAGTAGAGGCGTCATTCTCGTGATTGTAGGCGTAGATGGTCCTAGCCTTGGTATAGTCACTTGAAGTCCAATTCCACTTCAGGCCTTGATAAGCGTGGACGTTTATTTCATCGTCCTCGCTCTCGATGTCCATGCCTCTGTGAGACGATCCACCACGATGAGATGACTGTTCTGTTTCTGAATCTCCGGCTGAGGGCACCCAATCGTCATCGTGACTATCGCTATTGCTCGAGAGTAGAGCCCTTTTTGGCCATTTTGCCAATTTCTTCTTATTGGTTCGGATGGAGACATTGCCTTGAGTACCTCGACCACTATAAGATTTGGACGATATGCAACAGGTAAGATACAAGGAAACAGGAACAACGAAACGAATCGATAAGACATCAGATCAGTAAACCATTGCTCTGCTGTTGCTGTCGGTCAGACCGAACAGGTACGGTTAGACCGGCGCAACCGTAGAGTTAGGGTTTGACATGATTCCTGGGATTTAGATGATTTTAGATCATAAACAGAGTTGCTACTCAAGGATAATCATTTAGAGTAAAAAGAGAATGTATCAATTTAAGGTTTTTCACAGATTCAACACTAGGTTTATCAAGAATTCTTGGAATCCCGAAATATGAAAAAAAATTTGAATTCAAGGAGATGAATCCAAGAAGAATACCTAGAAGACATGATTGGAGGTGATCTTGATCAACGGTTGTCCGTGTGTTTCTAGGGTTTGACTAGAGAAGAAGATTCCAAAGACTTTTGGGGCGCACGTGAAGGAGACAAGTGGGAAGAGGGTGAAAGGGACAGAGATTCGGGATAAAAGGTCTCTAGTCATGAAAATTCGGTCAGACCATGGACAAGATACCGGTCAGACCGTTGGAAGCAGGAAATTTAAGATGCTCTCTGGAGATGCATTCGGTCAGACTGTAAATTGTTCGGTCAGATCACTGTAAGGACAAAGAGTCTTGGAGGAATTTGATTGATTTGATGCTCAAGAGATTTGGATGGGGTGATATGTAAATATAAGATGATTAAAAGAGAGATATAGACAATATCACCAAAGGGAAAGTATTTATCTTATAACTCAACATATTTTTGGTTTATTTCACTCAATTGCCGATAAAAGAGCCTAAAAAGCTCTAAAAGAGGAAGTTCATGCAATCAAGTGATACTTTAAGCACAAGCAATATGAATTCAACATTTCAAGCCACATTTGATATATCAATGACGTTAAGCTCATTTCGAAGTTTGCAAAAACGACTTTCATCTAAGGGCTTAGTGAATATATCCGCTAATTGATCTTCGGTTCTCACATTATCCACCACCACATCACCTTTGCTAACATGATCTCTAAGGAAGTGGTGTCGGATATCTATATGCTTGGTCCCAGAGTGTTGAACTGGATTTGTGGCTATTTTGACCGCACTCTCATTATCACACAAAAGAGGCACTTTTTCAAATTTTATTCCATAATCCAACAATGTTTGCCTCATCCACAGCAATTGTGCACAACAACTACCCGCGGAAACATATTCCGCTTCGGCGGTTGATAAAGCTACATAGTTTTGTTTCTTGGAGGACCAAGATACTAAAGATCTTCCTAACAGTTGACAACTGCCAGAGGTGCTTTTTCTATCCACTTTGCATCCCGCATAATCGGAATCAGAATATCCAATTAATTCAAATTTTGCACCTTTAGGATACCACAACCCTATGCTAGATGAATATCTTAGATATCTCAAAATGCGCTTAACGGCCATTAAATGACTTTCTTTAGGAGAGGCTTGAAATCTTGCACACATACAAACACTAAACATAATATTGGGCCTAGAAGCATTAAGATATAACAAACTACCAATCATAGATCTATAAAGCTTTGAGTCTACCGGTTTACCTCCTTCGTCAGAGACAAGGTGACCTTTTGTAGCCATTGGTGTCTTGATTGGCTTCGCTTCTTCAAGTCCGAACTTCTTGAGTAGGTCCTTCACATACTTGCTTTGACTGATGAAGGTTCCTTCCTTGAGTTGTTTGACTTGTAGTCCGAGAAAGAAACTTAGTTCACCTATCAAAGACATCTCGAATTCCCTGGACATCATATTACCAAATTCCTCGCAAAAATCTTGGTTAGTAGATCCAAATATGATGTCATCAACATAAATTTGACATACAAAGAAATCATTTCCAATTTTTTTAGTAAATAAGGTAGTATAAACTTTCCCAATTTTAAAGCCTTTTGAAATTAAGAAGTCCCTAAGTCTTTCATACCAAGCACGAGGTGCTTGTTTAAGACCATAAAGAGCCTTGGAGAGTTTATACACATGATTTGGCTTTGTAGGATCTTCAAAACCGGGAGGTTGTTTAACAAATACTAATTCATTAATTTTTCCATTTAAAAATGCACTTTTGACATCCATTTGATAAAGTCTAATATTATGAGATGAAGCAAAAGCAAGTAAGATTCTAATAGCCTCAAGTCTAGCTACGGGAGCAAAGGTTTCACTGAAATCTAAACCTTCAACTTGAGTGTATCCTTGAGCCACCAATCTTGCCTTGTTTCTTACTACCACTCCGTTTGCATCTTGTTTATTCTTGAAAATCCATTTGGTTCCAATGACATTATGCTCATCCGGATTTGGTTCTTCTACTAATTCCCAAACATTGTTGCGGGTGAAGTTGTTTAATTCTTCGTGCATAGCATTCACCCAATCCGGATCTTTTAATGCTTCATCTACAAGTGTGGGCTCAAAAGAGGAGACAAAAGAGTAATTTTCACAAAATGAAGCAAGACGAGAACGAGTTTGGACACCCTCACGCAAGTCACCAACAATTTGATCGACGGGGTGATCCTTGGAAATTGAGTGATGAATTCTTGGATGGTCAACCGGGATTTGTGAAGTAGAGGTAGAAGGTACTTCCGGTTGTTGTTGAGAGGAGTCTTCCACATTGACCACTTCAACTATTTGATCTTCATGTTGAGGAGTTGATGAAGAGGGGATAGCTTGAGTGGATGGATCTTCATCTTGATCACTATCTTCTTTCGGCTTGATATCCCCAATGGTCATGTTCTTCATTGCCACTCTCAACCCTTCATTACCTACATCATCCAAATTGTCTTGCTCCTCTTGAGAGCCGTTAGTCTCATCAAATTCTACATCATGTGTCTCCTCAACCAAACCGGAGTTTTGGTTGTAGACACGATATGCTTTGCTATTTGATGAGTATCCTAATAAAAATCCTACATCACATTTACTTTGAAATTTAGATAAGCGTGTACCTTTCCGCATGATATAGCACTTACATCCAAACACTCGGAAGTAGGAAATGTTTGGCTTCCTTCCAATGAGAAGCTCATAAGGAGTTTTCTTTAGTAGTCGATGACAATAAAGACGATTTGATGCATGGCACGCGGTGTTGATTGCTTCGGCCCAAAAGGTGTCTGAAACATTGTACTCCGAAAGCATAGACCTTGCCATGTCTATCAATGTCCGGTTCTTTCGTTCGACTACTCCATTTTGCTCCGGTGTATACTTGGCCGAAAACTCATGTTTGATAACTTTATCATCACACCAATTTTCAACCTTGGTATTCTTGAATTCGGAGCCATTGTCACTTCTCACTTTCTTGATCTTGAAGCGAAATTCATTTTCGGCCCTTTGAGCAAAGCTTTTGAAAGTATTAAACACAATTGACTTATCATGTAAAAAGAATATCCATGTATATCTAGAAAAATCATCTACAACGACAAGACAATAACTATTGCCACCAATGCTCACAAAAGTAGTTGGTCCAAATAAATCCATATGCAATAGTTCAAGTGGACTAGAAGTTGACATGGTGCTTTTAGTTGGATGTGAGTTTGCAACTTGTTTTCCGGCTTGGCAAACACTACATAATTTATCTTTTTCAAACTTTACATCTTTTAATCCAACAACTAAATCATGTTTAACTAGTCTATTTAGTTGTTTCATTCCAACATGCCCAAGCCTTCTATGTCATAGCCAACCTTTAGAAGATTTAGTAAACAAGCATGTACCAAGATTAGCATCATTTGAATTGAAATCAACTAAATAGAGGTTGCCATGTCTAAAACCTTTGAAAATCAACCTATTATCATCAATACTAGTGATAATCACTTCTTTTGGATAAAATGCACATATGAATCCAAGATCACAAAGTTGAGCTACGGATAAGAGGTTGAAATTTAGAGATTCAACAAGCAATACATTAGATATGGAGAGGTCATTTGAGATGGCAATTTTACCTAAACCTTTTACCTTTCCTTTGCTATTGTCTCCAAACGTGATCTTGTCATATTCCGCACCTTCGTTATTTAGAGAGGAGAACATGTTGTGATTACTGGTCATATGTTGAGTGCATCCACTATTGAGCACCCAATGTTGTCCTCCGGCCTTGTAATTTACCTACAAAAAAAGTTAGGTCCTTTTAGGTACCCAAATCTTTTTGGGTCCTTGGAGGTTAGTTACCAAGGATTTTGGGACCCAAATGGCTTTCTTTTTGGCACCTATGATCGGGGTTCCAACAAATTTGGCTTTCATATCGCCATTGTTCATTTTCTTTAAAACATAGCAAGAATTGAATGCAAGAGATGAATTAATTTTGCTAGCATGGCAATTCTTTTCAATGTGACCTAAACTTTTACATTTGTTGCAATATCCCTTTTCTTTTACAAAAACGGTTTTAGATGGGACAAAAGCATGTTTTCCCTTTTTAGGAATGTAGCCTAGTCCTTCTTTTCTTAAGGAAAACCTTTGACTATCTAGAAGATGTCTTAATTTTGATTCTCCTACATAGCATTTAGTTAGATCATTGGTTAGTTTTTCAATTTTGCCCTTAAGTTCATTATTTTCAAGACTAAGCACATTATCATCAATTTTAGGTCTAGAAGGGAGTTCAATTAAATTTTCACAAGATGTAGATATGCTAGAAGTAGACATCATGGGCAAGTCATTCAAAATATTGCAAGTGATGCCTATTTCATTACCCGTTTTGTTGGCTTTATGAGTAAGTAGTGAGTCATGAGCTTCCTTAAGCATCTCATGAGTTTCCTTGAGACTCTCATGAGATGTGTTTAGCTCCTCATAGGAATTTTGAAGAGTTTTGTATCTCTTCTTCAATTCCTTGAATTTTTCTTTCTCTTTACTCATATAGTCATCAAAACCGGTGATCATCTCAACTAGGTCATCATAAGTATATTCATCTTTGTCACATGATACCTTCGATTCTCCTTTAGCCATGAGGCAATTAGGAGTGGAGAATAGAGATGGAGCTTCCTTGATAGCTACCCCGGCGAGTCCTTTGGTGGATGCTTCATCTTCATCATCGGAATCGGAACTTGAAGCATCCGAATCCCATTCAATGAAGCAAGCTTGTCCATCCTTCTTCTTCTTATAATATTTCTTGAAAACCTTCTTCTTGCTTTCTCCTTCCTTTTCGTACTTCTTCTTCTTCATTGATTTTTCTTCTTCTTTGTTTTTGCATTGTGTGGAGATGTGACCCTTTTCACCGCATTCAAAGCATCTTCTTTCTTCAAATGGGTTCCTCTTGGATGATTGTCCTTTCTTGAAGGATTTTCCTTGATATCTCTTCTTCATGAACCGCTTGAACCTTCTCACAAAGAGAGCCATCTCCTCATCGGTGTCTCTCTTATCACTTTCTTCTTCATTGTCTTCCCTTTTGAAAGCTTGAGCTTTTAGTGCTATGTTCTTCTTCTTGGAGTCGGAAACCTCATCTTTCACTTCTTCTTGAGATTTCTTGAATATGTCATGAGTGAGAATCTCACTCAAGACTTCCAACGGAGTCACACTCTTCAAGTTTGAACGCACAAGTAAGGTTATAATAGTGTCATATTTTGAAGGTAAAGCTCTAAGAAACTTATGACAAAATTCCACATTTGTGACATCCATACCAAGCCCTTTTAACTCATTTACTATGTTATTTAAACGGTTAAACATCTCCAATACATCTTCATTTGGCAACATAGCAAACTTTTCAAATTGGCCCTTATGGATAAATAATTTAGCATCCTTGACCATCGAGGTTCCTTCATGAATATCCATAAGATTTCTCCAAATATCATGGGCCGTTTCAAGTTTACAAATTCTATTAAATTCACCTAGATTTAGAGCACTATAAAGAACATTCATGGCTTGAGAATTAGCTAAGGCATTATCTCTATCTAGGTTAGTCATGTCATCATCATCAAGAATTGCAAAACCCTCATCCACCACTTTCCAAATCTTTCCACCCATGGCTTTAAGATAAACCATCATTCTAGTTTTCCAATAAGTATAGTTAGATCCATCAAAGAGTGGTGGTTTGCCAATATTGATCTGACCCTCACTAGCCATCTTTATCCTACTCCGGGATGGTTAAATCCACTAAAAAGGAGTCCTTGCTCTGATACCAATTGAAAGGGATCTAGGAAATCGACTAGAGGGGTTGAATAGGCGATTTTAACAAATTATCAAAAAGACAAACAATTTAGAGATAATGAGAGCAAATAAACAACACAAGATGAACAAAGCACAATTTCAACACAAGGATATATCCCGTGGTCTCGGTGATTTGCCGAGCACCCCTAATCCACGTTGAGGCAAACTCAAATTTGTAACCGCTCCTCTATCTAGTCAACCTTCTCTCGAGAAGTGACCTAGATCTTGAGCCGGATTAGTGTGATGAGTTATCCAAACATCGATTTCACTAAGGATGCACTTTACCGCTCCGGCAAGGCATGCTCAACCCTTTCACAAGACGTTTTGAGGCTTCTTCACAATCTTCCTTGAACAGCTCTCCAAAACCTTTCTCCTAGCCGTCTAGGAGCCGGGAAACTCCAAGAGTAACAAGCCGGTGATGATCACTTAGCCTTCTTCTAGTGCCATGAGGTTGATTTAATTATCTAGATGCAATGCACTAGAAGATCTCAAATGCACACTCTCACAAATTTGAGAATTTGAACCCTAGAGTGTATGAAATGTGCTAAAGCTCTCAAGGATGATGACAATGCTCAAATTATGCCAAGAGTTGTGAACAGGGCCGTGCATGGGGAGTATGTATACCCCCCACAATAAATATAGCCGTTACAGGCCGTTGGGAGAAAAAGATCATCTGGCAGTCAGACCGCAGGTATAATCTCGGTCAGACCGCCGCAATTGCAACGGCATTAAATAGGTGCAATAAATGCTCAACTGTCCTTGTCAGGCACATACACGGTCAGACCGGAGCCTATTTCGGTCAGACCGTGAAACTGTCCAGAGACGACATAGTTTCTGGACACCTTATACGGTCAGGCCGAAAAATACGGATAGACCGGCCATACGGTCAGACCGTAGTACAAAAACACGGTCAGACCGGTCTAATAAAACGGTCAGACCGTCAAAGCTCAAAAACAACAGAAGGATAGGTCATGAAGTTCCAGGAGACTGACCTAGGTTTTAACTACGGACAGACCGACCTTATAAAGGTACATACTATACTAAGACATAATGTCGGTCAGTCCGAGATCCTATTCGGTCAGTCCGTGAATTCGGTCAGACCGGTATGACAAACGGTCAAACCGACTGAGACAGTGCTGAGCAGAAATGAGCTGAAACAAGCATATTCAAAGTATATGACCTTCTAGTATGCAATGCAAGTTGATTTCAAGATTTGTGGCACATAGATGAAGTATTTTGTGATACACCACATGCTCCTCTTAATAGTATGGCAACTATCCTAAAATCCGGTCAAAATTCTTCTCTAGTTACCTTAGACCGGTACAAATGGAAAAGGCCCTATTTCGTACCTTTGCCCTTTTGATCAATGCCCTTTCTTCATCATGAGGCTCTTTCTTCGCCTTTCATGAACCTGTCTTTAAAGTTTCTTCTTTACACAACTAGGCAGGTAATGTTAGTGTAGCATTTGTAGTTGTCATTAATTATTAAAACACTCTTTAGGGGCCTAGAAGCTACAGATAGGATGCAAGGTAATTCAATTAGATGGTACAGCACGGTGAGGGAGATGAGGGGAACTCACTGATGCTGTTAATTTGACAGGAGATGCTGTGGATTGTGCTGGCATCGTGAGGCTCCTCGACGGCTCTCCGGAGAAGAAGACCAAGATAGTAGAATTTCGAGACTTAGCTGATTTCCAGTGAAGCAAAGGAGTTGCTGGGGTACAGTAGTGTTTAAATAGGCCAGGCGCAGCTTGCAAGGAGGGAGCAGCGAAGTGATTGGCAGCCGGTGATGAGATTGGTTGCGTGCTGAACATCAGCGGCGAAGACACAGCAAGGAGCGGTGATTGCGACGGCGACAAGTCTGCAGCTGATCACCATGTCGGTTCATCGGGACTTTGCAAAGCTGGAGAAAGCGGTGGCGACAACAACTGGCGTGGCAAAGCAACGTGGTGGGGAGTTGCTGACAAAAGGCTGCTGGTCGCGCGCGGGAGCAGGCGCTGGTCGTCGACGTTGCAGCGACATTGCCACGGCATTGGCTGAGGCGAGGACACGTACACCCAACATGCACCGTCACGAGCGCGGCGTAGCTTCACCGGCGACGAACAGCCACGGCGCACAGGCACGGCAAGCTCTGGTCGAAAACGGCTAAGTCCTCTGGTCGAATTGGACTGAACTGCAATTTCAAATCTTGAGTTTTGGACTGTTCTGTAAATCTGGAGTTTTGGAAGGTTAAATCTGAAATTGATTCTGCTGTTTTGGTATACTTAATTAAATAGATGATTTAGCACAGCTAGGAGATAAAGTTTGAGACATTTGGATGATTTTTGATATGAATTGAAAATAGAGTAGTTTAGGGTAAAATAAGTCTGAATCTTATTGATCTCGAATTCTGGGATTTAGGGTTTGATTTTGAGATACTCATAAAAGAAGAATTTGTGTTGAAAAGAATTTGGGAGGTGTTCCTTAAATCAGATTTGAATTTGGAGATGATTTGCAACATTTTGCCTTTTTAGGCTTCTGGAAAATCTGGAAAAAAGGACTGATCTGCGATACTCTTGGACTGATTTGTGAAAATGGTTTAGATGGTGAAATCTGGCTACCAACTTTTTGGATTAAGGTATTGGCATACCCTTGATCATATCCCAAGAATAATCTGGTTTGAAGTTGGCTAAGATTTTGATTAAATCTGAATTTCTGAAACTTAGGGTATTTAGGTAATATAAAATATTTCTGTTTTCGAAAACAGAAAGGAGTTGATAAATCTGGAAGTTAGAGATAGAATTGGATCTCGGTTTTGAAGGATTTTAGGTTTAGGATAACTGATAGATCAAATCTGGAAAGTCAGATCTTGACTTGGGGTCACAGGATAGATTTTGGAGATTTTAGGGCTAGAACAGAATAAAACTGGAGCTGATTTGGTTGATCTAGAAGAGACATATGCATGCATGACTTTTAAGAAAGAAACTTTTCACCCCAAAACTCAGGATGTTACAATCTTTGATGGATAGTCAAGTTTCACGGACCATGGATATGAGATATCAAGTCAATGTCGTGGACACCTATCGAAGAACATGTTGGTCGGATTAACCTAACTTGAGATACGGTTGGGATTATATGTGTCATCAGTTTGTTTCTAATAGTTATTTTGGTTTATCTTTAGACTTGAGATCATCACGGTTTTATGCATGCGTAGTAGCATGCCTTGGTGTCATCGACCGCTGCTCTTAACCGAGTAGTCATAAAGGTTACAGATAGATATGTTATGAACCATGTGATTGAAAGTGAATGGTCAAGATGGGATTTTCCCTTCTCAAATCTTGAGAGAGATATCTCTGGGCCCCCGATGTAATTGGACTAAGAAAGTGCATGGCCGTGTCAAATATAGTTGAGAGTCAACTATGGAAAAGGGTTAGTCCATTACAAGATCGAGAAAGGACCAAGCTATTCAAGGATGACACGTTTCTCACCTTGAGTTCGATCTAGTATCGTGAGGCAAAGAGATAATCCATGATAAGTTGTATAGGTTCACCGGATATGATTTTCGTGTACATGCGAGTAGTCATAATGTCTTGCTAGGGACTGCTTATGACTTGTCATTCTGGAAGTTATTTCCAGTCATTGTCAAATATACACGAACCTACAAGGTCACACACTTATCGGGTTGGAGAATTAATTTGGATGGGATCCGAAACAAGTTGCCTATTGGTAAGGGGTTTACCATTAGGATTTGGGTTCGTATTGGAGTAGGAATTCTCTTGTAAGACCTTATATAAGGAGGTGAGGTAGGCATGCATAATACATCAAATCTATTCTGGCCGCCACCACCATCCACGAGATAACGTTCGCTAAACCCTAGCCGCGTGTGCTGGTGCTAGCACACGAACACACGGTGCTCCTTCCCTGAATGTGTGAACTTTTGTAGAGGTGCGGCTGCTACTGCTGCACTTTTGTAGAGGGTGACATCAATACTTCTTTCGCTGCTGTGTTGTCACATCCACGCGTCCTGTGGTAAATCTCTAATCTATGATCTTTTGCTTGAATGGTACTTGGGTTTTTGGGTTAAAATTTTTGAAATGATCGCTAGAGTAGTAGCCCATTTTCCTTCACTTTAGGATTAGACACACGAGGCGTTGGAAGGTCACCCGTGCATTTTTTAGCCCGAAGAGCATATGGAGGTACCATAAGGTACCAAGGGGAGTTATGAAAGTTGTTTTTTCCTCGTCCTCTATTGACATCTAGACTTGGTAGTAGCCCAAATAATCGTCTAAGAAGCTCATCAACTCGCACCCCGCGGTTGAATCCACCAGTTGGTCTATTCGCGGGTGTAGTTATCTGTCCTTCGGGCAAGCCTTATTGAGGTTTATGAAGTCCACACACATCCTCCACATGCCATTGGCCTTCTTAACAAGAACAAGGTTTGCCAACCATTAGGGTTGCAGAACATCTTGAATGTACCCCACCTCCCGTAGTCTCAAAATTTCAGCCTTGATGACCTCCTCACGCTCGAGGGAGAGCTTCCTCAGTATTTGTTTCAGTGAGGGGTGGCCAGGCAGCACAGCAAGATTGTGCTCGATCACAATCCGGGAGGTACCCTTCATGTCCACCGGCTTCCATGGGAAAACATCAGAGTTTTTGCGAAGGAAGGCACAGAGTTGATGCACGTACTCTTTGGGGTGGTCGGCCCTGATCTTGACAGTCCTCTCCTCATGCCCCAAGAAGAGTTGGATCTTTTGAAGGTTGCCCTTCGGAAGTGGATTCGGGAGGAACTTCTCGGGAACAGGGATCGAGGCCTCGGGAGTTATGCTGGAGCCCCCTTCCGTGAAGGCTTTGATTATGTTGACGTCCCTGATCGTAGCAATGGCATGTGACAATCCATCAAAACTACCTCAGCATGGAGATCCCCATGATGGCGTTGTAGGACTAGGGGAGGTCCACTATGTTGAACCGGACCATTTCTATCCGGTAGTTGTCCGGCGTGCTGAACGTCATGGGGAGGTCTACATTCCCTAAGAGGTAAACTGCCTTCCCAGGGATGAAGCCCTGCAAGGGGCTAGCCATGGGCTGGAGTAGCTTCTCATCAACCTGCATCTCCTTGAATGTCTTTAGATAAAGGACGTGATGTGACGCTGGCGGTCCGATCTTTCGATGAGAACAACAACTATCGATTTGTGAAGACGACTCTCACGGTCCGGCTACCAACCGTACACGACTGATACGCCTTGGCAATCGCTAAACCAATATCGGATTGTTATCGACCGAACTAGAAGCACGATCGACCTGATCACGAAGATCTATTCCTGCAAGCAATCGAAGAACAAGCAAGAACAAGACAAACAAGCAATCTGAAATTGCAAATATAGATTGAATCACAAAAAAAGAGTTGGGGTTCCGAATACAGATATTGATGTTGATCTAGCCGACCAAGAAGAATATCTCAATAGCTTCACGAAGGAAAGACTATGACTAAACAAAACCCGCAGAATCCTAATGGTTCGGCCAGATTATACAGAGGAGGTAAAAGAGGTCGGTGACCAGATAAGGAAACCTGAAACCGACATGGACTCTTTCCCTACTCGGACTCTAACTCGATACATGGGCCTTGACCCAACCAAAAAGGCAACGCAGCACCGACTAGGCCCAATCAGAATCTGGTCGAAATTTGTTTTGTCAATTTCCGGCGATCCAGGAGGAATTTGAACATGGAGCTAGATCCATTGGAAAGATCTCGTCGTGGGCTTCTCTGTGGACTATAAGAATATCCCAATCGGACTTCATATGAGGGAGTTATGGTTATATGAAGGCAGGATGCTCATGGATAGCCGAACCAGACTCCAACTCGAATCCATCCCGGACTCCAACTCAACTTGGGCTCCTTGCTGGTCCTTGCGTCCTTGCTGGTCCTCTCCATGGTTCCTAAGCACAATATTATCACTATTAGGTAGTAAACTATTCTCAAAACCATATATATATAAACTTAGGAACGAGTTCACCTGGCAATGCAACAATCGGGCTTTGCTGCGCGTTATTGGTCCTTGTGTAACAAGCAGAGGATTATGGTTGGTGCGTGAAGAAGTGATGTCCTCATCATCCTCCCCTCCTTGCATTTGAGTCGTCCTCGACTCAAGCTCATCTTTCTCACCCAAATATGGCTTCAAATCTGCAATGTTAAAGGTGGGAGTAACCCCGAAATCTGCAGGCAAGTCAAGCTTGTATGCATTATTGTTAATCCTCTTTAACACTCGAAAAGGACCGTCAGCTCTAGGCAGCAACTTTGATTTTCTTAAGTCTGGAAACCTTTCTTTTCTCAAGTGTAACCAAACAAGATCGCCCGGTTCAAAAATTATTTCTTTTCTACCCTAATTAGCGGCAATCTTGTACTTTTCATTCATACGTTCTATATTCTCCTTAGTTATTTCATGCAGTTTAAGAATCAATTCATCACGTCATTTAGCATCAATGTTTACCCTTTCCGAAGATGGTAAAGGTAATAAATCAATAGGAGCGCGAGGAACAAACCCATATACTACCTGAAAAGGACACATCTTTGTGGTTGAATGTAGCCATCGGTTGTAAGCAAACTCCACGTGAGGCAAGCATTCTTCCCACATCTTCAAATTCTTCTTCAAAACTGCCCACAACATAGTGGATAATGTGCAGTTGACAACTTCGGTTTGGCCATCGGTTTGGGGATGACATGTAGTAGAAAACAGCAGTTTGGTCCCCAATTTCATCCATAGAGATCTCCAAAAATGACTTAAGAACTTCACATCATGATCTGAAACAATCGTATTCGGCACTCCATGTAGTCGAACGATTTCCCTGAAAAACAAATCAGCAACATTTGTAGCATCATCGTTCATTTGACAAGGTATAAAATGTGCCATTTTAGAAAATCTATCCACAACAACAAAGATACTATCCCTCCCCTTCTTTGTTCTAGGCATTCCTAAAACAAAGTCCATAGAAATATCCTCCCAAGGTGTGTAGGAATAGGCAGAGGCATATATAAACCATGTGGATTAAGTCGTGACTTAGCTTTTTGACATGTAGTGCAGCGTGCAACATAGCACTCGATGTCACGCCTCATCTTCGGCCAATAGAAGTGAACAGCCAAGATGTCTTCCGTCTTCTTAACACCAAAGTGTCCCATTAGACCTCCTCCATGTGCCTCCTGTAACAACAAAAGACGAACAGAGCTAGCAGGACTGCATAGCTTGTTAGCTCGATAAACAAAGCCATCATTTATCACAAATTTATTCCATCTTCTTCCTTCTTTACAATTCAACAATACATCTTTAAAATCAGCATCATGCGCATATTGCTGTTTGATGGTTTCTAATCCAAAAATCTTGAAGTCAAGTTGAGATAACATAGTGTGACGTCTAGACAAAGCATCAGCAATAACATTCTCCTTCCCTTTCTTGTGTTTAATAACATGAGGAAAAGATTCAATGAATTCTACCCATTTTGCATGTCTATGATTCAATTTTCTTTGGCTTCTAATATGCTTCAAAGATTCATGATCAGAATGGATAACAAACTCTTTCGGCCAAAGGTAATGTTGCCATGTCTCCAAAGTCTGAACTAAAGCATATAATTCTTTATCGTAAGTTGAATAATTCAGACTAGGTCCACTTAACTTTTCACTGAAATAAGCAACAGGTTTACCTTCTTGAATTAACACACCTCCAAGTCCAATTCCACTGGCATCACATTCAAGTGCAAAAGTCTTACCAAAATCAAGAAGTTGGAGCAATGGTGCGTTCGTAAGCTTCTCTTTCAAGATGTTGAATGATTGTTCTTGTGCAGGACCCCAAACAAACGGAACTCCTTTCTTCGTGAGCTCATGCAACGGTGCAGCGATGGTACTAAAATCCTTGACAAAACATCTATAGAACCTGTCAAGTCCAAGAAAGCTTTGCACTTGGGTGATCGTTGTTGGAATAAGCCAACTTTGAATAGCTTCGATCTTTGCTTCATCAACTTCAATGCCCTGAGGAGTAACAACATAACCAAGAAACGAAACTCGATCGGGGCAAAAGGTTACCGAACAAATGTGCAGCACGTAAAACCTTAAAAACAGCATGCAAATGATCAAGATGTTCATCCAAGGATTTGCTATAGATCCAAATGTCATCAAAGTATACCACCACAAATTTGTTGATGAAAGGACGCAAAACCTCATTCATTAATCTCATGAAAGTGCTTGGTGCATTAGTTAAACCGAAAGGCATCACTAACCACTCATATAATCCGATTTTAGTTTTAAACGCTGTTTTCCATTCATCTCCTAATTTCATGCGAATTTGATGATATCCACTATGCAAATCAATTTTAGAGAACACAATAGAGCCACTCAATTCATCAAGCATATCATCTAACCTAGGAATAGAATGACAATATCGAATTGTTATGTTATTGATAGTTCTACAATCAACACACATACGCCATGATCCATCTTTCTTTGGAACCAAAAGAACAGGAACAGCACATGGACTAAGGCTTTCATGTACGTACCCTTTGTCAAGTAAGTCTTGCACTTGACGCTGAATCTCTTCAGTCTCTTGTGGATTGGTTCGATACGGCGCACGGGTGGGCAACGAGGCTCCCGGAATTAGATCGATTTGATGCTCAATCCCTCGAAATGGAGGCAGCCCCGGTGGTACATCCTTCGGAAATACATCAGCAACTCTTGCAAAACGTTAGCAACAGCAGGAGGCAAAGAAGAAGGCATGTCCTCAAGTGAAAACAAAACTTCTTTACAAACTAAAGCATAGCAATCAGATGCATTAGGGTCTATATCAGTTATTTCAGATTTGGTAGCAAGCAAAACAGAACCTATCAACTTAATTTCAGCATGGTTAGAGCTAGGTTCGTTCTTTTTCGGTTGAACAAGTGGTTTAGCTACGATCTGATTTTCACCTTTGTTATTCTCCTTTTCTCTATTAGCTCTCTCCAATTCATCCTTTAAAATTGCTTCAGGAGACATGGGTAGTAAAGTGATCTTTTTTTGTTTAAACATGAGAGTATATTGATTAGTTCTACCATGATGCAAAACATCTCTATCATATTGCCACGGTCTACCTAACAATAAGGAACATGCTTGCATAGGTACGACATCGCAATTAGCATAATCATGATAGGAACCAATAGAAAAGTGTACTCTCACAATGCAAGTGACCTTCAGCTTACCACAGTCGTTGAACCATTGAATGTAGTAGGGGCGAGGGTGATGATTCGTGGTCAAGCCAAGCTTCTCGACCATGTCCGTGCTCGCTAAGTTGTTGCAACTTCCTCCATCGATGATTGTACGGCATGATTGGTCCTTGACAACGAACTTTGTTTGGAACAAGTTGTGACGTTGATTCTATTCAGCACGCTCCATTTGTACACTAAGACACGCTTCACAATGATGCTCAAATATCGATTATTAATTTCAGCACCATATTGTTCATGTTCAGCTTGTTGCCCTTCACCTGCATGGTCAGTTGCAAGCATAGTATATTCCTCTTCAATATCACTAGCTGAAGTGTACTCACCATCATCCTTTATGAGTAGGGCTCGCTGGCTAGGACAATCACACATGATATGACCGAATCCCTTACAACGGTGGCATTGTGTTTCTCGTGCTCTACCAGTAGAAGCAACCGATGATGAACTTTGTGCGGGGGCTTGGACTGTACTCTTACTCATCTCGGTCACTCGTGAGGGTATTGTGGAAGAACTAGGACGTCGGTTATTGCTGGAGAAATTCGGTGCAGGTGCTCGACTCGATGTGTTGTATGGAGCTTTCGGTTGGGCACCTCCGAAACTCCCTCTCGGCCTCAACTTCCGTCCATGTACTTCTCTCTCTGCCTTACAAGCAAGATGAAACAGACGAGTGATAGAGTTGTATTCTTTATAGTCAAGAATGTCCTGAATGTCTCGATTTAAACCTCCCAAAAACCTAGCCATTTTAGCTTCATCGGTTTCTTCTAAACGACAACGTAACATACCAGTTTGCAGCTCTTGATAATAATCCTCTACAGAATTACTACCTTGGTTCAGACATTGCAATTTATTCAGCAAATCACGAGCATAATATGAAGGCACAAATCTATGTCTCATGACTCTCTTCAGAGCATTCCAAGTTTTAGGTATGTTCTGGTTATTGCGACAATATTCACTCCACCAAACAGATGCGAATTCAGTAAACTCGCTAGTAGCAGCCCTAACTTTCTTATCTTCAGAAACTTCGAAGCAAGCAAATTTTTGTTCTATAGATAATTCCCAAGTGAGATAGACATCAGGGTCATACTTTCTAGTGAATGAAGGTATAGTCAATTTAAGCTTACCGAATGAGTCATCATGACCACGTACCTCTCGTTGTGGAATTCTTCTCATACCGTTGCGATTGAAACGAAGACGCTGATGGTCACGATCATTGTTGATATTGAATCCTCCATCGGACTCCGTATCAGTAGCATATTGATTTCCTTCGGCATTGAAATCATCTTCGACCTCATCAGCCCATGCTTGGCGTCGATGCACATCATTGGTAGCAGTCAAGGAAACCGGTGCTCCTTTCTTCTCCAATTGCTCCACTCAAGTGGTGAGTGTAGCAAGTGCTTCGTTATTGCGGTCTAGAATCCCTTCGATACGCTCAGTGTGCGTATTCAGGAAGCAGTTGGAGTGTTGTATGATGCCCTTCGTACGAGTTGTAAGTGGGCCATCGTCCTCCTCGCTTTGATGACCCGAACCTGACATGGTTAGTAGAAAACAAGGAAACAAAATCACAGTGATATATCCCTATCAACTACTAGGTGTAGGTGGCTCAAACTCTCTCACAGTCAAGCTTCTTATCAAGCTCTTACTGATTCTTACCAAGCAGCAGGTGGTGATCGGCTGCTAGTAATAGTCTCAAACGCTCCAAAGATTGGTTAAAGCGATTGCAAGCAATCGGTACCTGTATGTCGGTAGAAAGTGTAGCTTGGACAGGCTCAAGTATGTAGCAAAGGTTAGCAATGATCAATTCAGAGAATGCAAAGTTGAAAACTTGCTCAAAGTACTAGTCACTAGTATGCTGGCCTAGGCTAAACCAAACTAGAGATGCGAGTGAGGGCACAAAGGTAAAAAGCTCAGATTTTTCTTTTTTTTTTGACGTCGGCAGCAGCAAGTTAGCAAAGTTCACGAACGGCTGTGGGGAGGCTGTGGCGACGATATGGCACAATGGTCAAAAAAGTGGAAAATTGCAGGGGTAAATCGGTAATTAAAAGTGAAAAAGTAGAAAATTGCAGGGGTTCTCTCTCTCTCTCTCAACACTTCGGTCACAATTGCAAAATTTGATCCTTCTCGGATTTTTTATTTTCATTCTTTTCTTTTTTCTATATATATATATTTTTTTTTTTCTGAGTCAACAACCTTTTTTTTTTGAAACCGACAAGAAATCGGTGACCGGTTTTCCGAGACAGATACGAGATTGAGTACCTTCCTCTTACGAATCTGAAACCAATAGGAATAGGATTCCCCTTTCTTTACTGGCACACACAGATGCAAGGTAGATGGATGCAACGGTAGGCAGGTGTGGCAGCGGCGTAAGCAGAGGCGTGATCTCAACTCGAAACTCTAAAGGTTACACGCTAAGACAAGCAACTCGACACGACGATGCAGCAAAGATTCAACCAAGCAAAAACCAAAAAGATATTGCAGGCGCAAATTATTTTGGACAAGGATGATCTAACCCTAATTTTTTTGTGGACTTTTTGGTATAAGACAGCACTCAAGAAAAAAAAGGTAGGATATTCTCACCGATCAACCGTGCTCTGATACCAAATGGTGTGACGCGAGTGATCCGATCTTTCGATGAGAACAACAACTATCGATTTGTGAAGACGACTCTCACGATCCGGCTACCAACCGTACATGACTGATACGCCCTGGCAATCGCTGAACCAACTTCGGATTGTTATCGACCGAACTAGAAGCACGATCGACCTGATCACGAAGATCTATTCCTGCAAGCAATCGAAGAACAAGCAAGAACAAGACAAACATGCAATCTAAAATTGCAAATATAGATTGAATGACGAAAAAGAGTTGGTGTTCCGAATACAGATATTGATGTTGATCTAACCGACCAAGAAGAATATCTCAATAGCTTCACGAAGGAACGACTATGACTAAACAAAACCCGCAGAACCGTAATGGTTCGGCCAGATTATATAGAGGAGGTAAAAGAGGTGGGTGACCAAGTAAGAAAACCTGAAACCGACATGGACTCTTTCCCTACTCGGACTCTAACTCGATACATGGGCCTTGACCCAACCAAAAAGGCAACGCAGCACCGACTAGGCCCAATTAGAATCTGGTCGAAACTTGTTTTGTCAATTGCCGGCGGTCCAGGAGGAATTTGGATGTGGGGCTAGATCCATTGGAAAGATCTCATAGTGGGCTTCTCTGTGGACTATAAGAACATCCCAATCAGACTTCGTATGAGGGAGTTATGGTTATATGAAGGCAGGCTGCTCATGGAGGGCTGAACCAGACTCCAACTCGAATCCATCCTGGACTCCAACTCGACTTGGGCTCCTTGCTGGTCCTTGCGTCCTTGCTGGTCCTCTCCATGGTTTCTAAGCACAATATTATCACTATTAGGTAGTAAACCATTCTCAAAACCATATATATATAAACTTAGGAACGAGTTCACCTGGCAATGCAACAATCGGGCTTTGCTGCGCATTATTGGTCCTTGTGTAACAAGCGGAGGATTATGGTTGGTGCGTGAAGAAGTGATGTCCTCATCAGGACGTCCGCGTGCTTCCGCCATCCACGAGGATACGAGTTAGTCAGCAGTTAGACAGTGTTGGAGACAATAAGGGCGTCGTCATGTGGGAATCAAACCCCGCATGCCTTTTGCGGTGAACGTGATGCGGACGTCTGACCACTTCAATAGCTCGGACGTGTTGAGAATCCCCATGGTTTTGACCTCCCGCATGTGCTCTTTATGCTAACGTTTGGAGTCCCGCCCAGAGGCTGACCTCGCAGGATGACATTAATATGTCTCTGGGAAATTTGGAAGGGAAGTTCTTCATTATGGCCTCCTCCTTGCATTTGCCCCTGCTATCCCCGCACTAGAGCAAGGAGAACCTTGAGGGCTGCTGGAGGGGGTTAGGAGGTAGGGTGCCTCCATACCCATGCTGCTCGTGGTCGACCGCGAAGTTCTCAAGGAGAGCTTTGCACTCTTGGGTAGTATGGGAAGTGGATTGGTGGAATGCATACCATAGGGTGGCCCCATTCTTGTTGCCTCCTGACTTGGGGCCTTCTTTGGAGTGGGACGATTGGCCTCCCCCACGGCCCTGATGAGGAGATCACCAACACAGAGACGAACGCCGCTCCTTCCACTCCGTCGCCCGAAGACCATGGAGAATATCAAGTCGGCATGAACCCACATGTCAAGCCTTTCAAGCCATCTACACTGAAGGTCCAGCATACCACGATGCTCCAAGACGAGCCCGAGAAGAAACCCAAGTCGTCCACACTCCAAGACAAGCCCAAGATGAAGCCCAAGTCATCCGCCAGCCTGATTAGGCCATCAAGGAGCATGCCAACTTCAAACGAACATCCAGGCCACGTACAGAGTCTGTTTGCGGTGAATGAGCATTTTACGAAGAAGCCCACGATACAACCTTTCTAATGGATCTAGCCCGACTGCCAAATTCCATCTGGATCACCCACAATTGATAAAATAGTTCGAGGATAGATTCTGTCAAGTGCTGTGCCACCTATACTTTGGGCCCAAGGCCCATGTATCCCTAGGGTTACATGGGGGTGGGTTCTCTGGCCGGTGGACTACCTCTTGCCGCCATACTCCTACTACATATGGCCGCCACCCCCTATCCTTTTCGTTGGGTATTGCTTAGATTATACTGCTTAGATAGTTTTCTCCATTCATCGGTTTGTGGAACCCCAACTTGTGTTCTTCGTGGGTAATTAGCAATGTTCAGATTGCATCTACTGTGTTCTTTCTTGTGTTCTTGATTTGCATGTAGGGATAATCCTTATTGGTGAGGTCAACCTTGGCGTGGTTGATAACCAACGGAGACATGGTGTAGCGATTGCAAGGGTTCGAATCAGTTCTGATTGGAAGCCGGATCATCAACGTTGAGTTCTCCATCAATCAATTTAACTCTACCTATCGGAAGATCGGGATACTGTTCACATCAGGCCCTTTGGCTTGTAGAAGGAGTGGTTGCCTCAGTTGGCTTCGTGAGAGCTACCACCACCTTCGAGCAAAAAGCTATCCCAAGGCCTTGGCTCATTGCCGTATCCCCTTCTTGGGTGCTTGCAGGACAAGTCCTTTTTAACGTCCTACTCCGCAGGGGTAGGTGCTACTTGGTTTTCTTCCAAAGGTCATCCTCTTTCGCTCTAACATACAGTTCTAGTACGTTGAAGAGCTCATCGGGTGGACAGCTCTGGGAGATCCTTTGATGGAGCTCCCCAAGTAAAATCCTGCTCTTGCACGTCTCAATGACCATAGAGTCAAGGACGTGAGCCACATTGCTCTTAACCTATGAGAAGCACTTGAAGAAGCTCCAGATGGTCTCCTCCGTCTTTTGCTTGATGGTGTAGAGCTGTGACGAACCATGGGACGGACGTAGTTCCCTCGGAAGTTCGCACTAAACTCATGCTTGAGTTGCATGAACGACTTGATGGAGCCCTCTTTCAGGTTGTAGAACCAAGATCGGGAGATCCCAGAAATGTAGAGGGGGAAGAAGTTACATTGCACGCTTTCGTCCCCCCCCCCCCCCCCGCCGCAGAGATGGCTGTGGAGTACATATGCACGAACTCGTAGAGATCGGCTTCCCCATTGTAGTGATTGATGAGCGGCGGACAGTATAGTTGCAGCCCCCAGATGCACCGGAGGTGCCATCATAGAGGCTGGTTGGCCCCCTCCACCACACAGATGGATTCCCAAACGCTGTCCCCCTTGACCGGGGGAGGTGCGCTTATTGTCCGACTAAGGGAGTGGTTCCAACGTGTTGCTAGCCTGGTGGTAACATTTCTTTTCTTCAGGGTTGGTGGAGCTAAGATCCTGCACCTCCCAGTGTTTTCCACAGGTGGTGGTGGCTTTGGTGGCCGGTCTCTTGCCCTTGTTCATGCAAGTGTAAGGCTCGTCGTGATTGGGAGAGATAAAGGGGTTGCGCTCTGGGAGTGGCTCAGAGCTGCAGCGCGAGGGGACTTCCCAAGGACCTCCTCCAAGGTGAAGCGCGGGGTCTGATTTGCTGGGGGAGCCTGCGGTGGTTGCCCGGGAGGCCGACCTCTCAAGGGCTCTCGCGCGGGCTCTTCGGGAGGTGGGGGCTGATGCGTGCAAGGTACCTCGGGGGCACTACATTGTACCAGGTGCCCCGGCACCGGGGGCACCGGGTGCGCGGCCACCGGTGCGAGGAAGGTTGCCGGCTGTTGAGATGAAAACAGAGATGGGAAGGCTCCCACCGAGGGTCCCATCAAGAATAGAGGCAGCATCCCCATGTATGGGAATGACGGAGAGTACATGTGGGTCGGAGGCCAGATCACGGCAGCAACAACTCTTCCAGGGCGCGAGCTTGGCCTTCCACCAGGGCCCTCAAATTGGGATCCCCGGAAGTCCCTAGGGTTTCTTGGTAGGAGCTTGGCTCCCCTTACCCAGTTTCACTTACCTGCTTCGGGAGAGCGGCGGCCCCTTGTGCGGGCCTTAGGAAGCTTGGTTGCATAATGCCCACACCGAGAGCGGAGGTAGGATGGAGCGCTAGGGTGACAGTCCATTGAATGGCTTGGGAATGGGTGCTAGTGCCGGCGTCGCTAGAGAGGGAGGACAAGTTCCCATACATGGAGGAGCCATGCTTAATTGTCACGGGTCCCCATGGACAGCGGTAATTGCTGTGGTGTTACGAACCCCACGATAGGTTTGATCACGTGGAACAGGCATATGGCAATGCGAGTTGACCGTGCAATGGGTCACCCCGCGCTGGGCAATCACAGAGAGTGACATGAAGAATTTATACAGCTTCAAGTCGTAGTGGGGACTCTATAATGAGGACATCACTAGCACAAGTAGCACTAGAGCTCGACCCAAGGAATATAAAGGACCAATCACTCGAGTGAAGGCCAAAGAACTACATTAACAGGTGACTTTGTTCCTTAAAGATTTAAAGTACGATGAAAATATCCTGCTCCTAATAGCTCTTATTTAACAATGACAAGGAATAGATAGGGAGAGCATAACAGAAAGAACATAGCCACATATGGGTCAAATAACTTCATCGAATCTGATCATATGCCTACTGAGTGGAAAGAGGATTTCCTAAGCTTTCCAATGAGCCCAAGATCACTCGATTCCATCAAGGATTGCAACCGCTACAACCAAAAGAATTTTTCTTGGCATGCAGTCTGCCGACCAAACGACAGTCCAACTTCAATCAAGCACCATTCTCAACATATAGATCCAATTTGATTGTGTAGTACTTGTTGGAAAGGTTTTCGAAAGAGCTTTCTAACGCATTAAGGATCATTAAATTCGGACGTCGTATGCAACCAGGACACCGAAAAGAGTGACGACTGCAATGAAGGAAAAAGTCTCATCCGAATCCGAATCCAACTCGGAGAAGATTTATTCCGAACTTCTTTTATCTGTTAGGATTTTCATTCCATTTTGAATTAGATTTAGATTAGAATTCTAATTTAATTCTTCTATATTTTGTACATACCACCCTCTATAAAAGAGAGGCATGGTCATAATTTTTCATATACAAGACATAAGACATTGATATTGAAATTTCAGATTGAAGGCTTAGTTTTAGTTCAAAGTTGAATCTCTCCATCCTTTGTTCTTGTGATTTCTTTGGAATTGCTTGAATGATCTTCGAGATCACCCTATCTGTGCACCAACTTCGTGCGTGGCCTTGTGGATAGGTAATTCAGAGTGTGGGTGGGTGAATTCATTGATACGCAGGTCCTTGCCCTGCAAGTGGTTGGCTATCTCGTTTCGTCAGGTCATACTTGTTATCCAAGTATCTTCAGATACTTGTTATCCAGGTTCTACGTCATGACGATCGGGCCACCCTCCGTGAATGCATCCTACATCGGCGTGTTCATATCAGTTGGTATCAGAGCTTCAATTTCCACGGTAGAATCTTTTCTTTATTTCTGTTGATTAGTAGTTTAGGTTTTGTAGTCGTAGAGTCTAGAAAATTGCCAACAAAAATATATCGCCCAGCTTCATATTTTAATCTGTGAATTTATTTAGCTTTATCGAGTTTTTAATCCGTAGTTTAGTTCTTGTTGCTGCTCGAGTCAATCTTGGTGCCTCAAGTCTGGGCTCTCCGTTTAGTGTTTGAAGAGTAAAAAAAACCAAAAAAACCCAAAAAAAAGAGAATATATTGTTGGGGGAAATCCCGTACCTTCGGGCAGTCTTCGAAGTGGGCTCCCGAGCGCCCTCGGTCCTTCGTGTGGAGAAGGTCCCCGGTGGGTCTTGGGCCTCCGGGCCTCGGGTCCCGCAGGGTCTCTGGAGCGCGTCGGTCCTTCGTGCGGAGAAGGTCCCAGACGGGTCCCTGGTCCTCTGGGCCCCGGGTCCTGTGAGGTCCTCGGAGCGTTCGGCCCTTCCCGCGGAGGTCCTATCGAGTTCTCGGGTCTCCGGGCCTTGGGTCTCGAGGGGTCTCCAGAGCGCCTCCACCCTTCGTGTGGAGAAGGTCCCTGGCGGGTCCCTGGGCCTCCAAGCCCATGTCCCTAGGGACTTCCGGAGCGCCTCGGGCCTTCGTGCGGAGAAGCTCCCAGGAGGGTCCTTGGGCCTCCAAGCCCCGGGTCACAGGGGACATCCGGAGTGCCTTGGGCCTTCATGCGGAGAAGGTCCCCGGCGGGTCTCCGGGCTGCACCTTAGGACTTCGTGTGCAGAAGGTCCCCGACGGGTCCTTGGGCCTCTGGGCCCTGGGTCCCGGGGGAATTCTGGAGCACCTCGGGCTTTTGTGCGGGGAAGGTCCCAGGTGGGTCCCTGGGCATCTGGGCCTCGGGTCCTGTGGGGTCTCCGGAGCGCCTCGGCCCTTCATGCGAAGAAGGTCCCCAGCAGGTCCCTGGGCCTCTGGGCCCCGGGTGTCGGGGGACTTCTGGAGTGCCTCGGGCCTTCGTGCGGAGAAGGTCCACGATGGGTCCCTGGGCTTCTGGGCCCTGGGTCCTGGAGGACTTCCGGAGCACATCGGCGCTTCGTGCAGAGGTTTCCAGCGAGTCCCCGGGCCTCCGGGCGTTGTGTCCCGTAGGGTCCCTGGGCCTTTGGGCCCTGGGTCCAGCGGTCTTCAGAGCGCCTCGTGGTCCCGGGACCTCCGGGCTCCTGGTCCTGGGGGACTTCCGGAGCGCCTTGGGCCTTCGTGCGGAAAAGGTCCCCGGCGGGTCCCAGGGCCTCCGGGCCCTGGGTCCGGTGGGGTCTCCGGAGCGCCTCGGGCCTTCGTGCGGAGAAGGTCCCAGCGGGTCCCTAGGCCTCCGGGCCCCGGGTCCCGCGGGGTCTCCGGAGTGTCTCAGCCCTCCATGCGGAGAAGGTCCTCGGTGGGTCCCTAGACCTCTGGGCCTCGGGTCCCTCGGGAACCAGCGAGGACACTTGTCAAGCATCTAAGCCCTTCGACCGGTGAAATGACGCCAGCGCCCCTCAATCCAACGGCCATAGCTAGGACTTTTGGTCTTTTGCGTGTTTTGGGGGGCCTATAAATACCCCCTTGTAGCTCATTTGTAAAAAAACTCTAATTCATTTCAACACACCCAAACAATAGGCTTCCTTGGAGACCTCTCTCCCCGAGAGAGCACCTCCCCAGCGGACTTACTTCCGGAGGGTGCTGATAGGAGTAGGGCCCCCACTGAGACCCGAACCTGTATAAAAATCACTGTGTCAATTGCTGGGTTGCCCGGCGGGAGGTGACCGGTCACTCGATCAGCTCGCGCCGCTGTACACGTGCTACGCATGTTGGATCAAGGATGCCGACTAGAGGGGGTGAATAGGAGGCTTTTAAAAATTTAAGACTTAAAACAAATAAATGCAAATCAAGAACAAATAATATAAGCAAGGGGAGAAGAGAACGAACACAGTAATTTTTACCGAGGTATCGGAGACTCACCCAGTCTCCACTAGTCCTCGTTGAAGCACTCAAGTCACTTGAGTTTAGCCTCAATACTCACGAAGAGTATTATCAACTAACGGTTGCTCCTTGTCCACTCCGGAAAGGCGAGCACCAATGCCTTGTACAAACTTGCCAAGCCTCTCCGACAATCTCCGAACTGGAGAGGTCAGCGGCCACGCCTCCGAACCGTCTAGGTAAGGGCGCTCACCAAGAGTAACAGGCAGCGACGTCTTCTTTGGACCTCCAAACACGCATCGAGAAACTAAGAGAATGCAAATGCAACTGAACTGAAGCTCTCGGTGGATCGAAAAACACTCAACTTGATCAACAGATCAAGGTTTTGTGTAGAAAACTAAAGCTCAAGAGTGTATAAGAGAATGCTACTGCTTGTTGTATAAAACTCATGCCCAAAGCCCCCATTTATAGTCTCAAGAATCAAATGAACCGTTGGAGCTAGGGCTGAAAATCAGCAACTCAAACTGACAGTCAGTTTGCCTAACTGACAGTCAGTTTAGTGCACAACGGCCGACAAAATTTACGGATAAAAATTTGCTAGCCGTTCGTGGTCGTTTATGGAAACTTGAAACCCACAACTGACAATCAGTTATGCAAACTGACAGTCAGTTCAACCACAAACTCGACCAAAATAGATAAAAACTGAGTTAAAAACAACTGTGGTCGGAATCCCAACTGACAGTCAGTTTAGTACAAAAATTTTGAGCCCAAAATACACCCTCTCTAGACAATTGTCAGTTAACACAAACTGACATTCAAATTGACAGTCAGTTTAGCAAACTGACAGTCAGCCTGAACAAAAATAGCTATAACTTTAAATCCAGAAATCCAAAAGAGGTGTTTAATAGCTCTTTTGAAAGATAATTTCAAGGGCTACATTTTTTTCAACAAAGAAAAAACCAGATCTTCCTAAATCTTTCTGAAAATTACAAAAACAATTCTGCTGTCAAAAACTCAACTGAAAATCCAAATGACTCAAATCAAGTTCAAATCAAATCCAACCAAAAAGATGCAATGCAATGACCTAAGTTTCTCGGTTTATGTTGGAGATAAAGAGAGGACTTTCGCCACCCCTCTTTATAGTACGGTTAAAAGCTAAAAACAATTTTCCTAAACCGATCTATCTCCGAACTCAGAGATAAGAAGAAAATAAAATACGGATTACCTTAGGTCCTTTGTATCTTCACGTTTGCGTCTTATCTTTGCTCTTCTGCATCTTGTGCTTTACTTCATGTCGGGTTCATCTTGATCATCCTGTATTTCTTCCCGAGCAAACTCTGTATCAAAACTCTCAGAAGCATAGTTAGTCAAAAACACTTTGTTTTCATTAATCGTCAAAATTAGGGTTAGGCATGAAAGCCTAGATGCAACAATGCACGTCCGAAGAAACCTGCTGGGGTATCCGTAATACCACGACAGATATATACATATCCTGATTATCATCGACCATCCTTTGAGTCAAATATCATCTGATATCAAAATAAAATTGGCTCTAAGTAGTACAATTGTTGATTTACACTTTGGCATACCATCTCTCTTTTGATGAGCAACTAAGGATTGCCATACTATCAGATATTTATTTGATTTTACATTGCTAAGTTATAGATTATATCGTCTGTTACCTCACCTAGCTCCACATATAAATCCACTTGTTAAATGTAAATACCTCATTGTGAATTCACTGGTTATTGCTGGAACGTGCTAAACATTCCCCAGGAAAGCATAAGAACTTTGGATTGGTAAGAGTAGGTGAGATTGAGTGATCGCACATATATTTCCTATTCCCCATATTTTGTCTTTTTCTACATTAACCGATGGTAGGAAACAGATCATTCACTTCATTAATCAATCCGGAAGCTTATGTCCCTCGAGCTGAACATGCTGCATTCCGAACATTTGTTGAGGGGCGGTTTGATTCTATCGTTGATTAACTGCAGCAACTCCGAGTTGCAGTCATAAACCCGGAAGCTCCACCTCAGGGGAAAAACATACGTGCTACACAACAAGAAGGACATCTGCAAGATGCACGTTCAGTAGAAGGCGAGAATCGTCGCAGTTCTCCACCTATTCGACCACATCAAACTGGTCCTGGTCATGCTTTTCGACCACCCCAATTCGATCGGCATGGTGAGCAAGGAGGAGGCGATGTCCATGGTTATCCGTACGCTAGCTGAGGGCAACAGGAAGGACAACATGGCGGAGACGGTGACTACTATGATGACAACTTCTAGTATGACAACCACCTTGAAGGTGACAACTATTATTATGGTAATTGGCCGTCACTGCTTGCGGATGCCAATTATCGACTTGGGTACCATGCTCACAACCGACATCGTGGTGGAGATCGTCATCGTGACCACGATGGTAGAAGACTTGCAAAGATCAAGCTCACCATCCCTAAGTTTAATGGTTCATCGGATCTGGAAGTCTATCTTGATTGGGAGCTCAAGATGGATAAACTTCTTCTCATGTGCAATGATAGTGAACAAGAAAAGGTAGACTCTACTTCATCCGAATTTGAAGTTTATGCGTTGATTTGGTGGCATCAATATCACGAGTTGAGGAGACAAGAAAATCAACCTCGAATTGCTACATGGGATGAAATGAAGAATTTCATGAAAAGGAGGTTTGTACCATCTTACTACACTCGGGACTTGTTCATCAAGCTGCAAGGTCTTAAACAAGGTCCGCGAAGTGTTGATGAATACCACCAGGAGATGGAGATTCTTCTGATGAGATGTGATGTCAGGAAGACACCTAACCAGTCTATTGCACAATTTTATAATGCCTTGAATAGAGACATCCAGAGGATTGTCAATTATCAGTAGTACCAGGATCTCGAGCACCTTGTCCATCTGCCAAGAAAGGCGGAACGGCAATTAGCTAAAGACAAGATGTATTTGCGGGCAGCCAACACTTCTACGTGGCATCAAACAAACAATAATGCTTCAAACCCCACTCCTCTAATGGGTCGACCAAACAGCAATTCTTTGACCATGTCCAATCCGTCATCTACACTGCTTCGACCAAACACCACTACTTCGACCACCGAGAAGAAGCCTACAACCAGCAGCTCATCCGTTGGTTCTTTTGCTTGCTCAAGCCAAATTATATGCTTTAGATGCCAAGGGCGAGGACATGTGGCATCTCAGTGTCCTAACCAACGAGCTATGATTGTGCACGAAGATGGAGAATATGATTCTCAATGTGATGAAGACATTATTGAAGACGCTAGTGCAGAAGTTGAAGCAGAAGGAGGTTTTCCTTTCAAGCAATGTCAAACTCTTGTGGTCAAGACTGTGCTTAGTGTTTAAATGATGGAAGCTGAACGATGACAGTGACATAATCATTTTCAAACTCGATGTAAGGTCCAAAACAAGGAATGCAAACTCATCATTGATGGAGGTAGTTGTCATAATCTTGTTAGTAAGGAGGTGGTGGACAAACTTGGACTTATAGTGCTCAAACATCCTCGTCCATACCACATTAGTTGGCTTAACTCTTGTGGTGAGATCAAAATTACTTTCATAGTGAAGGTTCAATTTACCATTAAGGGGTATACTGATGATGTCATGTGAGACGTGATTCCTATGCAAGTTTACCACTTACTGTTGGGACGACCATGGCAATATGATCGCAATTCACAAATTGTGGTTGGACTAACACATATTTGTTCAAGTTCAAGGGCAAGGACATCACTCTTCTTCCTATGACTCCTGAGCAAATCATATCGGAAGAGAAGCAAAAAATTTCTCACAATAAGGTTGATGGTGTGAGTGAACATATGAGTGAGTGCCACATATCAGTGAGAGAGAGCCACAAACCAAATATGAGTGAGCAAAAGAAAAGAGAGAAAGATAGCTTAGCTTTAGTAGCTACAAAATCAGATTTGAGAGTTGTGAGCAACCTATTACCGGATTGTTTTGTACTCTTGTACAAAGAATCCTTGATTTCAACTAATGACTTAACCGCTCTTCCTAGTGTAGCTACCACTATTTTGTAGGCTTATAATGACATATTTCCAACAGATGTACCATCCGGACTTCCTCCTTTACAAGGAATTGAGCATCAAATTGATCTAACACCAGGAGTATTACTGTCAAACCGAACACTGATGGTAACAGAAAAGAACTTGAAAAACTGGAAAGATTGTTTGCCACACATGGAGTTTGAGTACAACAGGGCACTACATTTGACCACTAATATGTGTCCTTTTCAAATTGTTTGTGGCTTTACACTGATTGCGCCTATTGATTTGTTGACTTTGCCTGTGCCAGAACGACTAAAGCAGAAGATTAATGACAATGCTTACAAGATAGAACTACCAGGGGAATATGGAGTCAATGCTACATTCAACACTTCGGAACTTTCTCTGTTCTTCAGTTCTATGCTGTCAGACTCGAGAACGAGTCCTTTTCAAGAGGGGGAGAATGATGAGGACATCACTAGCACAAGTAGCACTAGAGCTCGACCCGAGGAATATAAAGGACCAATCACTCGAGTGAAGGCCAAAAAACTACATCAACAGGTGATTTTTTTCTTTGAAGAATTAAAGTATGGTGAGAATATGTTGCTACCTAATAGCTCTTGTTTAACATTGATCAGGAATAAATAGGGAGAGCATAACAGAAAGAACATAGCCACATATGGGCCAAATAACTTCATCGAATCTAGTCATACACCTACTAAGTGGAAAGAGGATTTTTTAAGCTTTCCAACGAGCCCAAGATCACAAGATTCCGTCAAGGATTGCAACCGCTACAACCAAAAGAATTTTTCTCGGCATGTAATCTGCCAACCAAACGATAATCCAACTTCAATCAAGCACCATTCTCAACACAGATATCCAATTTGGTTGCGTGAGTACTTTTTGGAAAGGTATTCGAAAGAGCTTTCCAACACATCAAGAGTAATTAAATTCTGACGTCGTATACAACCAGGAGACCGAAAAGAGTAACAACTACAGAGAAGGAAAAAGTTCGAGGTGGGCGTCTACTCGGATAACCATCCAAAGAAGGCAGGGCTTGCATCCGGGAAACCGTTCGAGGTGGGTGTGGCCTCTACCCGGAGAACCATTAGGAGAGGGTAGGGCCTGCGTCAGGGATGCCTTCCGAGGAGGGTATGGCCTCTACAGGGGAAACCACTTCGAAGGACTTATCGTTTTCCCCAACAATTACAAAATTGTATTTCTATATTACACTTTCTCCGTCTTAACTAGGACACCAATTGAACATTCTCGAATAAACCTGTCTATCTAGAGAAGTTCTAAACTAGACAAATTGGAGTTAGAAGACAAACCAAACAGGTCCTAATTAATCTTTGACACAGTTGCTTTTAGACTAGACATTTTTTTGCTAAGGAGACAAATCAAACGTTCTTTTGATCTTTGACCTATAGTTTCTTGCTATTTGATACTAGGTCTCCCATTTTGATTTTAGAGGAGCTCAAGACTTCATTCAATGGTTGCATGCATGATTGGTTAACAACCTAGCCTAGAGAACCTCACAGGTGCATGTACGATATTATCCACTTGGTTTGTTACTGTAGTGAATATTGGTTGGAATATAGTTATCCGGTCGGATATAGATAAAATTTATCTAAAAACAGATACAAGAGCATGATATTTGGCGTATACAGATACATATATCCAATAAAAATAAAATTCAGATACTTACACAATAGAGATGTTGGGCCTAACCAGTCGATCAAGTTTTTTTGTAGAAGAAACAGTAGGACTTTCCTACTGTAAGAGATATATTGTCAAGAAGATAATGAAAATGGTTACAAATACTAGTCAACCTAGTTCAGCAGCCCATCATATTATCACCTAGTTATTTCAAGACCAAGATGATTAAGAGCCTAAAGAGCACCAATTTTGACTAGTCCTAACCTTACTGTAGTCTGACATTAGTGTTGTATATCCATGTACCATGTTGGTACACTTGTGTCCAACAATTTATGTCGAAATCAGGTAATACTAGTTGAAGTAAGTAAAAGGATAATAATCTCTCTTATGTTGTAATTGTTGTCCTCTATTTATTTAAGCAAAAACAAATTATATTTGTTATAAACTACAAGCTACTTGTGTAGTTGTGTTGTTGGATTTGTAGTATGTTTACAAAAATATCCGACTTTGTATTCGTAATAGTATTTGCATTCGACCCATATTCGTCACATATTTGGATCTGAATCTATTTGGATTCCTATTCATACCCGGCGGTATCCGTATTTATACCCATATTTGAGAAAAAATATGAGTGAAGGTATGAAAAAAACTAATATCGACCTATATAGAATCCGTTTTCAACGGAGATGCATGCAGGTGACGGATGGACCTACCACATCCTTTAAAACGGCGCTCTCCAGCCGCCATCGGATCAGCGAAGGGAGGCGTTCAAATGGTGGGAATTGTGAGAGCTTTTAATAGAGCCAATTACTCCTATGGTTACCAATTACCGAGCCAAGTATTAATTACCTAGTAAATTGGAAATAGCTAGAGAAGTACCATTTTACAACCGAACAGATAGGTCGACGTACATATATATAAGAACGGCTGGAGAAGCTATAGCTACAAAATTTGAGACCATGGGGTACTTTCAGGTTCAGGTTGTTGTCTTAGTCGTCTTGCTCTTCCTAGCCGCTAACGGTATGTATGCGTGCACTTCTTTGGTTTGGATTGTTTGGTTGAATTATCCAAAGATATCAAGTTTTGCATGGTTAGCCAATTGTGAGAAGATGCATGTGTGATTCATGCACAATGCATTGCTTCTATTCAAAAGCAACCATTTTGACTAGTAGGCCTTCGTGTTCTGGCCATGCTGCCATTCTTGTTGCATTACGAGATTGCTTGTTTAGTTTGTTAATTTGTAGCTAAACATTGTTCTTTCTTCTCAAATATTATAAGGGTTTGTTCCTCTTTCAGATGATGATTTTATGATCATTCTTATTAACATCCATATGAACAAGATTGGTATACCATGCATGCATGGACATGTTCATTAACATTATATTCAAAAAATGTTTACATATATATGTTACAGTATGAAGGATTAAAATTTTCTATTACTTGGCCCATTATGTGCTCTTAGTATGGATGACTTACATGGTTCCAGTTGTAGCTTCGGGCGATCTGTATTCCTCGACACAAACTCGCAAGCTTCTTATGATCAGTAAGACTCAAAAATTGATTTAACTCGTGCACAATATAAATTCTTTTGACTCATACGGTTGAACGACCTTGCAGGTGACCGTGTCAACGAGTCGACTGTGGAACAGGTGGTGCCGGAGGCGTGCTCGAAGGAGGACGTGGTGGTGTACCAGGACTCCGGCGCGCCTATGCCGAATGGCATCCCGACCTACACCGTGCAAGTCATGAACGAGTGTCTGTCAGGGTGCACGGTGTCCGACATCCACGTCACGTGCGGCTGGTTCGCCTCCGCTGTCCTCATTGACCCGCGCCTGTTCCGCCGCGTCCGCTACAACGACTGCCTTGTCAACGACGGTGCGCCGCTCGCACCCGGCGATAGTGTCTCCTTTAGCTACGCTAACTCCTTCAGCTACCCGCTCGGTCTCTCCACAGCGTCCTGCTTCTAGCTAGCTAGTTATAATAAGCTCCTTGTGGTTTTCTGGCGCACGCACGCACGCATGCATATGATACTGCAGTGCTCGATGTGTGCAGTTTGGAAATATTACTATTAGTATATGTTTGATTTATTCTGTGATGCTTTTGGAAGATGCAAATGCGATAGACAATATGAATCGTGTGTTTCATTCGGTGGTCAGTTCTTACTGGTTCTGTCAACCTACCCAGAGAGTCCAATTTTCTTACACACATACATCTGTTTATGGGTGCCTCGTTGCTGCCAGAGAGGTTATCACAGCCTTCCTAAGCCTACTAAAGGCACAAAAATAGAGAATAAGTAAAAATCCATCATAGAATAGGCCGGCTCCTTATTCAAGTACCCCCCGACTGTAAGGTGGATTTGGTTGAGGCTCATCAGTTCCACTGAAAACTCGCATTTATTGTGTTGATCAAATGATGTTGACTACACGGTGAATAAATGGTTTAAAATTTTAATTCTAATTTGCAATCTCAATCTAAAACAATAATGTGTGATTATCACAAACAAATATAGTTGCACAAATTTAGATTTTACTTTCCTAGAGGATAAAGACAGCAACAAATATCTCTAAATAAAAAATTTGCAAGATGAAAAAAAATAACAGATGAGACAATCAATTTTTTTGAAGTATCGGAAATTTATTGATTTCCACTAATCTTCGTTGAAGTACTTTACATAAGAGTATTGTCAAAATTCCACTACTGGTTGCTCTTCTACATTCCAAATAAGCGAGCACCAATCCTTCACATCCAAACACCAGGCTTCTCTGACAAATGCCATCAATCGAGAGACCGCCGGAGTCCCAGAGTCATCAATGTGATGGTACTCACCAAGAGTAATAAATAAAACACATTCACTTGACTCACTTCTACACAAGAACCTCAATATGCAATACAATTCACTCTGTAAGCCAACTCCTTAATTCAACTAATGTATTAATACAATTTGATAGCTCTAGATGCAAAAATTTGTGAATTGAATGCTCTTAGTTGTTGTAACAATTAGTAACAAGTAGCAATGAATTATGTGTGCAAAAAGCTCTTGGTGTAAATGTCAATTGAGGTGTACACATAGTTGATGAATTGAAACTAGCAGTTAGCCAAATTTCAAACAAAATCTGTATTGGTCGGACATTGTTTGGACACATCAGACATTCTCTGGCTAATGCAAGTGATTAGTGACTGTTCGGCTATTAATACACTTGTCAGTGACCATTCAGTATAATTTTGTGAAGGCCGGACAGATACATACTCGGCTGGACAAATGGTTCGGACAAATGTTTTTGTCTCTAGTTATGTTTTTGCTGAAACTTAGTATCTCTAGGTTTGGTACTGATATGACCAAATTTGAACTAACACGACCAGTTTTGAACTGATATGACCTCGAACTAGTTTAGAACTGATACGACTAGTTTTGAACTCCTTCGACCACGAACTGGTCTACTACTGATATAACCAGTTTTGACTTGTACTGATATGACTAGTTTTGGAACTGATTCACCCACAAATTATTCTAAAACTGATACAACTAGTTTTGAACTGATAGAACCATGAACTGATAGAACCACAAACTAGTCTTGTACTGATACGACCAGTTTTAAACTGATTCGACCATGAATTGTTCTAGTACTGATACGACCAGTTTTGAATTATTGAAACAATCAGTTGTTTTATTGGTACGACCAAGATTTTTACTGTCTCGACTATGGTTTTATTTTATTGATTCGATCAGTTGTTTTACTGGTGAGACCAAGATTTTTGTACTAACTGGACATTGTCCGGCAACAACGGACTTTGTCCGGCCATATTAGACAATTTGTGCCCAGACAGATTAATTTGTCTCTGCTGAATTACTATACAATTTTTATCTCCGAAATTTACACTCTGCCCTAATTTACTCTGATATTTTATGAGTATGCATTTGAGCTTCACATAAGATGAATCGAACTACTAGGGCAACACCCCTCTTAATAGTACGACCGATAAATCTAAAACTTAAAGAATAAATCCGGTTGACATCATAAAAGACTAAAAAATAAATCTTTATCTTTATCTTTATATTGGCCATCGATCATGGGGTTTTCTCTATCCCTCACTTTTGTCACGATGTTATCATGTTTTGACCTCAAAATTGATAAACTCTAAATAATTATTAATCACCGAAACCCTAAACAGGGCATATATTCAACAATTTCCCCCTTTGTGGTGATTGATGACAACCGAAAAGTATGATGCACAAGCACAAGATTAAATGCATGAAAAGAGTCATAAGTTCATAAACTCCCCCTAAATCATAAGCTCCCCCTATGTGCATCACTATGCCATTTCTTTTCTTATGTGCATCACCATACTTTTTATTTTCACTCCCCCTGTGGCATTAATCACCCAAAAGGCACAAAAGCAAGATAATAAGACATGTAGAGCACTCCAACAGCTATATAGGAAACAATCGACTTGCTCTCTCCCACTTTAACATTAACCACACAAGAGGCTAATCATAATAATAAGTAATGGAAACAAATGACACTACTTCAAAAAAACATGCACAATTCTATGTGGCATGGTCTCAAACTTTTTTATCGGTTTATACAGAGAGAACCATAAAAAGAAGTATTTGCACTATAGTCTTTCTAACTTAAAACTTTTACTAACGGTTGTTACGATAGAATCGTTAGAAGAAGTGATGGCTTATATTTATATGACAATGAACAATCATATATATATATATATATATATATATATATGAATGATCAATATGTGTCAAATGCATGCTAGCATCGAATTACTTTAAGAAAATATATGCATGCATACCTAGACTAAAAAGCACATGGCGACAAAGTCTGTGAGAACTGGCCAGTGTCCTTCTTTTGCTGAAACCTTGCAAAACAGTCTGAAACATCAGAAAAATTTATCATTTTGATATAATTTGATTCTAGTTTATCCCATATTTGGTTTGAGCTTGAGAATATGTATTTGGACATGTTTGAATCGATTCGGAAATATTTTGCAAAGGGATGAATTCAACTTCATTTTAATTAGAGTTAGGAAGGGGTAATAAAGGTATTTTTGAAATGTGTTAATCAAATAGCCAATTTTCAACCAAATTCGATGTTTTTGTGAAAAATTTGGATTTCTATGAGCTTGAAATACTATTTCAAGCCTAGATATGAGAAGAAATCTAGTTCAGACAACCAAACACACAATATGCTAATTCTAGGTATTTTCGGGTCAAAGGCAATTTTTTAGCTACATTTGAATGAGAATAGCATGAAAAATATAGGTTTTTTGAGAAAATATTCGACATGAACTATCTTCGAGCGTATAAGCTCTAAAAGTTTCATGTAGAAAGTTTTTGTCAAAACTCAATGTATCTTGTTTTGAGAGAATGAAACCGTTTGAAGCAAAATGAGATGCCTGAAGTTCCACATTTTGTCATAATTGACACGAAATTCAATTTTCCAACTTTCAGAACCTTTCAAACATTTTTTGAAGCATATTTTGAAAGTTTTGATCCTATTTTGGAAACTTTGACCTCTTTTAACATATTGTTGACCTTTCTTGTTTTGACCAAAAATCATAATCTTAACATCCTTGCATATTTATCCCTTTTAACACATATATGAGGTATGTGAGTTTTCAATGAAGTTTGAAGTACTCTCCCTTAATGTGTCATCTCATTTTTCATCAAAATGGACAATTTGATGAACAATTTTGATTTTTCCAAATATGAAGAGATTCAAATGACCTATTGATGAATAAAGAGTTAAAAAAGAATCAAAATAGAATAAAAGCCATGAACACCCCTCTTTATGGCCGAAAGCAAAGAATATCTGAAATGATATCAATTCATGGCTATGTCATGCTAGGAGCAAGAGAATATATTTGGCATAGATTTATTTTTGATTTCTGAAAAAAGTCAAACGTTTCTCAAAGCGAATTACAATTGGAATGAAAATTTGTATTTTTAATGCATGACACACATTTTGCAAAAATAGTTTTCCAATCAATAGTTAAGATCAAATGAACTTCATGTTCAGCAAGAATGTTGAAATTTGGCAATCTTCTGCAAATTGAGGTCAAATTTGATTTTCATGGTATTTTTGACATGGAAGAGTATACATAAGTTAGTCATATCATTTTGAGCCAAAATTCATGAGTACAGACCATATAAATAGCTAAAAATATGTTTTGCAAGTATAAGATATTTCAGGAAAAAAAGAAGTTTTTTGGTGAGATTCGAACACCCATAACTTTCGAACTAAAACTATTTTGAGAAAGTTTCAATTGAAGACATCTTCGGGGTAATAATATATATGAGTTTATTTGAAAAAAGTTTTGGCAAACCCCAAATAGATTTTGATTTTCACTAGAAACTGATTTCGCTAAAAAAAGCAAGATCCTCGAAGATCGTTTGAGGCTAGTTTTAATAAAACATTTTAAACTCAATTTTCTTTCATCCAAAACCACTAAAAACATTTTAAATATCTTTCGAATTCCATTTTGCAAGGAATTGATGATTTTTGGCCTTTTAAATGAAAATTTGACATCTTGACTGAAAGAGTTCATTTTATGAGTTTGTACTTAAAATTTTGAAATATTTCACATATAGGGGTGCATAGACAATGAAGGCAATTTACAAATTACTACCCCTAAAAATGTAACTTCATAAATTTCAAATTTTCACTCTTGTATAATTGGCCATGAGAGGTAAAACAAGAAGGAATAAAGAAAGCAACTGCAAATAGGAAATGAACATATTGTAATATCCCAATGAGGGTAAAAGTTTCATTCAAACGAAAAACTTTGAAATTGAGAGAAACCTTGATCTTGATTTCATCAAATGTCATGATCATCATTTGCTCCCCTCAAGTCATCATTGCCCACAAAAATACATCAAGTACGTTTTGGTACCCAAATTTGTTTGGGTCCTTGAATGTTAGTGAATAGAGATTTAGGCACCCAATTTCTTCTTATGGTGGTTCACGAATGGGCACCAATAAATTTTGCAACAATATGTCCATTTTTATTCTTTTTCAGCATTTAGTGTGAATCATACACAAGTTTTCTCCTCTTAGAAGCTAATGGACAATTATCAGCTAAGTTACCTACATCATGAGATTTGAAACCAAATTTATTTCTAGCCTTAACAAATTTAGTTTTAGTATTTAGCTTCTTGCCTTTGGATGGCACATAACCTAAGCCTTCTTTTCTAAAAGAACATCTTTGATCACTAAGAATGCGATTAAGGGTTTCTTTGCCCTTGAAACATTTGTCTAGCCCTTTGTTTAGTTTTTCTACTTGAGCCTTAAGTTCTACATTTTCTTGTACCATGTGAGAAATATTATTTGCAAAGGATATTTCAACAGGATCATCATGAATTATTAAATCATCACAATATGTAGATATAGAATGAGAAATCACACAAGGTGGATTTTCCAAAATAGGACAAGTAATCCCTACATCCACCTTTGGTTTAGGACAAACAAAGTCCTTGACAAGCAATGCTTCATGCGAGTCTTTTAACTAATAATACGAATTGTTAAGTGTGGAATGCTCTTTCGTGAGTAACTTGTATTGCTTTGTTGTTTTGTCAAGAGCTTCATTTAACTCCATAACCATCTCAATTAAGTCATCATAAGATTGATCGCGTTCTGATACCTTGATGTCATCTCTTGCCATAAGGCAAAGAGACAAGTGATCATTTGATGAGGTGGGCTCTCCATTTGTGACTCCTAGAATTTTCTTGGAGGTGGATGGTGCGTCATTATCGGAGTTGGATTCTTTGGCTCCAGGGTACAATTCTCCAAAACCTACTTTACCTTTCACCTTCTTGTTAGGACATCTTGAAGCGACGTGTCCTTTTCATGACATTCGTAGCATGTGATATTCTTGAAGGATGATTTTGTAGGATTAAGGATGCCGACTAGAGGGGGGTGAATAGGAGGCTATAAAACTTTTCAAATAAAACAATTTTTGCAAAGAGAAGAACCAAATAAATTGAAATGAAAAGATAGAGAGAACAAACACAGAGATTTTTTCCGAGATCTCGGAGACTCGCCCGGTCTCCTCTACTCCTCGTTGAAGCACTCAAATGAATGAGTATCGCTTCAATATCCACGAAGGATATTTCTCACTAGTGGTTGCTCCATGTCCACTCCGGAAAGGCGAGCACCGATGCCTTGTACAATCTTGCTGAGCCTCTTCGACAATCGCCGAACGAGAGAGGTTAACGGCCACGCCACCAAACCGTCGAGGTGAGGGCGTTCACCAAGAGTAATAAGCAGCAAGGTCTCTTCTAGACCTCCAACACACACCAAGAAACTCTAAGTATGCAAGAATGATGCGAACAGAAAACTTGGTGGATCTCAGAAGTCACGACTTGATCAACAAATCAAGATTTTTAAAACTCTAAAAGAATGCTCAAGTGTATATGAGAGTATGAGGCTGCTTGGTGTCTAAAACAATAGCTCAAAGTCTCTATTTATAGCCTCAAGAATCAAAAGAGCCGTTGTGCACGAGCTATAAAATCAACAGTGCAAACTGACAGTCAGTTTAGGTCACAACCAGAAAGAAGTAAAATTCGGAGAAAACTCAGCTAGCCGTTTGAGGTCGTATATGAAAATAAAATAGCACAAACTGATAGTCAGTTTGTGAAACTGATAGTCAGTTTCAAACTCAACGGTTGACAAAATCACGGATTAAACTTTGCTGGTCGTATATGGAAACTGATATCACATACTGACAGTCAGTATCACAAACTGACAGTCAGTTTCGACCACAAACTTGACCAGTAAAACAAAACTCACAAAATAAACAGCTCGAGGTCGAAATGCAAACTGACAGTCAATATAGGTCAAAAGATTTTGGATCAAAAAACACACTCTCTGGACAACTGTCAGTTAACATAAACTGACATTCAAATTAACAGTCAGTTTCACAAACTGACAGTCAGCATGGATAAAAATAGTTATAACTTTTGATCCAAAAATCTGATTTAAGTGTTTGATAGCTCGTTTGAAAGATATTTAAAAGGTCTAGGTGAGGGTGTTTGATAGCTCATTTGAAAGATATTTAAAAAGCCAGATCGGCCTATATCTTTCTAGAAAAAGCAAAAACACTTCTGCTATAAAAAACACAACTGAAAAACCAAATCTTTCAAAACCAAATCCAACCGAGATGAATGCAATGCGGTGACATAGTAGTTTTTCGGTTTATGCTGGAAATATAGAGAGGACTTGCAACCCCTCTTTATAGTACGGTTAAAATTAAGAAATAAAATCCTTAATCGATTAAACTCCATACGCTGAGATTGGTAAAAAATAAAATCATATTACCTTAGGTCTTTGCATCTTCATGTCTGCAATTTACGTCTCGTCTTTTGCTCTTTGCGAGTTGTGCTTTTATTTATTTCACGTCGGGTTCATCCTGAACATCTTGCACGTTTTTCTAGCTAGGTCTGTATCAAAACAGCTCAGGAGCACAGTTAGTCTGAAACGCTTGTTTTCATTAATCATCAAAATTAGGTCAGGCATAAAGGTCTAAATGCAACAGATTTCTTGTGAGGTTCTCTCTTCTCTTCAAAGTCAAAACCTTTATTGTTGAGTTTGTTTAGGAGCTTCTGCGTCTTCCTCACAAGTATAGCCAAATCATCATCTAATGAGTCATCTAAACTCTCATCATCCCTTTTTGATACTTCTGCTTTAGCCTTGAATGCCAAGTTCCTTTTCATGGAACCGGAGGCTTTTGTGACTTCCTTTCTTTCCTCCTTTTGTGTCTCAGGAGTAATCAGAATACCCAAGAGCTCAATGGGTGTTGTGGAGGAGAGATCACCATTGATTAGCAGAGTCAAACTTGTATCGAAAGCTTGGTGGCAAAACAATAAGCATCTTGCGAACAACATCAATGTTTTCAAACTTTGTACCCTGTCCTTTAAGATCATTGATCAAATGATTCAGTTGAGTAAACTTATCACTTACATTCTCATTTTCTAGCTTGAAATAAGAATTGTATTCACTGTTTAACTTAATGAGCTTAGCTTCTTTTACTTTTGAAGTTCTCACATGAATTACTTCTAATGTTTTCGACATTTCATGAGCGATGTCAAGATTACTTATCCTATTAAATTCACTTAAGTCTAGAACAATAACATTCTTAGCTAGAGAATTTGCTTGGAGATTTTTAGTTTCCAAAGGGGTAAGATTTTCCATATCAAGAGGTGTTATAAAACCATACCTAGTGACTCTCCAAACATCTGAGCAAATAGACTCAAGATAAACCACCATACTAATTTTGAAATAACAATAATTTTTACCCTTGAAGAAGGGTACCATCCCATTGTAATTTTCTCTAATAGAAGACAGCCTCTCTCAAGACGGTAAGGTCTTAGAAATGAGAGACCAAACTCTGATACCACGTATTGATCAAACTATGCTGAGTAGAGAGGTGAATAGGCGGATGTAAAATTTTAATTCTAATTTGCAATCTCAATCTAAAGCAATAATGTGAGATTATCACAAACAAGTATAGTTGCACAAATTTGGGTTTTTTTCCTAGAAGATCAAGACAACAACAAATATCTCTAAATATAAAAGTTGCAAGAGGAAGAACTAACTGATGAGACAATCAATTTTTTCCGAGGTATCATAAATTTGCCAATTTTCACTAATCATCGTTGAAACACTCTACACAAGAGTATCGCCTAAATTTCATTAGTGGTTTCCCTTCACCTTTCTAGATAGGTGAGCACCAAGACTTCACACCCAAACACCGTCCTCCGACAAACACCGTCAATGGAGAGATTGCTAGAGTCCCGGGGTCGCTTAGGTGATGCCAATCACCAAGAGTAATACGTAAAACACATTCACTTGATCCACTTCTACACAAGAACCTCAATATGCAATGCAATTCACTCGCTAAACTAACTCCTCAATGCAACTAATGTATTGAATACAATTTGCCAGCTCTAGATGAAAGAATTTGTGAATTGAATTCTCTTAGTTTTTGCAACAACTAGCAATGAATTATGTGCGCACAAAGCTCTTGGAGTAAATGCCAATTGAAGTGCATATATAGCCGATGAGCTGAAACTAGCCGTTAGGCAAATTTCAAACAAAGTTTGTATTGGTTGGACATTGTCCGGCAACACCAGACATTGTCCGACTAATGCAAGTGATTAGTGACTATTGGGTAATTAATACACTTGTCAGTGATCGTTCAACACAATTTTGTGAAGGCCGAACGGATACGTACTCGGCCAGACAAATGGTCTGGACTAATGTATTTGTCTCTGGTTACGATTTCACATACATTGTTTTTGTATTGATCGGACGGATACATATTCGATCAGACAAATGGTCTGGACAAATGTTTTTGTCTCTAGTTACGTTTTGCTGAAACTTTGTATCACCAGGTTTGGTACTGATACGATTGTGTTTGAACTGATATGACCTGTTTTCAACTAATATGACCACGAAATGGTCTAGTACTGATATGACCAATTTTGACTTGTACTGGTACAACTAGTTTTGAACTCATTCGACCACGAACTGGTCTAGTACTGATACAACCAGTTTTGACTTATACTGATACAACCAGTTTTAAACTGACTCGACCATGAACTGGTCTAGTATTGATACAACCAGTTTTGAACTGATACGACCATGAACCGGTCTTGTATTGATACGACCATGTTTGAACTGATTTGACCACGAACTGTTGTTGTATTGATATGACTTGTTTTGAATTACTGAAACAATCTGCTCTTTTATTGGTACGACCAAGATTTTTACTGTCATGACCAAGTTTCTGTTTTACTGATTCGATCATTTTCTTTTACTGGTGTGACCAAAATTTTGGTACTAGACGGACATTGTTCAGCGGCACCGAACTTTGTCAGGTCATATTAGACAATTTGTGCCCAGATAGATTCAATTGTCTTTGGTGAACTAGTGCACAAATTTTATCTCTGAAATTCACACTCTACCCTAATTTACTCCTAGACTATCTGATTATGGAATTGAGCTTCAAAGCATAAGATGGATCAAGCTACTAGGGCTACACCCCTTTTAATAGTATGACTGAAGAATGAATCCGATTGACTTGACCACCAACGACTAGTAAAAGACTTAGAAATGAACCTTAATCGTCATCTTTATATTGGCCATCGATCATGAGGTTTTCTCTGTCTCTCCCTTTTGTCCCGACATTGTCATGCTTTGACCTGAAACTTGATTAGCTCTGAATAACCATATTAGTAACATGCTTTTCACTTCATTAATCACTGAAACCCTAAACAGGGCCTATATTCAACATGTTGAAGTGGAGCATAGTGCATAGTGCTACACGGAGTGAGAAAGCCTTGCCATTCTCATAGCGAGGCACTTCAGGTTGGTCAAACAAGACACATGAATTGGCATGGGTCTTCTTTCGCTAATGAATCCTCGATCCTAAAGCCTATGGTTTCATGCCTGTTATTGCTGCAGATCCTAAGTTGTAAAGTCAACCATTTGTTTTTTTTGAATAGTTGGAATGCAAAAAAGGGTAGAAGCAAGTCGAGAGGCTCTTTTCTAGAGTGACTCAACAATTCATGGGACCTCTATGGGGTATAGAAAAAATTCAGAAGCATTATGGCTTGAAGAAAGAGGACAGGAAACAATAGGAGGCGAATAAATTGAGTTCCCTTGCAAAAGTTCCTAGGATTGTAAATCCTCGTTTGTGTGCTTAGAGCAATGGACTTGAAATCCCCCAAAGGTTTCCAATCAATGGGGGCGTAATATAGACAGAGAGTGCTGGCTCCCGTAACTTCAAATCTTTTCTCGCTTTCAAGTTCTTCACTTGCAAAAGTTTCCTCGAGCGAAACAGACTCTTCTCTATCATTAGCCTTTTTTATTGACACTAGGTCATTCTATAATATTTTTATTTTTATTTTTTTCTTAAACTCAGGGGAAGTCGACGGGTCTAGTAGCAAAAGTTTTGTCCTCACTCTCAGTCTTGACCAAGTCACCTGCCAGGCTTCTTCTCTTCTTGACTAAATGAAGGAGATATTCAATACATTGCAGGTTGTGCTATTTCCTTCTGTCTTTTAGTATTTGGTGTAATTCTAGAGTTCCCAAAAAATAGCAAAGGTAATGCAAGGCCTGCTGATAACTCTCTTATTCCTTCTCATTTTGTAGATATATTTCCCCTCATTCATGCTCATTTCAGTCATAAAAATCATCAAATACTGCAATATAGCTGTATTTGTTGTTGTTTGACCTCGACTGTGCTTTTTGTTTATTTTAATCATAGGTCAACGCAATTCAGGTGATCATTGGCTAAACGGATGAGCTTCATTGATTGAATCTAGCCAACGGATGATTCCGTACAGAAGTATGCGTCGCTACGAACGCGTAGGAGCTGACCACGTTGGAATCCGAGTCTCTGGTAGGCTAGAACACCAAAAGCCTAGCAGCCAAGGACCTAAATGCAATTCCTTGCAAACCCGAGCACCGACTTACATAACAGCCAAGGCACAGAAAACGTAAACCCAAACTCGGAAGGACCCAATTGCAATTTCCTAAATACCCATGGGCCTTTATGCAAAATGGCCAAATCATAAAAAACCTTCGCAGCCACCACTATATTCTTCGACCTGGCACATACCCAAAAAAACCCTTTCTCTACTGTTCTCTCCCAGCCCTGGCATGTTTGCGGCCGCTGGCGCTATAGAATGGATGATTAACGTGATGTCAAGCCATTCTATTTTTGGTATATTGAAGTTCCCAGTATGCAACTTTGCTGTTCACTATTGACTGAATTCTCTTCAATTCTATTGCGCTCAATAATTTAAACAACGGTTTTCAATTTCAGTAATTCTGTGAGCCATTCTATCTTCTGAGTCGTGATCATGGTTATTATGCTATGATGTAATTCAACGATATGTAATTGTAGCCTTCTGTTGTTTGAATTGATCCTTGGTCATCACCTTGTGTTTACTATTTGGTTTCTAAACTCCTAAGAGACTATGCGGCTTTGCGCTTCTGTTTTGAAATACTATCTACTTGATTTTTGGTAGTGTATCGTCAGCCAATTAGATTATGGAGATATTTCAGACTCATGTACCTAGGAGTCCTGTGGTTTGGGTCTCTATGCAACGATTTGACTTTATGGTTGTAGTTGAGAGGCTGCTAGGGAACGGTTTGTGTTATCTCTCTGTGCTTGTTCGTTGATACCATCGACAGATGTACTTGTTTTACTCGCTTTCACTGCCGTTTTTGTGGAACCACTGAACGATATGATTCTGACGAGGATTATCACCCGAGATAGTTCAAAATAATATACATTTGGTTTAAAGATAGAATTAGATTAGACGTGTGCCTATAAGTCCATCTCTATGGTCTCAGACGACCTGAAGGGCGCGGACACAAAGATGATTTCTGATTGCAGTGCTTGCGCGATCATGAGGCTGCAGACAGTGCGCGGTCAGAAGACTACAGACAGTGCGCGGTCAGAGGGTCATTGACTATCTGTGACCAGAATAACTCGAGAATGTCTAACCCTTTGAACAGGCATATCCCGAGTATCATGGGGATTTCTCCACGTATGAAGACAACTGCCAGGAGGTTAACATGTGCGGTTATCCCTTGACTGCACGTGTTTAGCCCATGTGGAAGTTAGGTGTAGTTATCAAAATTGTATCCTAGCAACCGTCCAAGGCCATTTCGCATTTGGCCCCCTTTTGTCCAGTATAAAAAGGTGGTCAACGCACGATCTAAAGGGATGGTTAAGCATACAAGCATTACCAGGAGTCAGAATTGTTGGATTTAAGTATCTAGGTTTTGATGATTAATGATGATTTGGATAAAACCTTAATGATTAATATTGATCTGGATAATGACAGATTTGAGGATTAAATGACAACTTGTATAAATTCTAGTTTAGCACAAGTACATTGAATTGTTAATGTTAAACCCTAGAAGTCGATGACTCCTGGTTATGGTTTAACAATTGATGCATATGTTGAGGGGGAGCTCTGTGGTTGCATCATTCTTGTGCTAAGTGTAAATTGGAATGTCATGTGATAAATCCAGAAGTTTGATAACTCCTTCAGTTGTGGTATCGAGATCGATGCATGTGTTGAGAGGGAGCTTGGTGGTTGCATCATGCTTATATTTATCATGACATGAGTAGTATGGATCATGTGCGTATGTCTTCGTCATACATAGATCTATATGATTGTGTAATTCATCTCTTACTCATTTGCTGCTTATCGAAAGTGGTTTTGTCATTTCACCGAAGAGAGAAATCGTTGAGTTAACTCATGTGTGGAGTGATTTCTCTGGTGGTGATTAATGACGAACTATATATGAGACTAACGTTTGTGCATTGAGTGTATGTGTTTTAGTCTCAGAATGGTTGTAGGATGAAAGCAAGCAAGGGCGTGAAGAGGATGATGCCAACATGAGTCATCTCGAGCGAGGTCAAGCTTCGCGAGGTCGAGCTTTGCGAAGACAAGCGTCGAGTGGTCGAGCTTCACGAGGTCGAACTTCACTGAAGGTAAAATCCAAGATTAAGGATTGTTTTCTTAGGATCTTACCGGTCTCGGTGTATGGAGATAGACAGCGTTGATAGGATTCTTTTTACTAGTTTGACCGTACTATTAAGAGGGGTCGAAAACTAGTAGCTTGAATCTATCTAGTGCGGAAGCTCAAATGCATTCATATCATCTTGCACTAGTGTTTATCGCCTCTTGCATTTCTAGAGAGTCTAAGTGTAGTTTGTGGTGCATTAGAGAAAATGCTTTGAAAACTGCACTTAGTCTTAATCGCCAGCTATTTAAATTGGTTTATTTTCTAGAGCTGGTCATGGTTGTACTTGCACATTCTGATCATATCCTTGTTTGATATTTAAATTGGTTTATTTTCATGATTTGGGAGCATATTCAAATGAATTTGAGATTTGAGTTTCTTTTGAAAATTTGAACTCCTCACTAGGTTATATGCTTTTATCTCAACCTTGTGACCTAAAAATGTTTCGACAAATCTTCTTTTGGCATATTCTTCATTTGTATGCCTTTTTGTGTTAAATGCCAAAAGAAGTGAATTTTTTGAGGATTGAATCTATTGTTTCCAATTGAGTTGGTTTAAAAGCTCAAAATCTTTTCTCATATCAAATGCTTTCCAAAATTGAAAGGTTAACACAATCATCATCAAATATTGAATCGAGACATTATATTCTTGTGTGTCAAATACATATTGATGACATGACTTTTGATTATACTAATGAATCCCTCTATCAAGAATATTTGTAAGATGATGTTTAGGGAAAGCGAGATGATTCAACAGCAAAGTTACTTCCGTGCACGACAAAACAAGCAACTCAAGAACGAAATGTTTAAGAGTAAATTCAAGCATGTGAAGCAATTGCTCAAAAGCCTCGAGATGGAGGATGATCAAGCTATTACAACTCTCAAGGCTACAAATGAACATCTCGACATGGACGAACATGAAAAAGCGGTCAATTCTAAACCCTATCGATCTTTGATTGATAGTTTTGCTTTCTTTTACCGCATTTAGACTCGTCATCATATTTAGTGATTTCAAATATTCTAGAATTCGATTATTTCCTAAGGAATGTCATATCATTTCCATTAAATGCATTCTTAGGTAATTGAAATGCAATCCTAGATTGTCGCGCCCCGAGACTGGGACAACGACTACTCCTGTAGAGACCTAGCTCGCTGCAGCTAGTCTCAACCACAACCCTTTGACTTCCCAGGATGAGTCAAACACAGGAGTATATTACATTGCAACAGAGTACTTACAAAATATTAAGCAGTGTGGCCTGCTGGCCTTAATATTACATAAAGAGGATTACAATGCCTGCAAGGCATTCAGGGTTTAACAAAATATTTAACTACACAGCAGAAGATAGGTGACCCTCCCACAAAAGAAGTTGATGGCAGAACAACACACTTCAGGGTTCTGGCGGAACTGATTCTCCTCTTTCTGGATCCACGTAGTACTCCGTGCCATCATCTTGATCAAGGTAGGCTCCATCTATTGAGTTGAATGTTGCAAGGGTGAGCACTTACGTACTCAGCAAGTCATAGGTAAGAGTAGATACATATAGTAGTGATGATATGAACCTAGACTAGTCAAGAATTATGGATATTTGTAAAATAATCCTTTTTCTTTCATACCTCATCTCATGGCAGCACTTTTTATAATATAACATCATCACTCATGTTCACTAGATTATAGCACTACTGCGACACGTCGACACACGACAGCCCACGGTAGCACTCCTTATCATGACAACACATGTCATTTGGGTAATCTTGATTTAAACATATTTTATTTAGAAAATAGTACTTGTGTCACACCCCGTGGATTTAATCCACCGCAGCAGACTCCTATAAAACCCGGGAGCTCGGAGTATTCGAATACATTTTTAACTCTGCAGAGAGGTACCAATTTACCCGCAAGATATTCCACTTTCAAACCTTTCCTATCATAACAAAATGATTGGACCCCTGACTCACTTCATACTGTGAGCGGCAAGGTGGAAATAACAAGAACTTTTGTTATGTATCACTTACAATTCACCCCCGACCCTGTGGCTCTCAGCGAGGCACAGTTGTGGCAGGTTGTATCCAAACCTCCACCCCATTGCTTATTCCCATTACTGGGTCAGCGTGCTTGATCACCTTCAGTGATATGTGTGGGAGCCGCGCTCCGTGTTTATCGTGCATCACTACACATCTCATGCAGGGGTTTCATGTGCGATCCACATAATTACTTGTTCAGGCCTGTCCCATACCAGGCTTACGGTTAGCACGTTGTTCATGCCACTAGACGCACAACACAAGGTTCTAGTCCTTATATGCCAGTGACCAGATCATCCACAACCCTGCACCTTCAGTGCCTGCATTCCTTTGCAGTCTAGCACCTCCAGTGCTACAGCCATCCATACCATTTTTCTGGTCACGGCTAGGGGTTTTATTTCATGAATATAAGTATATAAATACATATAATAGTTCATGGCTCAAAACTTGTTTATTTCACATTTCACCGATAACCAGTCTAGTACTGCCAATTCATAAATCAACCATTCTCCATCTTTCACATGCAATATTGCCTATATTCAAGGTTATATTATAGCAACATTTAAAATATAGGTTCAAAATGACCAAGAATATGACTTGCCTTCCGCGTCGTAAAATACAGCAGTCGACGTCGGATCCACAGTGAAGTCCTCGAACTCGGGCTCTTGATCTGCTCTCAAATCAAACAAACAACCAATAATCATAATCTTTTCAATACATTATTATACTATATGCAATGATGCAAAGATGAAGTCTTGATGATTCTGAAATGATTGGGTTAAGAGGCTGATTAGGGTTAAGTTAAGGAAACCAATGTTAAGATTAGTTGTCAAAGGTTTACAAGGTTCCAAATGTCTCAAAATATCAGAATGATGTCAAGGTTGCGACTGGTTCGCTCAAAAACAGCGAACGTCTTTAGATCGACATTCGGTTCAAAGCATCGACATAGGGTCGATGAATGATAGAGGGGTTATTTTAACTTGTGGTAGTAGAATAAAATGTAGATCACAACTCTACAAATTTAGTGGACAAAGTGATTTTCAAATTACACAACCAGAAGTGGGTAAACAAGGTCAATGCCACTGGCTGACAAGCTCTGGCATAGAGCTGACAATGTCAAAAACTAGGGCTTAGCATAACTTTTGATCTGGAGCTCCAAATGATGCACCACTTTGTCTGGGAGGTAGGCATTGATAACAGGAACAATTAAGTCAACAGGATCTAGGGCAAGAAATGGCTGGAAAGCAAGAAATTTGATGATGAACAGAGATGAACTGGCTGCACTGGAGCAGTTCTGGACACAAACTTGGCATGGCTATAACTTCCAATCTAGGCCGATCTAGGTGTCGAGCTAGAAGACAAAAATACTCAGGAGACTAAGGTACATCTAAATGACAAAGCTTCGAGGGCTGAAATGGCCGGGAACACTTTTCCGGTGAACTGTGCCGGAGAAGAACACTGCTATATGGGGGTTTTTGCTACAGGCCGAGAGAACTTAATTCTTTGCTTGGAGAGCATCTAGGAGGTATAGGGAAGCTTCTGGTAGCATCAAATTGACTGGAGGATCACCGGAGAAGCCTGGCGACGATCGCCGGTTTTCTGGTAGAGCTTGAATTTGGGAAAAGCTTCGAATGATGTTTAATTAGGGATTCTAAGCTTACAGGCTTGCTTGAAATAACCCACTGATCAATTTGCTTCACAGGCTCGAGGGCTAATTCGAATTGATTTGGCCTGCATTGCCGGAACAGGGCAATCTTCGATTTTCAGCCATTTCCGGTGATCGCCGGCGTTAGGGGTCATCGGGGAGCAATTAAATAGTACAGTACAATCAGGAGGATGAGAGGTACTCACTGTTAGCTTCAATTTGGCAGGAGATGCAGTGAAGTGAGCTGGCACCGTGAGCCTCCTCGACGGCTCGCCGGAGAAGAAAACGAAAACAGCAAATTCTGGAACTTGGCTGGTTTCTGGTGAAGTATGAGGGAATTGCTGAGCACAGTGGGGTTTAAATAGACCAGGCGAAGCTTGCAAGGAGGAGGCAACGAAGTAATTGGCAGCCGGTGACTTGACTGGTTGCGTGCTGGAGCAACAGCGGCGAAGACACAGCGAAGAACGGTGATGCGACGGCGACAAGTCTTCAGCTGATCACAATGTCGCTTCATCGGGACCTGGCGAAGTTGTAGCAAGCGGTGGCGATAACACTGGCGCGGCAAAGCGACGTGGCGAGGAGTTGCTGACAAAAAGCCGTTGATCGCGCGCGGGAGCAGCACTGGTCGTCGACGTAGCAGCGGCCTTGCCACGGCACTAGCTGGAGTGGGGACACGTGCGCACCGGCATGCATGGTCACGAGCGCGGGCGAAGCCTCACCGGCGATGAGCAATCACGGCACACAAGCACGGCAGTTCCTGGTCGTGCGCACAGTAGCTAGCCTGGTCGAAATTGGGCTGATTTGCAATATTTGATTTTCACAATTGGACCAATCTGTAATTCTGGAGATTTGGAAGGTTAGAGTTGAATTTGATTTCACTAATCTGGTAGATTATATTCAACAGGTTAATTGGCAATGATAATTGATAAAATATGATACGTTTGAATAGTTTTTGATACAAACTGAAAATAGGGTAATTTAGGATAATTGAAATCTGAATTTCATTTGGTTTTGAATTCTGGTACTTAGGATGAGATTTTGGAATTTGAACAGAAGAGAAACTTGTAACAAATAGCATTTTGAGAAGATTTGCCGAAGAAATTTTGAATTTGGAGTTAATCTGGAGATTTTAGCCTTTTTGGATTTTCAAATAACAGATAAGGACTATTTTGCGATAATTCTTGGACTGATTTGTGAAAAGAGTCTAGATGGTGAAATATGGCTGTCAACTTTTTATATTAAGGTATTGACATACCCATGATCATATTCCAGGAATAATCTGGTCTGAACTTGGTCAAGATTCGGATTAAATCTGTATTTCTGAAACTTAGGGTATTTAAGTAATAGAAGGTATTTCTGTTTTCGAAAACAGAAGGAGCTGATAAATCTGAGAGTTAGGGATAGAATTGGATCTAGGTTCTGAAGGCTTTTAAGTTCAAAGAAACTGATAGATCATATCTGAACAATCTGATCTTCATTTGAGGTCACAGGATAGATTTTGGAGATTTCAGGGCTTGAGATAGAAACTGATCTGGCTATTACTACAGATACATGCATGCATGCTATTTATGAAAAAGGAAATTTTCACCCCTAACTCAGGGCGTTACAGATCTACCCTCCTTAAAGAAATCTCGCCCCGAGATTTACCTAAGACAGGAAAAGATAAGGATAGGTTTGCTTAAGATCTTCTTCCTTCTCCCAAGTAGCCTCTTGCTCTGAATGATTCTTCCATCGAACTTTACACAATTTGATTTTCTTCCTTCGGAGCTGACGTTCATCAGTGGCTAGGATTCTGATTGGGTGCTCAAGATAAGTGAGATTCTTCTGTAATGGCACATCTTGTACATCTATCTGGTCAGTTGGTTCCTTCAAACATTTCCGGAGCTGAGAGACATGAAACACATCATGCACTCCTGCTAATCCCTCAGGTAATTCCAATTTATATGATACTTCTCCCTTTCTCTTGATTATCTTAAATGGTCCAATGTATCTTGGAGATAACTTTCCTTTCACTTGGAATCTTTGTAATCTCTTGAATGGTGTGACCTTGAGATACACAAAATCTCCTGGTTCAAATGATAATTCTCTTCGTCGTTTATCTGCATAACTCTTTTGTCGTGATTGTGCTGTTTTCAACCTTTCTCTGATGAGTCTGACATGAGCTTCTGCTTCTTCTACTATCTCTGGTCCTATAACTTTTCGTTCTCCTGGCTCATTCCAATGCAATGGAGTTCTGCACTTACGTCCGTATAAAGCTTCAAATGGTGCCATCTGTATACTAGCTTGATAACTGTTATTATATGTAAATTCTGCAAATGGTAAACATTTGTCCCATGATGTTCCATAATCTAGTATACAAGCTCTTAGAAGATCCTCTAGGATTTGATTAACTCTTTCTGTCTGTCCTCCCGTCTGTGGATGATATGCAGTACTGAAATCCAACTGGGTTCCTAGAGTTTCATGCAGTCTATTCCAAAATTTGGAGGTAAACTGGGTTCCACGATCTGAAACTATCTTCTTAGGAATACCATGCAATGCCACTATTCTTTGCATGTATAACTCTGCTAATTTACTGCCATCATAAATCTTTTTAACTGGTATGAAATGAGCTACTTTAGTAAGTCTGTCCACAATAACCCATATGGAATCATATCCTCCTTGAGTTTTAGGTAATCCTGTAATAAAATCCATACCAATTTCTTCCCATTTCCATAATGGTATTGGTAGAGGTTGTAGCTTTCCTGCTATTTTCTGGTGTTCTGCTTTAACTCGTTGGCATGTATCACAGTTTGCAATGTACTCTGCAATCTCCCTCTTCATATTATCCCACCAGAATCTGGTCTTCAAATCTTGATACATCTTTGTGTTACCAGGGTGTATTGAGTATGGAGTTTTATGTGCTTCATGGAGAATTATTTCCTTAAGATCTGCGTTTTGAGGTACACAGATTCTTTCTCGATACCATACAATCCCTTGGTTATCTTCAATAAAGCCTTGAGCCTTTCCTAACTTGATTCGACTCTTGATCTTACAAATTTCTTCATCTTCCTTCTGGGCATTTCCTATCTGTTCTTCAAGTTGAGATTTTATTGTTAAAGTAGCTACCGTTCCCTGCGGTACTATTTCCACTTGATGATTCTGCAACTCTTGTTGTAGGTAAGGGTTCTTCAACATAACCATTCCTTGTAGGTTGTAAACTTTTCTGCTTAGGGCATCAGCTACTACATTAGCTTTCCCTGGATGGTACTGAATACTAAGATCATAATCTTTGATCAATTCGAGCCATCGTCGTTGACGCATGTTGAGCTCTGTCTGTGTGAAAATATACTTGAGGCTTTTATGATCTGTAAAGATCTCACACTTACGCCCAATGAGATAATGCCGCCATATCTTTAAAGCATGCACTACTGCTGCTAACTCCAAATCATGGGTCGGATAATTTTCCTCATGTGGTCTCCATTGGCGTGAAGCATAAGCCACTACTTGACCTTGTTGCATTAACACACAACCTATTCCTTGCTTTGAAGCATCACAGTAAACTACAAAATCTTCTTTGCTGTCTGGTAGGGTGAGGACGGGTGTTGTTGTCAATTTCTGCTTCAGTTTCTGAAAACTTTCTTCACACTTGATGGTCCATTCAAATGCAACATCCTTCTTTAGCAGGTTTGTAAGAGGTTTGGCAATTTGGGAAAATCCTTCAATGAATCTCCTATAATACCCTGCTAATCCCAAGAAACTTCTAATCTCTGTAACCGAGGTAGGTTGCTTCCACTCCTTGATTGCAGAGATTTTAGCTGAGTCCACTGAAATTCCTTCCGCTGTCAATACATGTCCAAGAAATGAAATTCTTGACATCCAAAATTCACATTTATCAAACTTGGCATAAAATTGCCTCTCTCGTAGCCTTTCCAAGACTAGGTGTAAATGTTGCTCATGTTCTTCCATACTCTTGGAATATATCAGAATGTCATCTATGAATACTATGACAAACTTGTCAAGAAAATCCATAAATGTACTGTTCATGACATTCATGAATGCTGCCGGAGCATTGGTCAAGCCAAAAGGTACTACTGTAAACTCATATAAACCATATCTGGTAGTGAAAGCAGTCTTCGGTATATCTTCTTTCTTGATCTTCAGCTGATGATATCCGGATTTCAAATCTATCTTGGAAAATACTTTGGCTCCTCGAAGCTGATCGAACAAGTCATCAATTCTTGGTAATGGATACTTGTTTTTAATAGTGACTTCATTCAAAGCTCGATAGTCTACACACATTCGTAGAGTTCCGTCTTTCTTCCTCACAAACAGAACTGGGGCTCCCCATGGCGAAGCACTGGGTTTGATAAATCCCTTGTTTTCCAAGTCTTCGAGTTGATTCTTGAGCTCCTCCAAATCTGTAACTGGCATCCTATAGGGACGTTTTGCTATAGGTGCTGCTCCTGGTTTAAGTTCAATACTGAATTCTATTTCTCTGTCAGGTGGCATTCCCGGAAGTTCTTCTGGAAACACATCAGAATATTGTTGCACTACGGGCACTTGTTCCAGGCATAATTTTTGCAATGCTTGAACAGATCTTAGCGGTCTCTTGACTGCTGATCTTTCTGCATGGAATAGAACTCTCTCCCCTTGGTTACTGACAAGACTAAGGGTTTTCTCTTCACAATCTACTAGACTTTTATGTTGGGACAACCAATCCATTCCCAAAATAATGTCTAGACCTTGCAGTTCTAGAATTAGTAGATTTGCCTCAAATTCTACCCCTTCTATAATGAAAGTTACATTTGGGCAGATTGAGTAAACAGATAATCTAGCCCCTGGAGTTTGTATAACCATAGAGTACTCTAGTGGTACTTGGTCTATATGCATTTCAACTTCAGATGCAAATGCTTTTGACATGAATGAATTTGTAGCACCAGGATCAAACAATATTAAGGCAGATGCAGATTTAATCAGAAATCTACCTAGAAGAATGTCGGTGGCGTTGCCCGCTTCTTGAATTGAAGTATAGTTTAATCTTCCTCCTTGGGTTGCAGCTGGTGCTCTACCTCTTCCTCTTCCTCGATTAGCCATATTTCCTCCTCTTCCTGCTGAATTTCCTCTAAAATTCTGCGATGGTGATGCGCTGGTTACTACTGGCTGTGTTCCTGCCTGAGATCTGGCAATGGACATTGGAAGCTGTATCCAAGGACAGAATTCTTTACGGTGCCCACGCTGTCCACAATGATAACACTCAACACGAGGATGAGGGCAATCCTTCTGAGAATGATTTCCTCGGCAGTTGGGGCACAATGTCGTTGCTGGTCTGGGATTCTGATAAGATGGTCGGAAATTGGGAGTGATAGGAACTCTTCCTCTGATTGGATTTGACTGTGGTCTTGTTTGCTGGAACATCCTCCTCTTTCGGCTTTCTTCTCCCATATTCTTCTTTTCTTCTACCTTTAAAGCTCTGTTCACTAGGGTTTGAAATTCTGTAAGTTCATGAGAAGCAATTTGATACTGTAAATAGTGTTGAAGTCCTTCTGTGAAGCGCTCTATCTTCTTCTCTTCAGTATCCACATCTCCAGGTGCGTATCGAGCCAAATGAGTAAATTGGTGTAGATACTCAGTAACTGACTTACTTCCTTGAGTTAAATTCCGAAATTCCCGACGCTTAGCTGCCATAACACCAGTAGGTATATGAAATTTCCGAAATTGATCCTTAAATTCCCTCCAAGAGATATTATCTTTATCAGGGTGAGCTTCCTGGTAATTCATCCACCAGGCAGCTGCAGCTCCTGATAACTGATGAGATCCAAACAAAACTTTCTCTCGTTCGCTGCATCGGACCGTGTCTAGTTTCCTCTCGATATCCCGTAACCAATCATCGGCAACCATAGGATCGGTCGCACTAGAGAATGTTGGTGGACGGGTCTTTTGGAAATCTGTTAATCTTGCTCCTACAGCAGAAGTAGTTCCTTCTGTTGTTCCAGTAGGCAGTTTCTGAACTATCTGGGCTAACAACTGGGTATGAGCTATCTGAGCTTCCTGTCGACTTTTCTCCATTGACAACAGAATTTCCTGAAGACTGGGTTGTTCATTCTGAGGTGGATTGGAACTCTGAGATCCTTGCTGAAACAAAGGGTCTCTTGTCATAGTTTCTTCTTCCTGCGGAGTCTGATCTATATCTTCTCTTCCACTTCGAGATCTCCTTCTGGTGTCAACCATGGTGGCTCTGAAAAAGTTTAGACGGATCTAACTAACTAAGGCCAACTAAGACAGCAATGCAGAAATTAATGCAACTATTTTTTTTTTGCATAAAATACTTAGGCTACTAGCCATAATACACAAATTAACCATTGCAAAAGCAACAGCGAATTACAAAGCTATCAAGAGCATCCACTAGCTCTGTCTACACCAACTTCTAAGACACTCTGAAACAACAGAACGCACTCTCACAATCTTACCGAATTTTAGAAATCCAAATAAAATTTTGAAATGAAGGTTTTTCAAGAGCTACAAAGCTCAATATTTTTACCAAAATAAAATTTCCACAAATAGTTTCTAAATAAATTACGTCTTCCTGGCACGGCCAATTTCCTAAAGGTGTCGTCCTACAGTCAAGTTCTCATGTTGCTCTGATACCAACTTTTCTTGTCGCGCCCCGAGACTGGGACAACGACTACTCCTGTAGAGACCTAGCTCGCTGCAGCTAGTCTCAACCACAACCCTTTGACTTCCCAGGATGAGTCAAACACAGGAGTATATTACATTGCAACAGAGTACTTACAAAATATTAAGCAGTGTGGCCTGCTGGCCTTAATATTACATAAAGAGGATTACAATGCCTGCAAGGCATTCAGGGTTTAACAAAATATTTAACTACACAGCAGAAGATAGGTGACCCCCCCACAAAAGAAGTTGACGGCAGAACAACACACTTCAGGGTTCTGGCGGAACTGATTCTCCTCTTTCTGGATCCACGTAGTACTCCGTGCCATCATCTTGATCAAGGTAGGCTCCATCTATTGAGTTGAATGTTGCAAGGGTGAGCACTTACGTACTCAGCAAGTCATAGGTAAGAGTAGATACATATAGTAGTGATGATATGAACCTAGACTAGTCAAGAATTATGGATATTTGTAAAATAATCCTTTTTCTTTCATACCTCATCTCATGGCAGCACTTTTTATAATATAACATCATCACTCATGTTCACTAGATTATAGCACTACTGCGACACGTCGACACACGACAGCCCACGGTAGCACTCCTTATCATGACAACACATGTCATTTGGGTAATCTTGATTTAAACATATTTTATTTAGAAAATAGTACTTGTGTCACACCCCGTGGATTTAATCCACCACAGCAGACTCCTATAAAACCCGGGAGCTCGGAGTATTCGAATACATTTTTAACTCTGCAGAGAGGTACCAATTTACCCGCAAGATATTCCACTTTCAAACCTTTCCTATCATAACAAAATGATTGGACCCCTGACTCACTTCATACTGTGAGCGGCAAGGTGGAAATAACAAGAACTTTTGTTATGTATCACTTACAATTCACCCCCGACCCTGTGGCTCTCAGCGAGGCACAGTTGTGGCAGGTTGTATCCAAACCTCCACCCCATTGCTTATTCCCATTACTGGGTCAGCGTGCTTGATCACCTTCAGTGATATGTGTGGGAGCCGCGCTCCGTGTTTATCGTGCATCACTACACATCTCATGCAGGGGTTTCATGTGCGATCCACATAATTACTTGTTCAGGCCTGTCCCATACCAGGCTTACGGTTAGCACGTTGTTCATGCCACTAGACGCACAACACAAGGTTCTAGTCCTTATATGCCAGTGACCAGATCATCCACAACCCTGCACCTTCAGTGCCTGCATTCCTTTGCAGTCTAGCACCTCCAGTGCTACAGCCATCCATACCATTTTTCTGGTCACGGCTAGGGGTTTTATTTCATGAATATAAGTATATAAATACATATAATAGTTCATGGCTCAAAACTTGTTTATTTCACATTTCACCGATAACCAGTCTAGTACTGCCAATTCATAAATCAACCATTCTCCATCTTTCACATGCAATATTGCCTATATTCAAGGTTATATTATAGCAACATTTAAAATATAGGTTCAAAATGACCAAGAATATGACTTGCCTTCCGCGTCGTAAAATACAGCAGTCGACGTCGGATCCACAGTGAAGTCCTCGAACTCGGGCTCTTGATCTGCTCTCAAATCAAACAAACAACCAATAATCATAATCTTTTCAATACATTATTATACTATATGCAATGATGCAAAGATGAAGTCTTGATGATTCTGAAATGATTGGGTTAAGAGGCTGATTAGGGTTAAGTTAAGGAAACCAATGTTAAGATTAGTTGTCAAAGGTTTACAAGGTTCCAAATGTCTCAAAATATCAGAATGATGTCAAGGTTGCGACTGGTTCGCTCAAAAACAGCGAACGTCTTTAGATCGACATTCGGTTCAAAGCATCGACATAGGGTCGATGAATGATAGAGGGGTTATTTTAACTTGTGGTAGTAGAATAAAATGTAGATCACAACTCTACAAATTTAGTGGACAAAGTGATTTTCAAATTACACAACCAGAAGTGGGTAAACAAGGTCAATGCCACTGGCTGACAAGCTCTGGCATAGAGCTGACAATGTCAAAAACTAGGGCTTAGCATAACTTTTGATCTGGAGCTCCAAATGATGCACCACTTTGTCTGGGAGGTAGGCATTGATAACAGGAACAATTAAGTCAACAGGATCTAGGGCAAGAAATGGCTGGAAAGCAAGAAATTTGATGATGAACAGAGATGAACTGGCTGCACTGGAGCAGTTCTGGACACAAACTTGGCATGGCTATAACTTCCAATCTAGGCCGATCTAGGTGTCGAGCTAGAAGACAAAAATACTCAGGAGACTAAGGTACATCTAAATGACAAAGCTTCGAGGGCTGAAATGGCCGGGAACACTTTTCCGGTGAACTGTGCCGGAGAAGAACACTGCTATATGGGGGTTTTTGCTACAGGCCGAGAGAACTTAATTCTTTGCTTGGAGAGCATCTAGGAGGTATAGGGAAGCTTCTGGTAGCATCAAATTGACTGGAGGATCACCGGAGAAGCCTGGCGACGATCGCCGGTTTTCTGGTAGAGCTTGAATTTGGGAAAAGCTTCGAATGATGTTTAATTAGGGATTCTAAGCTTACAGGCTTGCTTGAAATAACCCACTGATCAATTTGCTTCACAGGCTCGAGGGCTAATTCGAATTGATTTGGCCTGCATTGCCGGAACAGGGCAATCTTCGATTTTCAGCCATTTCCGGTGATCGCCGGCGTTAGGGGTCATCGGGGAGCAATTAAATAGTACAGTACAATCAGGAGGATGAGAGGTACTCACTGTTAGCTTCAATTTGGCAGGAGATGCAGTGAAGTGAGCTGGCACCGTGAGCCTCCTCGACGGCTCGCCGGAGAAGAAAACGAAAACAGCAAATTCTGGAACTTGGCTGGTTTCTGGTGAAGTATGAGGGAATTGCTGAGCACAGTGGGGTTTAAATAGACCAGGCGAAGCTTGCAAGGAGGAGGCAACGAAGTAATTGGCAGCCGGTGACTTGACTGGTTGCGTGCTGGAGCAACAGCGGCGAAGACACAGCGAAGAACGGTGATGCGACGGCGACAAGTCTTCAGCTGATCACAATGTCGCTTCATCGGGACCTGGCGAAGTTGTAGCAAGCGGTGGCGACAACACTGGCGCGGCAAAGCGACGTGGCGAGGAGTTGCTGACAAAAAGCCGTTGATCGCGCGCGGGAGCAGCACTGGTCGTCGACGTAGCAGCGGCCTTGCCACGGCACTAGCTGGAGTGGGGACACGTGCGCACCGGCATGCATGGTCACGAGCGCGGGCGAAGCCTCACCGGCGATGAGCAATCACGGCGCACAAGCACGGCAGTTCCTGGTCGTGCGCACAGTAGCTAGCCTGGTCGAAATTGGGCTGATTTGCAATATTTGATTTTCACAATTGGACCAATCTGTAATTCTGGAGATTTGGAAGGTTAGAGTTGAATTTGATTTCACTAATCTGGTAGATTATATTCAACAGGTTAATTGGCAATGATAATTGATAAAATATGATACGTTTGAATAGTTTTTGATACAAACTGAAAATAGGGTAATTTAGGATAATTGAAATCTGAATTTCATTTGGTTTTGAATTCTGGTACTTAGGATGAGATTTTGGAATTTGAACAGAAGAGAAACTTGTAACAAATAGCATTTTGAGAAGATTTGCCGAAGAAATTTTGAATTTGGAGTTAATCTGGAGATTTTAGCCTTTTTGGATTTTCAAATAACAGATAAGGACTATTTTGCGATAATTCTTGGACTGATTTGTGAAAAGAGTCTAGATGGTGAAATATGGCTGTCAACTTTTTATATTAAGGTATTGACATACCCATGATCATATTCCAGGAATAATCTGGTCTGAACTTGGTCAAGATTCGGATTAAATCTGTATTTCTGAAACTTAGGGTATTTAAGTAATAGAAGGTATTTCTGTTTTCGAAAACAGAAGGAGCTGATAAATCTGAGAGTTAGGGATAGAATTGGATCTAGGTTCTGAAGGCTTTTAAGTTCAAAGAAACTGATAGATCATATCTGAACAATCTGATCTTCATTTGAGGTCACAGGATAGATTTTGGAGATTTCAGGGCTTGAGATAGAAACTGATCTGGCTATTACTACAGATACATGCATGCATGCTATTTATGAAAAAGGAAATTTTCACCCCTAACTCAGGGCGTTACATAGATAGATCTTTGATATCCGAAAAGTACAAATCTTGAATTAGTTGATTATTTGGATTCGGATTACATGACTTACTGGATCAATCGAAAGAATACATCCGATGGTTGTTATGCTTAAATTCTTATGGATGAAACATTGGATTATAGAATTTCTTTTGAATAGATGCCACTCTTATGAAATATTGAAAGTGTCGTAACGATGGTGATCAATTTAAATTCAAAACTCTCGATTAGAGTATATTGATATACGACATCATTATACAAGAGACTTTGTGGCATAAAGAGAATATTGAGATCAATCATGACAAACATGCATCTAGCGATATTTTTCACACCAAACTATTAAATGCATCAAGATTTGGGATGATTGAGAATGGATTAAATGTCATTGATATATCCATTATATGTTGATTGTTTTGATACCTTTCCATACCTTAAAAATCAGTTTTTCTTGGAAATCTCTTACATCTTGTCTTAGCAAACTTGAAAATGAGTCAATTCCCCCCCAAAATTTTGTGTGTCAAAATTTGAGTTCTCAAACCTTCCTTTTTGTGCTTGATGACAAAGGGGGAGAGAAATAGTGTTTTAGTGAAAAGCTTTAGGAGAAAGCTTTAGGGGGAGAGTGTTTTAGGGATAAGCTTTTGAGGGAGAGATTTTGAGCGAGTTTAGGAGAATCTGAGAAAGATAATTGAGTTAGTTGACAAAGGGGGAGAAATAGATATTATTTGATATCATTGATATTGATATTTGGGAGAGATAATTGAGTTAAAGAAAACCAAGATAGTGGATGTTTTGGAAGACGACTTGATTGAACTTGTGTTCAATTGTCATTTATATCTCTTAACTCAAATGATTAAATGCTTTGCTCAGTTCCGATATACTATTGCATATATTGGGGGGGAGCTGAAGAGTCTGTTTTGGATTTATTGAGATTGTAAAGGTTGTTGTCATCAATCATCAAAAAGGGGGAGATTGTTGGATCTAGGTCGATCTAAGTATCTAGGTTTTGATGATTAATGATGACTTGGATAAATCCTTAATAAATTAATATTGATCTGGATAATGACAGCTTTGAGGATTAAATGACAACTTGTATAAATTCTAGTTTAGCACAAGTACATTGAATTGTTAATGTTAAACCCTAGAAGTCGATGACTCCTGGTTATGGTTTAACAATTGATGCATATGTTGAGGGGGAGCTCTGTGGTTGCATCAATCTTGTGCTAAGTGTAAATTGGAATGTCATGTGATAAATCCAGAAGTTTGATAACTCCTTCATTTGTGGTATCGAGATCGATGCATGTGTTGAGAGGGAGCTTGGTGGTTGCATCATGCATATCTTTATCATGACATGAGTAGTATGGATCATGTGCGTATGTCTTCATCATATATAGATCTATATGATTGTTTGATTCATCTCTTACTCATTTATTGCATATCGAAATTGGTTTTGTCATATCGCCGAAGAGAGAAATCGTTAACTCATGTGTGGAGTGATTTCTCTGGTGGTGATTAATGATGAACTGTATATGAGACTAACGTTTGTGCATTGAGTGTATGTGTTCTAGTCTCAGAATGGTTGCAGGATGAAAGCAAGCAAGGGCGTGAAGAGGATGATGCCAACATGAGTCATCTCGAGCGAGGTCAAGCTTAGTGAGGTTGAGCTTTGCAAGGACAAGCGTCGAGTGGTCGAGCTTCACGAGGTCGAACTTCACCGATGGTAAATCCAAGATTAAAGATTGTTTTCTTAGGATCTTACCAGTCTCGGTGTATGGAGATAGACCGGGTTGATAGGATTCTTTTTACTAGTTTGACCGTACTATTAAGAGGGGTCAGAAACTAGTAGCTTGAATCTATCTAGTGCGGAAGCTCAAATGCATTCATATCATCTTGCACTAGTGTTTTATCGCCTCTTGCATTTCTAGAGAGTCTAAGTGTATTTTGTGGTCCATTAGAGAAAATGCTTTGAAAACTGCACTTATCTTGATCGCCATCTATTTAAATTGGTTTATTTTCTAGAGCTAGTCGTGGTTGTACTTGCGCATTCTGATCATATCCTTGTTTGATACGTGGTCGTGATCGTGTCACCGGTTTGGCAGTTTTCTGTTTAGGGTTTGGTCGTGGTGGTAGGAGTTTGAACTGGTCGTACCAGTCTTCGGCTCGCTTGCGTACGCTCGACCAGATCCACTCAACCACCTGTTTTCGATCGGATATTCGACCTGTTGTTTTTGTTCGTAAATCATATTGGTCGTGGTCGTCGCTAAGTGTCAGTTGAGAAATTCGCGAGCAAACAGCAAATCCGTATGTGCAAATACCCTAAATTGCATTAGAGATGATTTTTGTGTTGAACATTTTGGTAGCATAAAGGTTTTTGAGTTTCTAGAAGTTTCTAGACCTTTCTAGTTCTTTCTCCTGTTGAAAAAACTGTAGATCTCTGAGTTATATTTATAAAAACCCAAAAAGCACCTCAATCGGATCTCTGGATCAGAAGTTATGCTTATTTTAGTATCAATGTGTAGTGCCGGACTTTTTCTGGGCATGGCCGGACATTGTCCGGCCTGTACTGTCCGGCCTGTACAAATTTTTTAATCCTTTTGCAAAATGAAACCAGAGACATTTGCATCCATGCAGACTCTTGTTCGGGAAGGCCGGACTTTGTCCGATATGGCCGGACATTGTCCGGCCTGTACAAATTGTTTGAGCCAAGAAATGAAACAGAGGATATGTCTGGGGTTTTTGTCCGACATGGCCGGACATTGTCCGGCATGGCCGTATAATGTCTGTCCTTTACAAAAAAATCGACCAACGGTAACTGACGTTTTGCAACGGTCGCATTTTGGTGTACTGGCCGGACAGTGTCCGGCATGGCCGGACAATGTCCAGCCTGTACAAAAATTCATCAATTCATGGCAAACGGCTAGTTTTCCTTAAGGGCTATATATATCTTGTGTTTGCCTTCATTTGGGGCTGCTCAAAGTGTTCATATTTCAGTTGATAAGGTAGCCAAGACTTTGCATTTGCTATATTGCATCTAGAGGCTAGATTTGAGCCCAAATCTTGAGTAGATTTGAGAGAGAGCATTTGTGTGAGGTTAATAGTCCTTAGTGCACTTCAATCACCATTTGCATGCTAGTGCTAGAGTGTTGAGCATCTCATTTGCATCTTTGAGCTTCTAGCACGAGATTCGTTCAAGAGAAAGCGCATCCGACTTGTTACTCTTGGCCATCGCCTTAGCCTAGACGGTGTCTGAGGAGAGTCGCGATCTCTCCCGGTTGAAGTTTGTTGGAGAGGCTGACAAACAACGTGTGAAAGGTTTTGTGCTCACCTATCCAGTGTGGAGAAGGAGCAACCCGAGTGAAATATCCTTCGTGGATATAGAAGCGAGGCTCACGCATGAGCGCTTGAACGAGGAGTATGGGAGACCAGGCGAGTCTCCGAGACCTCGGTAAAAATCATTATGTCAATTGTCTCTCTTTTGTATAATTCGTATTCATATTGACACAATTGCTTGATTTACCATTGTTGCATGTTACATTGAATATTTCATATGGTTGAATGCAACTAGATGTTTTATTGCTAAACCTTTGCAACCCTAGGTTATCCTAAATATCTTTTAAAATTGTTAAGTTGGAAAGAAATTTTAAAAGCCTTCTATTCATCCCCCTCTAGTTAGCATCCTTGATCCTATAAGAATAGCCTGAAGACTTAGACATTGTTAGATAGATACTAACATAGGAGAGATCTTCGCCTGTGATCATCTCTTCCTCCCTCTTGTAAACATTTTTTCTCATATAGTGAAATCATAACAGGACGTAGGGCTATTACTCTCACCATCGAGGGCCCAAACCTGTATAAATTCTCTTGTGCCCATACAGATATTACTCATCCTACCTTCCCGGAGGAGCGCCCTGAAAGGCCTCGTGACTCACAAATTTGCATAAGATCGACTAAGGACCCCGAGTCCAAATTGTCGACAGCTGGCGCCCACCGTGGGGCCTTTTCTCAAGGTGCTTTCCCTTCATCCGGAGGTTTGGTTAGCCATGCCTGGGGCATATGACTCCGAAAATGACTTCGATCTCGACGATTATGCTCACAAACAAATGCCTTCGCCAACGATCCCATTCCAATGGAAGAGATCGATTGCGAAGACATTCCGAAGGAGCGTCAGGAGGACACCTCTTCCCCTACCCAGGTCATGTCTATCGACCAGGGGATGGAAGAGACAGGTCCGGAACTTGATGTCAGTTCCACCGTACGGAAAATCAAGTCTCGGTCACCATGCGTCCCCGTCGGGGACCAGGATGGCAGTGACCTAGAACTCAGTCCGGGGAGGTTTGATCCTAACAACCTCTACTCTCTCTTTGATTTTGAGTCCGACTCAGAACAAACAGAGATGTTCTCTCCTTCTATAGCTTCGCACCCCAGAGAATTCGCTGCCTTGTCGGAGGAAACTCCCGATCAGCGGATTGCTAGGGAAGAACAGGAGCGCAGACAAAAGTAGGAACAAGAACCCAAACAAAAGGACAATCAAGACCGTGAGCGACGAGATAACAAACTCCACAGAACAGCCCTAGAGGCTCTGCAAAATGCGCAGCCTCTAGTTCCTCTCGCCGCCCCTAGTTCCTCTCGTCGCCCCAATGGTCGCAGGCGCGACCAGACGCTTTCTTTGCCCCAAGAATATTCACCGGCGGACGAAGAAACAACGACACCTAGCGCACTAAGGAGAAGTACGCATGGCTGGCTTCGATCTATCGCATAAGTCTTGCGTAATTTTCCTCCTACCCTCATAGACGCGGACAAACCAGCTTTTGCTAGGATCCTGGTGGAGAAGCTGGATGAGGTCGCATCCGATGCAACCCCTACAGCTTCCTCCCGGTCTACCAAACGTTCCCATGAAAAGGAGTATTCTTACTCTAGTCATGGCAGACGTAATAGATTACCATCTGCATCACTTCGGCATGACAAATCCAGATGCATGGGAAGTTCTCAAGATCGGGATCAAATTCCTGTGCATTCTCATCTGGGACCACGTGGTGCGTCCCCATCGTGTGAAATTGCTCGTGGTCAGGCTGCGAACAGCGGAACTCTTCACAGCCCCTATGTTGGCTGTAAAGCTTTCTCGCCAGGCCTCCGTGCGGTCGTGTGGCCGGATAAGTTCAAGCCAGGGGCTATCGAGAGGTTTGATGGGACTCAGAATCTGTCGGAGTTCCTTCAAATTTACATCACCGCTATCAACGGCGGGTGAGGATGATCGCATCATGGCCAATTACTTGCCAACGGTCCTTTTGGACCGGCAAGAACCTGGCTATTTAATCAACCCGAGGGTTCGATATATAACTGGAAAATGTTGTGCGACGCCATCCTCAACAGTTTCCAGAATTGTTATCAGAAATCCAGGAAAGAAGACGATCTTCATCGTCTACGACAAACCTCTATGGAAACTCTTCGCCAGTTTGTTAAAAGGTTTTTCGGGGTGAGAAATACCATCCCAAACATATCCGATAACTCCATTATAAGGGTGTTTAAGCACGCCGTTCGGTATCAGAGGTTCACAGAAGATCTACTTATCCACCCTCCTCGGTTAGTAGCCAATCTCTTCGATATGGCTGACCGCTACTCTGATGCGGCCGAGGCTGTTGAGTGGAATATGATGGTGGATAAAGGGAATTTGCCAGCCCAACCAGGTCTCAAGGACGTGAAAAAAGAGGACACAAGCAAGAAGCCAGAGTCTTCATCGGGCGCGAAATCAAGAAGTCTAAAAAGAATCAAACCGGACAGTACGGAGAGGTCGCAGTCGCAGAAAAGTCTCCACCGGTGAAAGGTAACAAGTTTTCATTTAAAATAAAACTGCTTCTGGTGGCCACAACGCCGAGGTTATCAAAATACTTTTCTTTCTTGCATTTCACATCTCATGATCATATTCATGGCAGCACTTTCATAGAATAGCATCGCTATTCATGTTCACTAAATTATGGTACTACCGCGACACGTCGACACACGACAGCCCACGGCAGCACCCCTTATCATGACAACACATGTCATTTGGGTAATCTTGACTTATAAAATTTTGTTTAGAAAAATATACTTGTGTCACACCCTGTGGATTTAATCCACCGCAGCAGACTCCTAAAAACCCGGGAGCTCGGAGTATTCGAATACATTTTTATCTCTGCAGAGAGGTACTAATTTACCCGCAAGATATTCCACTTTCATGCCCATCCTATCAGATGATTAGACCCTTCCTCACAACCATGTGCGAGTGGCAAGGTGGAGATAACAAGAACTCTTGCCATGTTTCACACGCAATTCACCCCAGACCCTGCCGTTCCACTCATAAAGCACAGCTGTGGCGGGGTTACACAACCCCCACTAATTGGCATCTTCCTACACAGGGTCAGCGTGCAATCACATCCAGTGATATGTGTTGGAGTTGCACTCCGTGTAAATCGTGTACATGTCATATAGGGGTTTCATGCGTGATCCACAAACTACTTGTTCAGGCCTGTCCCATACCAGGCTTGCGGTCAGTACGTTGTTCATGCCACTAGATGCACAATACAAGGTTCTAGTCCTTATATGCCAGTGACCAGGTCATACCACAAACCACATGCACATCCAGTGCTACCAAGCACATCCCGTGCTACCAACATTCCATACCAAAACCCTGGTCACGGCTAGGAGTTTTATTTCATGAATATAAAATATATACATATACCAGTTATGGCTCACTACCATAATTCACATTTTCTCAGGCATCCAGCCTAATACTGCCAAATCATTCTTTCTCATCACATGCAATACCACTTTATAATCAAGGTAATATCTTAACAATTCTTAAAATATAGGTTCAAGATGTTCAAGAATATGACTTGCCTTTCGCGTCGTAAGAAACAGTAGTCGATGTCGGGTCAGCGACAAACTCTTCGAACTCGGGCTCTTGATCTACTCTCCAACAAACAAGCACACAAGATCACAAACCATTTAAATACATTAATAATCTATACGCAACATGCAAAGGAGAAAAGATCTTGGCGATGCTGAGACAGACAGGATTTGGAAGCTGGAATTGAGTTAAACTCCCAAATCTGTAGAGTCTGGGCTAAGGATGGGTGTTAGAGGCTCTCAGGTTTCAAGGCTGCAATATAGACATCAAGTCCGCGGTTGGTTTGCTCAAAAACAGCAAATATCAACAGATCGACATTCGGTTCAGGGCTCTAACATAGCTTCAAGGAATGCTAGAGAGCTTATCTCAAGGTGTGGTAGTTGAATGGAATGTAGAACATAGCTCTACAAGCTTAGGGGACAAAGTGAATTCCAGTTTGCATACCCAGAAGGGGTCAAACTGGCCCAATGCCACTGGCTGACATAGGGTGACAAGGGCTGGCAATGCCCAAGAATGGCATTGACATAGTTTAGAAGATTTCCAGTGGGAAAAATGGGTTTTGATTCAAACATTGGGTGCATAATGCCATGAGGTAGCTAATTGACAAAGTAGTTTTTGATTCGCATGACCAAAGGTGGGTGAACAGGGCCAATGCCACTGGTTGGCATGAACTGACACAGGGCTGACAATGTCAAAAACTAGGGCTTAGAAGAAACTGTGATTCAAGGCTGCAATTGCTGTGCTAACTATGTCTAGGAGGTAGGAACAAGTAACAGGAACACAATGGCTGAGGTTTCAAGGGTTGAGGTGGCCGGATGGTGATGAACGCCAACGAGGAAGCACTGTGGCCTCACTGTTCGAAACAGTCTCTGGACAATACTTTGGCATAGCTATAACTTCTACTTTGGGCCGATCTAGGTGTCGGGATAGAAGAGAAAAATGTTCAGGGGGTCAAGGCACATCAACTAGACAAAGTGGTTAGGGCTGCAATGGCTGGGAACAAATTTCCGGTGGCCGGTGCCGGAGAAGAAGGCACTGAAATTGGGGGTTTTTAATTTGGAGGGTTTGAACTTATTTCTTTGCTTGGAGAGTGAAAGAAGGTACGAGAAAGCTACTGGTAAGGTCAATTTGACTGGAGCATCACCGGAGTAGCCTGGCGACGAGATCCGGCGATTGTTGAAGTTCCAATTTGGGGATAGTTGCAAATCAAGCTCAATTGATGCTTCCGAGCTTAGAGGCTTGCTATATTTAGCTCACTAGTCAATTTAGTCTACAGGTTTGAGGGTTAATTTGAACTAAATCAAACAGCATAACTGGAACAGGGGTTCTGGAAATTCCGGCAATCACCAGCGATGAGGTGCATATGAACTCAAGTCAAAGCTACAGCACGATAAGGGAGATGGGAGGAGCTTACTGGTGCTGTTAATTTGGATGAAGGGGCTGCGGTTGAACCTGTCACCGTGAGCCTCCTTCGGTGCTCGCCGGAGAAGATGACAAAGACGGCGAGGTTAGAGACTTAGCTGGTTCTGGTGTGTGTGAAGTTGAGTTGAGTATGGGGTAGCTTTTATAGGCACGGTTAGAAGCTTGCAACAGCTGGAATTGCCTGGAAAATTGAAGCGGCCGAAGTGATGGCGAAGTGACTGGATAGCGGGGTAGTGACAGTGGTGAAGACGCGATGGCACACGGCGATTTCTTCGGCTTTTCCTGCTGGCGTGCAACTTTCTCTTGCTGGTGCGACGGCGAGCTGACTGCTTCTCCCAGCATGGCTGCAATGTGGTGTAAAACTCTTGTTGTTGCTGCTACTGTTGCTGCTGCCACGGTGGCTACTCCAGCGCGGACGCATGTCGGGCACGCACTCCCAACGGCTACAAGTGCTGGCGACGGGCTGGACTTCACTGGCGATGAGAAACATGGTGACGGGCGCACCTGGTCGTGGTCGAACGGCACAGCTTTGGTTGAAGGCGGCTGGTCGAAAACAGGTAGCTGGACCTGATTGCAATTTGCTGATTTTGATTTTGGACTGATCTATGAATTCTGAGATTTGGATGGTTGGGACTGATTTTGACTTCAAATCTCTGGAAAACTTTATTTAGCAAATAATTTGGCAAAGGTATTTGATAAAATCTGGAACGTTGAGCAGTTTTCGAATAAAGCGAAAATAGGGTAATTTAGGGTAATTCAAATCTGGATTTTGTCGAAACAGGAATTCTGAGACTTAGGATGAGATTTTGATGTTTCGACAAAAGGATATTTTGTATTGAATAGTATTTGGGAGGTGTTCCCTGAATCAGATTGAGATTTGGAGCTGGTTTGTGTCTTTTAGCCTTTTCGGGCTCCTGGAAAATCAGAAAAGGACTAATCCGCAATACAATCTGGACTTATTTGCGAAAAGGGCTTAGATGGGGGAATCTGGCTGCCAAGTTTTTGGATTATGCTGTTGGCATACCCATGATCATAATCCAAGAATAATCTGGTCTGGATTAGGTCAGGATTTGGTTAAATCTGAATTCTGATACTCAGGGTAATTAGGGTAATTTAGTTAATTCTGTTTCGCAAACAGAAAGGAGTGGATGGATCTAGGAGTTAGAGGTTGAATTTGATCTGGCTCCTGAAGACTTTTATCTTCAGGGTAACTGGTAGGTTAAATCTGGATGGTCAGATCTCGATCTAGATCTACAGGATAGATTTGGAGATTTTGGGGCTTAGGATAGATTAGAGTTGAACAGGTCTGGCTACTACTACAGAGATACATGCATGCATGACTTTCATGTAAAACACTTTTCACCCCCAAAACCAGGGTGTTACAAGCCTACCCTCCTTAAAGAAATCTCGCCCCGAGATTTACCTAAGATAGAGAAAATGTCGTGGTATTGCGAATACCCCGGCAGGTTTTGAGAATGATCCTAGCGAAGATTACGCGGCGCGGGTTGACCGGGTGACCGGTCCTCCCCCGCCGGACAAGCACAAGAAATGACACGAGGATTTATACAGGTTCGGGTCCCGGTGGGGGCCCTAGTCCTGTCGACGCGCTCCCGACCGGAGTCGGCTGGGGAGGCTCTCTCCGGGGGAGAGGCTTCCGGAGCACGTTTGTGAGTTTAGCTATTCCAATAAAAGTGATCCGATCCTTTACAACAGAGGGGTACAAGGGCTATTTATAGCCCTAAAATGAAGCAAAAAGCCTAAACTACCCCGGAAGCCACCGTTGGATTGAAGGGTAGGACCGTCCTTCTTCCAGTCAAACGCCTTGGATGCTTGACAGGTGGTCGCTAGTTCCCGAGGCGCTCCTCGCGTGACCTGCACGTGACAAACAATTCGAGACTTTACCTTTAGGAGGGCGATGAGGCCCGGGACGGCGCCGGAGGCCACGTCCCGGGGGCCAAATGGCAGCGCCCGGGGAGAACCCGGGGGCTACATCCCCGGGCCAATGGCGGCGCCCGGGACGGCGCCGGAGGCCATGCCCCAGGGGCCAAAAGGCGGCGCCCGGGGAGCTGCCGGAGACCACGTCCCCGGGCCAATGGCGGCGCCCGGGAGGGCACCGGAGGCCACGTCCCGGGGGCCAAATGGCGGCGCCCGGGGAGGGGCCGGAGGCCAGGTCCCCGGGCCGATGGTGGTGCCCGGGACGGCGCCGGAGACTATGTCCCGGGAGCCAAAAGGCGGCGCCCAGGGAGGGGCCGGAGGCCACGTCCCCAGGCAAATCGCGGAGCCTGGGACGGTGCCGGAGGCCAAGTTCCGGGGGCCAAATGGCCGCGCCCGGGGAGGGGCCGGAGGCCAAGTCCCCGGGCCGATGGCGGCGCTCGGGACGGCGCCGGAGGCTATGTCCCGGGGGCCAAAAGGCGGCGCCCGGGGAGGGGCCGGAGGCCGCGTCCCCGGGCCCTTGGCGGCGCCCGGGACGGCGCCGGAGGCTAGGTCCCGGGGGCCAAATGGCGGTGCCCGGGGAGTGCTGGAGGCAAGGTCCCCGGGACGGCGCCGGAGGCCAGGTCCCGGGGGCCAAAAGGCGGCGCCCGGGGAGGGGCCGGAGGCGACGTCCCTGGGGCAATGGCAGTGCCCGGGATGGCGCCGGAGGCCTGGTCCCGGGGGCCAAAAGGCGATGCCCAGGGAGGCCCCGGAGGCCAGGTCCCCGGGCAATCGTGACGTAACTTACCTGGACTTAGTCCCGCGGAGATTTGCCTCGGCAGCAGCCCCCCATGCAACCCGCGGACGATGCTCGAGTCCCCGGTGGGTATGGTACACGTCACCGGGAAAATCTCCGGGCCAAGTCACCGGAGCTGTGGCGCTTCGGTTTTCGTGCCCCGCGCTCAAGGCCGCGCCGTTTCGCCATAAATGCGCGCGCGGTTTGAACCGGTGCCTCGATTCACGCGCCCGTCCCTTCGTTTCCCGTGCGCAGTTTGAACTTCAACGGTGCAGATTGCTCCGCCGGGTGCCACGTGGCGCCCATCTAGACCATGTCTTGCCCCTATAAATAGGGCCTTGGGGGACCCGGAAGTTCATTCCAAAACCTCAACCGTAGCGAACTCTGCTCTCCCGGTAGCCCTCTCCCGGTAGCTCTTTCCGGTAGTTAGCTCCCGGTAGCAAGCATCCGAAAGTTTTAGTAGTAGCCTCTTGAAAGGGTCGAGCAAAGACCACAGAAGTACCCCCGGAGGAAATCCCTCCGGATTTCCTCTGGGCGTCGGAGTTCATGGCCGAGGACGCCGAGTCCTTGGTCGAACGCTGCGTCGTCGCGGACGGGGACATCCGAGTCCCCGTGAAGAAAGACGGAGCCCCCCGCCCCAGGCCCGGAGAGGTCGTGGCCTTCGAGGCCTTCCTGGAGGTGGGGCTCCGGCTCCCGGTGCATCCCATGCTCCGGGAGTTTCTGAAGGAGTATGGGGTGGCGCTCAACCACCTCACCCCGAACGCGCTCGTCTGGATGGGCCTTTTCATCTGGCTCTACGAGACGGCGACCGGGCGGGAGCCCACCCTTCGCGCCTTCCGGTACTTCTACGAACCGGCGGCACGGACCTCCCACCTGGTGAAGGGGGCCCCAAGTCCCCGTTCGGTTCGGTGATGGTACAAATGCTGCCGTCCCGGGTGGCCAACTACCCGGCGGCGGCCTCCCGGGACCACTGGGGTGACTGGGTCCGGAGGTGGTTTTACCTCCGGGTCCGGGATGAGGCGGTGGTGTAGGCCCCGGAGCCCCCCAACTACAGCCGATCGTCCGCGCCGAAGCCTCCGGTATGGACGGACGAGGAGTTCGAGCTCCTCGGCAGGGTGGTCCTCTCCAAGAAGACCCGCTCAATGTGGGACGCTGCCGAGGAGATGGCTCTCCTCCGGATCTCCCCCATCTCGCGCGGGAAGAGGGGAGTCGGCATGGGCCCGGAACAGCGGCCCCCGGAGAAGCCGGTGACGCGACGTAAGCTCTGGGAACCTGCTGCATTATACTTACGAATTTTTGAAAATTTGACTAACTCTTTACCTCTTGCAGTCTGGCCGTACCCGGCGGCGCGGGAGAAGGCGGAGAACCTCCTGGGGAGGTACTTCGCCGACGAGCACGAGCGCGTCGTGCGCCTCGTGGGGGAGGGCCCTCCCCGGAACTTGGTAGCGGCGGCCTATGGGCTAAAGCTGCCGGAGAGGAAGCCTCTCCCCACCCCCGGGTCGCACAAACTGTGGAAGGAAGGGGCCGGGGGCTCGGAGACCAAGAAGGCCAGGGTCCAAAAGACCCCCGGCCCGTCGATGACACCGGCGGCGACACCGGCGAAGCCCGGGGACGAGACCCCCGGGACCAAGTGTGCTCAGGCACCGGCCCGGAAGGGAGCAACACCTCCTCCCCCGAAGAGCCCCGTCGAGGCCCCGGGGAAGGAGGCGGCTGCGGGCGGGGCAGCATCCGACTCGGCGAACTACGCCCAGTCGCCTCCCTCGGTGGAGCCCCTCCTGCCCCTTCCGGCTTATTTGGAGCCGGAGAGGCTGGAGGTGAGATTCGCGGAGGCCTCGCCTCCGCGGGTTTGGCCGGTGGACGAGGGGGGCGCCCCTCGGTCTGCGAGGTTCCTCCGGAGGAGGAGGCCCCGAGGACCTTTCGGCCCGGGGCGGGGAAAGGTCTGATGATCCCCCCCCGGGCAGGGACCCCCGCCCAAAGCTCCTCGGCCACGTCTTCGGAGGAGACCTCGGCCACGAAGACGCCGGTGACGCCGGCCGCGTTACCGGACTCACAGGTCCAGGGACCCCCCACCGGCAGCGACGCCGGCGCCGGGCGAGAGGCCCCTCTGCTTCCCGCGGGGGAAGTCGCCCGCTACGCGGAGGGCCTGCACACCCGAAAGGTGCAGGCCTTCGTCGCGGAGGGAACGCTCCATGAGCGTTTCCAGGGGCTTCAGTCCCTCGAGGCCCAGGGAACCTAAGTCGATGATGTCTTCATTTATTTCCTGCACTTGAGATTTTTCCAACTCTATATTTTGTAGGTGGCAGCTGTTACCTGGGGCCTTGAGCAGCGGGTCGCCCGGCTGTGTAAGGAAGCGGAGGGCCGGGCCGCGGCCTCTGTAGGGCAGCGTGAGGAGGCCCTCCAGGAATGCGATGAAGCCCACGCGGAACTGTCCCTGGTCCGGGCCCAGGTTCACATTTCCGAGGCCGTCAACGGCCGCCTCCGGGAGGAGGCGAAAACGAGGGAGGAGGCGCTCCGGGAGCTCGAGGGCACGAGCGTCCGGGCGGTGGCGGACGCGGGCCGCTTCGTCCGTTCGGCCCTCGAGAGCCTTGGCGTAAGCTTAGGCTCCGGGAGCAGCTCGGGGGTGCCGCCGGCGACCATCACGGAGGCTGTGCGTTTTCTCAACGCACAGGTCTCCGCCATCCAGGAGGCGGCCGACGCTCGGGCGCGGGGCAGGGCGATCCCCGTCATCGCGGCCGCTGCGGGGCTCGTCGAGTTCCGGGGGGTCGGCGCCCAGGCGATCGGGGGCCGCATCCCCCGAAGCTTCCCGGACTCCTTCGAGCCCTTGCGCCGGGAGGTCGAGCAGCTTGCCGGAGGATTCTACGACCGGACCATCTGGGCGAGGTTCCCGGCTCCGGCGCCTCCGGCGGGGGACGTCCGAGCCCCGGCCTTGGAAGAAGGCCCCCGGGGCGAGGACGCCAACGAACATGTATGAGCCTCCCCCCGGGTCTTAGTTAGGGCCGTTTTTTGTTTTCTTACGATTTTGATCCCGGTAGCTTCTTAGAAGAAGCCCCGGACGCTTGTACAAAAACATTTTGAATGCAATGAAGTTAGAATTTTTTTTCTAAGTCTTTGAATTGAATGTTTTGTTACCAGGGTTCCCGGGAGGTTGCTCCCGGGCGAAGGTCTGGGAGGGGCTCCCCAGGGGACGCCCAAGCGGCTTTAATCTTCCTAAGCCTTGTCTCCGGGAATCGCGGCGGGGACTGCGTCCGGGAGCTGATCCGGTTGAGGTGGCGTCCGGAGTGGCACTTGGACAACTTTGACAATCATCGCGCCGAATTGTCCCCTTTGCGACCGGGGTTCCGGATGATACCTCCCCTGTAACAGCCGCAAAATTCCATTCTTAAACTCTCTACTTCTCAGATTTTCCTTCCGGTCTAAATCTTCCGAAATTCCGTTTAATTATCTTTTTATTCCGATCAGCGAAATTCTTTCACCTGTTCAATCCTAAATCATGCCCCCAACATTTTTCTCATGCATGCATATTTTTAAGTTCATGGCATCATGATTTTACGCATCAAACAAATCATTTTTCCACATGAAATAATGATTTTCCTATTTGGAAATTGCATAAAGGAATATATTTAATTTAAAGTAATGCATTAAAAATTCTGTGAAAATATTTAATATATTTTATTTGCACAAGTAACCAGGTTCCACAACTTCCCATGCACTGACATTTGGCATTTCAGCCCTCCTATTTTCAGAAATTTCCAAACAAGCCCCTAGAATTGACAAAAACAATATTTTATGCACAATTACCCTTCTACCCTCACCCATTCCACAGCTAACACAGTGTAAAGACCTGCATGACCCTGTTAGATGCATTACATGTCAGCATGCCACTGTTACACCTCGTTTCCACCTGAATGTCTTTCTTTATAAGCTTTGGCATGGCTGTAAAACAGCTCAAACCAGAATATTTTCACAAGTTCTTCTGTAGAGTGGTAGAGGAAACACTTAGACACGCAGAGCATTCAAGATTTTTGTATTTGGTTGAAACATTTCGCATAAAATATCAAAGGGGGTGATTTCTGCTCTTCAGCCGCTGGTTTGGCCGCGCTCCAGATCCGTTTGAACCATCCTACCACAAATTGCTCCTGCCACATATTCTCCTTCAGGAACCACCTCAGATTCTAATCCTATGACCTTGATCCGCCGTTTTCAAAAACTCCCGTTTTTCAGTCTTTTTCAGATCCAACTCCGAGGCTATTTTGCCTAGACTTATTAGGTTTTAGATTTTTGCATTTGTTAGTCTCATATTTGTGCATTTTGTTTGATCGGTGCTCTTTTCGTGTTTAGAAATCGCCCGACCGGAAGCCGAGGAGCAGCCGATCGAGGACGTCGCTGAAGATCTTATCGCGGGAATTCAAGGCAAGTCGCCACCACCTTGATCATGTTGACCCTATGTTTTCCAGTTAGCTAAGTATTTTGTTATTTGAGTATTATGCATGCTAATTAAGTAAACTGTGTATGTTCAAATATACCTGTTTAGCTATTGTTCTACATTGAATAGCCATTCTTGATTCTCAAGCCATGTGTATAATATTCTTGATGCCCTAGGTTAATGCTAAAGCATAACATTGGTAATATGGGTTATTCACATAAATGAGCAAAAATGGTTTTCAAAACTAAAAATGCCTTTTAAAATGTCTATCCTAGAGAGGAGAGGTGTGTCAGTCGAGACATGGAAAATACTGTGATGCTTATGATGATGATGTGATAACATGGTAATGTTGTAAATATGAAATGTTGTGAATTGTGAAAAATGTGAATAGGGAAACTCCTCTCTATAATAGCTTAAGGACCCACCGATTTGTGCTAAACATCCAATAACATGTTAACGTACCTCCACAAGCCTGGTATGGGACGGGCACGACCAAGTATCCTTGCCGAACTATTGCCCTAGCTCTGCATAGAGTCTATAACCTAAATAATAATGTGCACTAATACTGTTCACTGGTCAGGGAGGGAAGATCCCTCTTGGCCCTCTTACACTGACGGTTGGGACGAGCCCAATCGATTCGTCTGAGTGAAAGATCGTGCAACTGATGTGGTTCCAGGGCACGAGTGCTGGATGTGGTTTCCCAGCACAAACCCCTCGTGTGTCCGCTCACTATTGGTGGAGAGGGTCTCCCACTGCGGCCCAATACTGAGTGAGGGGTAGGGTGAAGGTATGAGAGGGAAGATCCCTACAATGCTTCACAACTGTATTAGGAACCCCACCTGGAGGTGGAATTCCTGGGCCACTGACCGGTGGTGAACCTTTTATGGGGCAGAGCTAGTATAATGGCAAGGTAGGGTGAAAAGCGTGTTATTCTCAACTCAGTGGCGCGCTTAAAGCAGCGTGATCGAACCTGGCATAGGAGACTCATATGCTTAGAGTAGCGTGATTGGGCAAAGAATGTTTTGAATGCTTTTCATGACTATCAACTGTTAGGTGACGAAAAAGGTTTGGAAAAGAACCTCAATCATTTCCTTGAATTCCTTATCATGTTATATATATTGCATTTGTTAAGTGGTGATTTGCTGAGTACTCTGTACTCACCCGTGACTGACTTTCTCCATCAGAAGTTGAAGAGTCAAGCGACTTGGGTTCACATGAGTGTGAGCCTGAGCCTTGTGAAGACTTCTTCGAGTATGATCCGAGCTTCTAGGCGTCGCGTACCCCGGTCGAGCGACTGTGGGCGAAGATTAGCGTTCCGCTCCTTCCGCGTTTTGTTGAAAAAAAACTGAACCGTTATTTTGTACCTCGTTGTGTTACTATTGTAAGGCCCTAGTGCCGTCATCTGTGAACCCTGTAATATTTTGTGGATTATTTATGTATTGTGCTGGTTGTTATGATATTCATTTCTGGTTCGCAACTGACTCCTGGGAAGTTGTGACAGGGGAGTGCTGTTCCGTACCGTGGTGTTCGGTACGGGGCGGGGTTCCCCACATCCCCTCCGGATACTTCCACCGGCGGGATACGAGTTCTGGCCCGAAGATGGGCTCCGGGACGCTCGGCACCGCGTACGGGCATTGTACCGGGACTTGACCCGGGAGCTAGCGGAGAGCCTCCGAGAGTATTAGGCGTAGGAGCCTTAGGGCATAGAGAATCCCCCGGGTTGTATCGTTTCCGAAGCCCACCGGAGGGGGAAGATGTCCTCCGCGTTTGACAATCAATAAAGCTGTGTTGTTGCTTTTTCTCTCATTGTCTTTTTGTTTCTTCTTCTTGGATGGTCCGGACAACTCCTTTTCACAAGAATGAGCTAAGTTTGCTCGTGGGCGGTACGGTCGACACCCGGGGGTTCCTTATCCCCCCCAGCCCACAGCGGGCCGAAGGATAGCTCCGCGCGCTGTGGGGGTAACAAGGCTCCCAGGATGGAAGTCACCTGTAGCACAGGAATTTTTCTAAGTTAGAAAATTTTAAAATGAGCTTTCTTGGGAAAAGACCTTCCAGGAGACAAGCGTCCGGTCGCCGTGAGAACGGGGAGCCGGGAATAAGGCCCCTTGTGGGAGAAACATCCAAGAAAAACCCGATGAGATTTCCGGAGTCGAGCTTCCTTGGAGACAATCGTCCGGTCGCCGTGAGAACGGGGAGCCAGGAATAGGGGCTCCGGGAGGAAAATGTTCGAGAAATCCGTGACTTCTCCGGGAGACAATCGTCCGGTCGCCGTGAGAACGAGGAGCCGGGAATAAGGCCCCTTGTGGGAGAAACATCCAAGAAAAACCCGATGAGATTTCCGGAGTTGAGCTTCCTAGGAGACAATCATCCGGTCGCCGTGAGAACGGAGAGCCGGGAATAGGGGCTCTGGGAAGAAAATGTCCGAGAAATCCGTGACTTCTCCGGGAGACAATCGTCCGGTCGCCGTGAGAACGGGGAGCTGGGAATAAGGCCCCTTGTGGGAGAAACATCCAAGAAAAACTGTCGCGCCCCAAGACTGGGACAACGACTACTCCTGTAGAGACCTAGCTCGCTGCAGCTAGTCCCATTCTCACAAACCTTTGACTTCCCAGGATGAGTCAAACACAGGAGTATATTACATTGCAACAGAGTACTCACAAAATATTAAGCAGTGTGGCCTGCTGGCCTTAATATTACATAAAGAGGATTACAATGCCTACAAGGCATTCAGGGTTTAACAAAATATTTAAACTAGTCTCCCAAAGTGACTCGTTACCACGGCCACTGTGACCAGGCTGCCGCTTACACCCTCAGTCCACGAGGGCTGATCGTAAGCCGCCCTACAGGAGGGACTTGCTGGGCTTGGCCCACTTCCACGCGGAGAGGGCATCCTCATGGGGAGGGCTTCCTCGCGGGGAGGGCATCCTCACTGGGAGGGCGTCCTCGCGGGGAGGGGCATCCTTGCTGGGAGGGCATCGCCGCTAGGGGCGATAATGAGAAAGACCTGCAATGAGACAGTTTGAAAAGCAAGACCTATGTATTGCTAATAAAATGAAGTACAGGGCCTCCCCCTGCGAAGCCGCAAAAGGGGAGGAAAATATAGTGTCCCTCCTCCCCCTCTGGCGTGAACGCTCCGGGGGAGGGGACAGGCCCGTAAGGCTAAACATAGAACTTGCGAAGTAAACGCAAGTTCCACGTGTGCTTCAGCTCTTGCTTTTGAAGGTTGGAGAGCTTGTAGGCCCCCGAGCCCAGGACCGCGGAGATCCTGTAGGGGCCCTCCCACTTGGTGGAGACCTTACCTTGGGCCTGGGGGTCCGTCACGCACTTGCGGACAAGGTCCCCAAGGCAAAAAGCCCTCTCGCGCACGCGCTGATTGTACGCGCGCGCCATCTCTTGCTCGTAGATGGCGTGGCGGAGGAGTGCACGGTCGCGTTCCTCCTCCACGAGGTCGATTTCCAGGCGCTGGTTGGCCTCGTTGGCCTGGTATGCTGCGGGCGTGGCTCCCTCCAGGAGCTCGACCTGCAGCGACCGGAGGCTGATCTTCGGGGGAAGGACTGCCTCCGCCCCGTAGACCAGGGAGAAGGGAGTACGCCCCGTCGCCCGGGACGGTGTCGTTCGCATGGAGCAGAGGATGCTGGGGAGCTCCTCTGTCCATGCACCCCGCTTAGAGGCGGTTTGCTCGAGTCTCCGGCGCAACCCCTGCAGGATCACGCCGTTGACCCTCTCGACAGCCCCATTGCTCCGGGGATGGGCCACTGAGGCGAAGTGGATGACGAGCCCCAGGCCTTCGCAGAATTCCCGGAAATAAGCCGAGTCGAATTGGGTCCCGTTGTCCACGGTGATTTCCCGGAGGACACCAAAACGACATACGACATTTTTCCAGAAAAACCGCTGAACGTCCCGGGATGTGATGCTGGCCAAAGGCTCCGCCTCAACCCACTTTGTAAAATAGTCGACCGCGACTACCGCATACTTGTATCCTCCGGGCGCTGGGGGGAAGGGCCCTAAGAGGTCCATCCCCCAGCGCACGAAGGGCCAAGTGATGGGGATTGTCTGCAGCGCTCTAGGGGGGAGGTTCAAGCCCTTGGCCATCTTCTGGCATGCCTCGCACGCGGAGACAAGATCTCGCGCATCGCGCATGACTGTGGGCCAGTAGAAACCCTGCCAGAGGGCCTTGGCCGCGATGGCACGCGGGGCTAGGTGAGGACCACAGCTCCCTGCGTGAATGTCCTCGAGAAGTTGAAGTCCTTCCGGCCGGGGGAGGCAGTGCAGGAGGGCGGAAGCCCCCCGCTTGTAGAGCCTCCCCTCCAGCAGGAGATATGCCCGAGCCTTGGCCTGGAGGCGTTTAGCCTCTGTCTCACTAGGAGGGTCCCCCTCCCCCTTGATGAAGGAGATGAGGGGGTCCATCCAAGACGGAGTCCGGGTGATCTCGGCGACCTCCGGGACATGAGGCTCGTCGCCTGTGTCCGGGGAGGCCACCGAGGGTTTTGTGATGATTTCCAAGAAGGCGCCCTTGGGGAGCGGTTCCCGGGCGCTTGCCGCCCGGGCCAAGGCGTCGGCCCGGTCATTGTCCCTCCGCGGGATATGCCGGGCCTCGAGGCCGTCGAAATGCCTCTCCATCTTTCGCACTGCCTACGAATAAAGACTTAAATTTGCGTCATGGCACAGGTGAGACTTGTCCATTTGGCAAACTACGAGCTGAGAATCTCCCTTGACTAGGAAGCGCCGGATCCCCAGGGAGCGCGCAAGGCGCATCCCGAGGAGCAAAGCCTCGTATTCAGCGACGTTGTTGGTTGCGGGGAACTCGAGCCGCGCGGCGTACTCGAGTTCCTTCCCCTCGGGGCTCCGGAGGACTACTCCCGCACCAGCCCCGGCGAGACACAGCGACCCATCGAACATGAGAGTCCAATGATCACTGCGTCGGGGCGGCACAGGGTGGTCTTCGTCCCCGGACCCAGAGGCGGGGGTCCACTCTGCGACGAAGTTGGCGAGGACCAACGACTTGATGGCGGAGCGGCCGGTAAGGGACAGGGAGAAGAGGGCGAGCTCGGCCCCCCACTTCCCGATCCGGCCGGTGGCTTCTTTGTTCCGCAGTACCTCCCCCAGGGGGAGGGACGATGGGACGGTGATGGGTTGCCTCAGGAAGTAATGCCGAAGCTTCCGGGACGCCATGAGGAGGGCATAGCAGATTTTCTCCATCTCCGTGTACCGAGTTTTGGCCCCTTGGAGGGCCTCACTCACGTAGTACACGGGACGCTGCTGCCCCCCTTGCTCCTTCACCAAGACCGCACTGACGGCGACGGGGGTCGCGGCGAGGTAGAGGAGCAAGGGCTCTTCTGGAGAAGGACTCACGAGCATTGGAGGGCTCATGAGGTACTTCTTGAGGTCGTTGAAGGCTTCCTGGGCCTCGGGGGTCCAGCGGAACCCCTCGAGCCCTCAGAGGATCTTGAAGAACTGGAGGCCCCGCTCCCCCGACCGGGAGACGAAGCGGCTGAGTGCGGCTAGGCGGCCGGAGAGCCGCTGGACGTCCTTGACGGAGCGCGGCGGGGGCATGTCTAGGAATGCCTGGATCTTCTCGGGGTTTGCCTCTATGCCTCACTGGGACACGAGGAAACCTAGGAGCTTCCCCCCGCGCACCCCGAAGGCGCACTTCTCCGGGTTAAGTTTGAGCCCGAATGCGCGGATGTTGCGGAAGGTTTCGGCCAGGTCGTCGATGTGGGAGGCTGCGCGGGGACTCTTGACGACCGCATCGTCTACGTAGACTTCAACGTTGCGGCCGACTTGCTCTTTGAAAACCAACGTCATGAGGCGCTGGATGGTTGCCCCCGCGTTCTTGAGGCCGAAGGGCATATGGACGTAGCAGAAGGTTCCGAGGGGAGTAATAAAACTCGTCTTTTCCTCGTCCCCTTCCGCCATCCGGACTTGATGGTAGCCCGAGAAGGCGTCCAGGAAGCTCATGAGCTCGCACCCCGCGGTGGAGTCGACGTGCTGATCATTCCGCGAGAGCGGGAAGTTGTCTTTGGGGCAGGCGCAGTTAAGGTCGGTGAAGTCCACGCACAACCGCCACCTGCCGATTGATTTCTTGACGAGGACGGGGTTCGCGAGCCACTCGGGGTGCAGGACCTCCCGAATGAACCCCGCCTCTCGGAGCCGGGTGATCTCCACCTTGATTGCCTCTTGGCGCTCGAGGGAGAGTTTCCGCAGCTTATGTTTGACCGGGGGGTGACCTGGAGCCACTGCGAGCTTGTGCTCAATGACCTCCCGGGCGACGCCCCTCATGTCCGAAGGCTTCCTGTCGTGGTATTAAGAATACCTCGGCAGGTTTTGAAGACGATCCTAGCGGAGGTCACGCAGCGCGGGTTGACCGAGTGACCGGTCCTCCCCCGCCGGACAAACACAAGAATTGACACGTGGATTTATACAGGTTCGGGTCCCGGTGGGGGCCCTAGTCCTGTCGACGCGCTCCCGACCGGAGTCGGCTAGGGAGGCTCTCTCCGGGGGAGAGGCTTCCGGAGCACGTCTGTGAGATTAGCTATTCCAAATAATAATGAGTTTTTCCCTTACAACAGAGGGGTACAAGGGCTATTTATAGCCTCAAAAAGAAGCAAAAAGCCTAAACTACCCCGGAAGCCACCGTCGGATTGAAGGGTAGGACCGTCCTTCTCCCGGTCAAACGTCTTGGATGCTTGACAGGTGGTCGCTGATTCTCGAGGCGTCCCTCGCGTGACCTGCACGTGATAAACAAACAGGGGTCTTACCTTTTAGGAGGGCGATGACGTCCGGGACCCCTTCCGGAGAGCAGGGTCCCGGGGACCCAAAAGGCGGCGCCCGGGACATGCCCGAGGGGCACGGTCCCGGGGACCAAATGGCGGCGACCGGGACATGCCCGGGGGGCACGGTTCCGGGGGCCAAATGGCGGCGACCGGGACAGGCACCGGAGGCCACTGTCCCCGGGCCAATGGCGGCGCCCGGGACATGCCCGAGGGGCACGGTCCCGGAGGCCAAATGGCGGCGCCCGGGGCAGGCACCGGAGGCCACTGTCCCCGGGCGAATGGCGGCGCCCGGGGCAGGCACCGGAGGCCACTGTCCCCGGGCCAATGGCGGCGCCCGGGACATGCCCGGGGAGCACGGTCCCGGGGACCAAATGGCGGCGCCCGGGACATGCCCGGGGGCCACGGTCCCGGGGGCCAAATGGCGGCGTCCGGGGCAGGCACCGGAGGCCACTGTCCCCGGGCCAATGGCGGCGCCCGGGACATGCCCGGGGAGCACGGTCCCGGGGACCAAATGGCGGCGCCTGGGACATGCCCGGGGGGCACGGTCCCGGGGGCCAAATGGCGGCGCCCGGGGCAGGCACCGGAGGCCACTGTCCCGGGGCCAATGGCGGCGCCCGGGACATGCCCGGGGGGCACGGTCCCGGGGACCAAATGGCGGCGCCCGGGGCAGGCACCGGAGGGCACGGTCCCGGGGGCCAAATGGCGGCGCCCGGGGCAGGCACCGAAGGCCACTGTCCCCGGGCAATTATGGACTTACCTGGACTTGACCGCGTGGAGATTTCCCCCAACAGCAGCCCCCCATGCCCTCCGGGGACGAGGCTTGAGCCCCCGAAGGGAATGGTTACGGTACCGGGAAAATCTCCGGACGAAAACTCCGGACGAAAATCACTGGAGCCCCGGCGACGCTTCGGTTTCCGTGCTGGGCGCTTTATGGCCGCGCCGTTCTCGCAATAAATGCATGCGCGGTTCGAAACGGCGTCTCGATTTACGCGCCTGTCCCTTTGTTTCCCGCGCACGGTTTGAATCAGTGGTCCAGATTGCCCCGAGGGGGCCACGTGGCGCGCATCTAGATCACGGCCAGCCTCTGTAAATAGGGCCTTAGGGGGCCCCGGAAGCTCATTCCAAATCTTCAACTCCAGCTTCAGCTCTCCCGGTAGCACTCTTTCGGTAGCTTCTCCGGTAGCGAACGTCCGGGAGTTGTTGACTTAGCCACCTGAAAACTTAGCCACCCAAAAAAGAACGAACTGACCTAATGGCGCCCAAAGGTCGAGCGAAGACCACGGAGGTGCCCCCGGAGGAAATCCCCGTGGATTTCCTCTGGGCCTCCGAGTTCTCGGCCTCGGACGCAGAGTCCCTGGTCAAGAAAGGCGTCGTCGAAGAGGGGGACATCCGGGTCCCCCTAAAGAAGGACGGAGCCCCCCGCCCCGTACTCTTTGAGAGGTCGTGGCCTTCGAGGCCTTCCTCGAGGCGGGGCTCCGGCTCCCGGTGCATCCGATGCTCTGGGAGTTTCTCAAAGAGTACGGGGTGGCTCTCAACCACCTCACTCCGAACGCGCTCGTCCGTATGGGCCTTTTTATATGGCTCTACGAGACAGCGACCGGGCGGGAGCCCACCCTCCGCCCCTTCCGGTACTTCTATGAACCAGCGGCGCGGAGCTCCCACCTGGTGAAGGGAGGACCGAAGTCCCCCTTCGGCTCAGTGATGGTCCAAATGCTGCCCTCCCGGGTGGCGGACTTCCCGGCGGCGGCCTCCCGGGACCACTGGGGGACTGGCTCCGGAGGTGGTTCTACCTCCGGGTCCGGGACGAGGCGGTGGTCTACGCCCCGGAGCCTCCCACCTACAGCCGATCATCCGCACCGAAGCCGCCGGTGTGGACGGACGAGGAGTTCGAGCTCCTCGGGAAGGTGGTGTTGGCGAAGAAGGCCCGCTCAATGCGGGACGCCGCGGAGGAGCTGGCGCTCCTGCGGCTTTCCCCCTTCTCACGCGGGGGAAGTAGGATTGGCATGGGCCCGGAGCAGCGGCCTCCGGTCAAGCCGGTGACGCGGCGTAAGTCCCCTGCATTTTTGTACTTGCAGTTTTTTATGAGAAATTGACTAACTTTTTACCTCTTGCAGTGCGCCCGTACCCGGCGGCGAGGGACAAGGCGGAGCACCTCCTGGGGAGGTACTTCGCCGACGAACACGAGCGCATCGTGCGCCTCGTGGGGGAGGGGCCTCCCCGGAACTTGGTGGCCGAGGCCTACGGGCTCAGGCTTCCGGAGAGGAAGCCCCTTCCCACCCCCGGGTCTCATAAACGGGGGAAGGACGTGGCCGGAGGCCCGGAGCCCAAAAAGCCCCGGGTCCAGAAGACCCCAGCTCCGGCGACGGCGCCGGCGACGACGCCGGTGAGGGCCCGGGACGCAGCTCCCGGAGCCGAACATGCCCGGGCGGCGCCCCGGGCAGAGGCGACGCCTCCGCCCCCGGAGGCCCCCGTCGAGGCCCGGGGGAAGGAGGTTGTTGCCGATGGGGCGGGGTCCGATTCGGCGGACTACGCCCCGTCGCCAGTTCGCGTGACGCTCCTCTCGCCTCTCCCGGCGGCATTGGCGCCGGAGAGGCTAGAAGTGAGGTTTTCGGGGGCGGCGCCCCCCGCCTCTGGCCGGTGGATGAGGAGGGGGGGAGCCCCTCAGTCTTCGAGGTCCCCCCGGAGCAGGAGGCTCCGAGGGCCCTCCGGCCTGGGACGGGGAAAGGCCCAATGATCCCCCCCCGGGCGGAGATCCCCGCCCAACCTTCGTCTTCGTCTTCGGAGGAAACTTCGTCGACGAAGACGCCAGCGACGCCGGCCGTGCTCCCGGATTCGGAGGTCCGGGGGCCCTCTCTCGGCCGCGACAGGAAGGCCGGGCAAGACACCTCCCTATTTCCTGCGGGGGAGGTGGCCCGCTACGCGGAGGGCCTGCACAACCGGAAGGTGCAGGCCTTCGTAGCAGGAGGGACGCTCCACGAGCGTTTTGAGGGGCTCGAGTCCCTCGGAGCCCAGGTAACTCGAGCTCTCCACACTTCGGCTTTTTTCCTGCACTTAAGATTTTTCTAACTCTTTATGCATTTTGTAGGTAGCGACTGTTACCTGGGGCCTTGAGCAGCGGGTCACCCGGCTGCTCAAGGAGGCGGAGAGCCGGGCCTCGGCCTGCGTCGAGCAGCGGGAGGCGGCCATCCGGGAGCGGGACGAAGCTCTTGATGAGCTGTCCCGGGCCCGGGCGCAGGTGCACCTTTCGGAGGGCGCCTACATCCGCCTCCGAGAGGAGGCCAAGGTGCGGGAGAAGGCGCTCCGGGAGCTCGAGAGCTCCAGCGTCCGGGCGCTGTCGGACGCGGGCCGCTCCGTCCGCTCGGCCTTGGAAAGCCTTGGCGTTAGCCTGGGCTCTGGGAGCGGCCCGAAGGTGCCCCTGGCGACCCTCGCGGAGGCTGTGCGTTTTCTTAACGCACAAGTCTCCGCCATCCCGGAGGCTGCGGACGTCTGGGCACGGGGCCGAGCGATCCCCATCATCGCGGCCGCCGCGGGGCTCGTTGACTACCGTGGGGTCGGCGCCCGGGCGATCGGGGGGCGCATCCCCCGGGGCTTCCCGGAGGCCTTCGAGCCAACGCGCCGGGAGGTGGAGCTGCTGGCGGAGGGGTTCTACGACCGGATCATCCGGACGTGGTTCCCGACACCGGCGCCTCCGGCCGCGGATGTCCCTGCCCCGGCCACGGAGGAAGCTTCCCGGGAGGAGGACCCCAATGCCAAAGTATGAGCCTCCCCCGGGTCTTTAGCTAGGACCCCTTTTTATGTTTAGACATTTTGATTCCGGTAGCTTCTTAGGAGAAGCCCCGGGCACTTGTACACAAACATTTTGCAATGAAATATATTAGAAATTTTTCTAAGTCTTTGCAATAAAATGTTACCAGGGTTCCCGGGGGGTTGCTCCCGAGCAACGGTCCGAGAGAGACTCTCCGGGGGACGCCCAAACGGCTTTGATTTTGCTGAGCCTTGTCTCAGGGAGGCGCGACGGCGGTACTGCCCGGGAGCCCGTCCGGTTGAGGTGGCGCCCGGAATGGCACTTGGATAATTTTGACAACAGCCGTGCTGAATTAACTCCCCCGCGCCCGAGGGCCCAGATGATACCTCCTCTCCGGATACTTCCGCCGGCTGGGTACGAGTTTTGGCCCGAAGACGTACTTCGGGATTCTCAGCGTCGCGTCCGGGCGCTGTACCGGGACCTGGCCCGGGAGCTAAGGGAGCGCCTGCGGGAGCTTTAGGCGTAGGGGCCTTAGGCTCGTAGAAAATCCCCTGGGTTAGGACCCGGGTTGTATCATTTTCGAAACCCACCGGAGGGGGAAGATGTCCTCCGGGTTTGTCGATCAATAAAGCGCATTGTTAAACTTTTTATTGCCTCTTTATTTTCTTCTTCTTGGATGGTCTGGACGACTCATCTTAACAAGGATGAGCTAAGTTTCTTCGTGGGTGACCCGGGGGCCCCCTGTCCCCCCCCGCCCACAGCGGGCGGGAGGAGGCCTCCGCGTGCTGTGGGGGTAACAGGGTCCCCGGGGAGAGCATAACCTGTAGGAAAATTTTCTAAGTTAAAAAATTGTAAAAACAGGGTTTCCGAGGGAGGGACCTTCCGGGGTGCCCGGGGGCACCGGGAGAGGTTCATCTGGCCGCCGGGAGAGCGGGGAACCGGGAACAAGGCGCGGAAGGGGCTCATGAAAAAGCCAATAAGACCTCCGGAGGGGAGCTTCCCGGGAGACTTCGTCCGGTCGCCGTGAAAACGGGGAACAGGGAATAATGTGTCCGGGGGAAAATATATCTGAGAAACCCAATCTTCGTAAAGCAATTGTCCGGTCGCCGCGAGGACGGGGAGCCGGGAATAAGGTCTTCGAGAGATAATCATCCGGTCGCCGTGAGAACGGGGAGCTGGGAATAACGTCGACTCCCGGAGGAGGAAGATAGATCCAATCAAGCAGCAAGGGGCTGATCTTCCGGTCGCCATGAGAACGAGGAGCCGGGAATAACGTCGACTCCCGGAGGAGGAAGATAATCCAGAAAGCCATTAGACGTCCCGCTGAGGAGAGCGTCTACTCCCGGAGGAGGAAGTGCCCGGAGACGGGTCTTGAGTGTTTGGGTAGGGGACTAATCTCCCAAAGTGACTCGTTACCGCGGCCGCTGAGGACCGGGTTGCCGCTTACACCCTCAGTCCACGAGGGCTGTTCGTAAGCCGCCCTTCAGGAGGGACTTGCTAGGGCAGGGCCCACTTCCTCACGGAGAGGGCATCCTCGCGGGGAGGGCTTCCTCACGGGGAGGGCATCTTCACGGGGAAGGCATCCTCGCGGGGAGGGCGTCCTCGCGGAGAGGGCATCACCACTAGGGGCGGTAAACAAGAACAACCTGCAGTGAGACAGTTGAAAAACAAAGGCTATGCATTTATTAACGAAATATACAAAGCCCCCCCCCTGCGAAGCCGCGAAGGGGGGAAAAAGGGAAACTACAGTGTCCCTCCTCCCCCTCCGGCGTGACCGCTCCGGGGGAGGGGGCAGGCCCGTAAGGCTAGACGTAGAACTTGCGAAGTAAACGCAAGTTCCAGGTGTGCTTCAGCTCCTGCTCTTGAAGGTTGGAGAGCTTGTAGGCCCCCGAGCCTAGGACAGCGGAGATCCTGTAGGGACCCTCCCACTTGGGAGAGAGTTTTCCCTGGGCTTGGGGGTCCGTGACGCGCTTGAGGACAAGGTCCCCAAGGCGAAAAGCTCTTTCGCGCACGCGCTGGTTGTATGCGCACGACATTTCGCGCTCGTAGATGGCATGGCGGAGGAGCGCTCGGTCGCGTTCCTCCTCCACGAGGTCGATTTCCAGCCTCCGGTTGTCTTCGTTGGCCCGGTAGGCTACGGTCGTGGCTCCGTTCAGGAGCTCGACCCGCAGCGACCGGAAGCCGATCTCCGGGAGGAGGACTGCCTCCGCCCCGTAGACTAGGGAGAAGGGAGCACGCCCTGTGGCCCGGGACGGGGTCGTGCGCATCGAGCAGAGGATGCTAGGGAGCTCCTCTGCCCACGCGCCCCGCTGGGAAGCGGTTTGTTCGAGTCTCCGGCGTAACCCCTGTAGGATTACGCCATTGACCCTCTCGACGGCCCCATTGCCTTGAGGATGGGCCACTGAGGCGAAGTGGATGACGATCCCCAGGCCTTCGCAGAATTCCCGGAAATAAGCCGAGTCAAATTGGGTCCCGTTGTCCACGGTGATTTCCCGGGGGACACCAAAACGACAAACGACGTTTTTCCAGAAAAACCGCTGAATGGCCCGGGACGTGATGCTAGCCAAGGGCTCCGCCTCAACCCACTTTGTAAAGTAGTCGACTGCGACTACCGCATACTTGTATCCTCCGGGCGTTGGGGGCAAGGGCCCTAAGAGGTCCATCCCCCAGCGCACGAAGGGCCAAGTGATGGGGATAGTCCGCAGCGCTACAGGGGGGAGATTCGAGCCCTTGGCCATCTTCTGGCATGCTTCGCACGTGGAGACAAGGTCTCGCGCGTCGCGCATGACTGTAGGCCAGTAGAAGCCCTGCCGAAGGGCCTTGGCTGCGATGGCACGCGGGGCTAGGTGAGAACCACAGCTCCCCGCGTGAATGTCTTCCAGGAGTTGAAGTCCCTCCGACCGGGGGAGGCAGCGCAGGAGGGCTGAAGCCCCCCGCTTGTAGAGCCTTCCCTCCAGTAGGAGATATGCCCGAGCTTTGGCCCGGAGGCGCTTAACCTCGGTCTCGTTGGGAGGGTCCCCCTCCCCCTTGATGAAGGAGATGAGGGGATCCATCCATGACGACGGCCGGACGATCTCGGCGACCTCCAGGACCGGAGGCTCGGGGCCTGCGTCCGGGGAGGCCACCGAGGGCTTCATGATTGTTTCCAAGAAGGCCCCCTTGGGAAGCGTTTCCCGGGCGCTTGCCGCCCGGGCCAAAGCACCAGCCCGGTCATTCTCCCTTCGCGGGATATGCCGGGCCTCAAGGCCGTCGAAGTGTTTCTCCATCTTTCGTACTTCCTGCAAGTAAAGACTTAAATTTGCGTCATGGCACAGGTAAGACTTGTCGATTTGGCAGACAACGAGCTGAGAGTCTTTCTTTACTAGGAGGCGTCGGATCCCCAGGGAGCGCGCGAGGCGCATCCCGAGGAGCAGAGCCTCGTATTCGGCGACGTTGTTGGTTGCGGGGAACTCGAGCCGCGCGGCGTACTCGAGCTCCTTCCCCTCGGGGCTCCGGAGGACTACCCCCGCGCCAGCCCCAGCGAGACACAACGACCCATCAAACAGCAGGGTCCAATGGTCACTGCGTCGGGGCGGCACATGGAGATCTTCGTCCCCGGACCCAGAGGCGGGAGTCCATTCCGCGACGAAGTCGGCGAGGACCTGCGACTTGATTGCGGAGCGGCCGGTAAGGGACAGGGAGAAGGGGGCAAGCTCGGCCCCCCACTTCCCAATCCGGCCGGTGGCTTCTTTATTCTGCAGTACCTCCCCCAGGGGGAGGGACGACGGAACGGTGATGGGGTGCCCCAGGAAGTAGTGCCGGAGCTTCCGGGATGCCATGAGGAGAGCGTAGCAAATCTTCTCCATCTCCGTGTACCGAGTCTTGGCCCCCTGGAGGGCTTCACTGACGTAGTACACGGGACGTTGCTGCCCCCCTTGCTCCTTCACCAAAACCGCGCTGGCGGCGACGGGGGTCGCGGCGAGGTAGAGGAGCAAGGGCTCTTCCAGAGACGGACTCACGGGCATTGGGGGGCTCGAGAGGTACTTCTTGAGGTCGTTGAAGGCTTCCTGGGCCTCGGGGGTCCAGCGGAACCCCTCAAGCCCTCGGAGGATCTTGAACAACTGGAGGCCCCGCTCCCCCGAACGGGAGACGAAGCGACTGAGCGCGGCCAGGCGGCCGGAGAGTCGCTGGACATCTTTGACGGAGCGCGGCGGGGGCATCTCTAGGAAAGCCCGGATCTTCTCGGGGTTTGCCTCAATGCCCCGCTGGGACACGAGGAAACCCAGGAGCTTCCCCCCGCGCACCCCGAAGGCGCACTTCTCCGGGTTGAGCTTGAGCCCGAACGCGCGGAGGTTGCGGAAGGTCTCTGCGAGGTCGTCGATGTGGGAGGCTGCGCGGGGGCTTTTGACGACCGCATCGTCTACGTAGACTTCGACGTCGCGGCCGACTTGATCTTTGAAGACCAGCGTCATAAGGCGCTGGAAGGTGGCTCCCGCATTCTTGAGCCCGAAGGGCATATGGCGGTAGCAGAAGGTTCCGAGGGGAGTTATAAAACTCGTCTTTTCCTCATCCCCTTCCACCATCCGGACTTGATGGTATCCCGAGTAGGCGTCTAGGAAGCTCATCAGCTCGCACCCCGCGGTGGAATCAACGAGCTGGTCGATCCGTGGGAGCGGGAAGTTGTCTTTGGGGCACGCGCGGTTAAGGTCGGTGAAGTCCACGCACATGCGCCACTTGCCACTTGACTTCTTGACAAGGACGGGGTTTGCGAGCCACTCGGGGTGCAACACTTCCCGGATGAACCCCGCCTCTCGGAGCCGGGCTATCTCCGTCTTGATGGCTTCTTGACGTTCGAGGGAGAGCTTCCTCAACTTCTGCTTGATAGGGGGGTGACCGGGGGTTACCGCGAGCTTGTGTTCAATAACCTCCCGGGCGACGCCTCGCATGTCCGAAGGCTTCCACGCAAAAACATCGGAGTTTTCGCGCAGAAAGGCTGCGAGTTGCACTGCATGGTCTTGGGGGAGCTCTGCCCCGATTTGGACATTTTTGTCCCCGCTGCCTGGGGACAGTGGGACCTTCCGGAGGCCCCCTTCCGGACGCGGCTTGAGGAGGGGCCTCCCAGGGGATGGCGCAGCGACATCTACGTCCGGGGGGGGAGCCTCCCCCCCGGGTGCCTTGATCAGGTTGACGCTTCCTATTGTGGCAGTAGCTCGCTCGTATAGAGCACGGGCCATGTCTTGATCCCCCCGGACGTTGATCACGCCATGCGGCCCGGGGATCTTCATGCACAGGTAGTTTTGGTGGGTGGCAGCCCCCAGCCGATTGATCGTAGTCCTCCCCATAATCACATTGTAGGAGGAGGGGAGGTCCACTACGTCAAAGCGGACTAGCTCGGTCCGGTAGTTCTCCGGGATGCCGAAGGTGATCAGGAGATCTACCTTGCCCACGGGGTGGATCGCCTTCCCCGGGACAAACCCTTGCAGAGGCCCTGCCGCTGGTTGCAGGAGCTTTTCATCCACCTGCATTTCCTTGAAGGTCTTGAGGAACAGGATGTCGGCGGAGCTTCCGCCGTCTACGAGGATGCGGGCCAAGTGGCAGTTGTAAATTGTCGCGGAGACAATGAGCGCGTCGTCGTGGGGGAAGCGAACCCCTCGCGTGTCTTCCGCCGTAAAGGTGAGGGGGACGTCCGACCACTTGGGCGGTACGGACGCTTGTAGCACCCCCACTACCTTAACTTCTCGCGCATACTCCTTGCGCTGGCGCTTGGAATCCCGCCCGGAGGCGGACCCCCCTACGATGACGTTGATGCGGTGCTGAGAAGTTTGAAAGGGGAGAGCGTCTGAAGGCTCCCCCTCCTGCACCTGCTGCCCCCCCGCGGGAGCGGGAAGGGCCGGAACAGCTGGCCGAGGGGGCAAGGAGGTCGGAGTCCCCCCCCCTGCCCGCGCTGGTCGAGGAATGCCGCGAAGTGTTGTAGCAGCTGGTGGCAATCTCGGGTGGCGTGGGTACTGGACCCGTGGAAGCTGCACCACGGTCCTTCCCGGCTTCTCCCCGCGGGGCCTTCGCGGCCGCGCGAAGACTGTCCTCCCCCATGGCCTCTCGGCTTGGGAAAGGGGCGGTTGCCCTTCGGGGGATCGCGTGAGCCGCCTCCGCCCTCGAGGACAAAGGTGTCCCGAGGCCGTGGTTCGCTACGACCCCCCTGCCTGGGGCGCCTGGGGGGATCCCGGGCCCCCCGCTCGGCGGGGGCAGGAGCCCCCTGGGTCTTCTTCCAGATGTCGTCTTACTCCGCCCGAGCGTACTTTTCGAGCACGTTGAAGAGCTCGTCGGCGGAAGAGGGGCAGCTCCGGGAGAGCCTTCGGTGGAGCTCCCCTGGGAGGATGCCGCTTTTGCAGGCTTCAATGACCGTAGAGTCGGGGACGTGGGCTACTTTGCTCTTCACCTGGGCAAAGCGCTTGAAGAAGCTTCTGATGGTCTCCCCAGTTCTCTGCCGGACAGTATACAGCTGCGAGGAGTCCAGGGGACGCACGTAGTTCCCCTGGAAGTTGGCACAGAACTCCCGCTTGAGCTGCGAGAAAGACTTGATGGAGCCCGCCTTCAGATTGTAAAACCAGGAGCGGGCAATGCCGGTGAGGTAGAGGGGGAAGACGTTGCATTGGACACTCTCGTCCCCCCCCGCCGCGGAGATGGCGGTGGAGTAGATCTGCACGAACTCGTAAGGGTCCGCCTCGCCATTATAATGCTCGATGTGCGGGGGACGGTAGGGCCGCGGCCATCGAATGCTGCGGAGTCTTCGACACAGGGGCTGGTTCGCCCCCTGCACTTCCCGGGGGGAGCCCCAGTCACTGTCTTCTTTAACGGGGGACGCCCCCTCGTTATCCGAGTCAGGTAGCGGCCCAAGAGGGCCACCGGAGTGGTGGTGACGACGCTTCTCTTCCGGGCCGGGACTGATTTCCCGGACGTCCGGGCTTCCCTCCGGGGAGGATGGTTCTTCGGCTGGTCTCTTCCCCCGACCGGTGCGAGAGCGAGGCTCCCTGCGACAACGACCGGGGGGGAGCTCTTCCCAGCGGCTGGGAGAATGCATTCGCTCGACCTCCCCCCGGGAGAAGCGGATCTGCTTCGCTGGGGGAGGGAGCTCCTGCAATGTGGCAGCCGGCCCGGGAGCTACCGGGACCTGCTGGGGGGAGCCCCCTGCGACGGCCCCCGGGACCGGAAAGGGGGGAGACCCTGCACCATCCGGAACCGGGGAGGGGGCGCCCGGGGTGGCGTTTGGATCCGAAGAGGGGGCCCCCGTGGCAACGACCGGGACCGGAAAGGGGGAAGCCCCTGTGACATCCGGAACCAGTGGGGGGTGATCCCCCTCGGCGACGTCCTGGGTTGGGGAGCCAGTGCGGGGGGAAATTCGCTGAGACATGGGAGCTGCTCTGTCGACCGGCCCCGGTGCGGTAAACGCAACGCGGGGGGCGGGACTGGCTCCCGACGTAGGAATAGCCCCCGGCATGAAATGACCCCCCAGCCCCGGAAGCGAGCCGGGGACGGGGTACCCCCCTGGTGCCACGAAGGGCCCGGGCATGAAATAGCCTCCCGGCACCGGGACAGGCCCGGGTGCCGAGAAGTGTCCGGAAGTATATCCCGCGGGGGGAGGGAACCCCCCAACGGGATTATACGGGGTAGACAGCCCCCCTGATGCCGGAGGGGCCGCTGGGTATCCCATAAACGGGGGCATGATCCCCGGATACGGGTGCGGCGAAAATGTGGGGGCCGAGGGCCGCGCCAACACACTAAGGAGCTCGTCCATAGAGCGCTGGGCGCGGAGCTGGCCCTCCACGAGAGCCTCCAGCAGGGCATCCCGGGGAGCCGGGGGAGCCGTCGGGGGGAAACTCGTCCCGGCCGAGGTCCCCGCGGCCGCCGGGAGCGACCCGGAGGTGGAGGCGCCTAGATTGAGAGGAAAGGTGGGAGGCGGTACCTGGGAATGGTCGCCTCCGGACGGAGGTGCCGGAACAGCAGCGTCCCGGACGGGTGGCGCCAGGTCACCGGGACCGGCGTCACCGGGAAGGGCGCGGGCCCTTGTTCTCGGAGGAGCCATGGCGATTCGTCACGGATCCCCACGGATGGCGCCAACTGTCGTGGTATTAAGAATACCTCGGCAGGTTTTGAAGACGATCCTAGCGGAGGTCACGCAGCGCAGGTTGACCGAGTGACCGGTCCTCCCCCGCCGGACAAACACAAGAATTGACACGTGGATTTATACAGGTTCGGGTCCCGGTGGGGGCCCTAGTCCTGTCGACGCGCTCCCGACCGGAGTCGGCTGGGGAGGCTCTCTCCGGGGGAGAGGCTTCCGGAGCACGTCTGTGAGATTAGCTATTCCAAATAATAATGAGTTTTTCCCTTACAACAGAGGGGTACAAGGGCTATTTATAGCCTCAAAAAGAAGCAAAAAGCCTAAACTACCCCGGAAGCCACCGTCGGATTGAAGGGTAGGACCGTCCTTCTCCCGGTCAAACGTCTTGGATGCTTGACAGGTGGTCGCTGATTCTCGAGGCGTCCCTCGCGTGACCTGCACGTGATAAACAAACAGGGGTCTTACCTTTTAGGAGGGCGATGACGTCCGGGACCCCTTCCGGAGAGCAGGGTCCCGGGGACCCAAAAGGCGGCGCCCGGGACATGCCTGAGGGGCACGGTCCCGGGGACCAAATGGCGACGCCCGGGACATGCCCGGGGGGCACGGTCCCGGGGGCCAAATGGCGGCGACCGTGACAGGCACCGGAGGCCACTGTCCCCGGGCCAATGGCGGCGCCCGGGACATGCCCGAGGGGCACGGTCCCGGAGGCCAAATGGCGGCGCCCGGGGCAGACACTGGAGGCCACTGTCCCCGGGCGAATGGCGGCGCCCGGGGCAGGCACCGGAGGCCACTGTCCCCGGGCCAATGGTGGCGCCCGGGACATGCCCGGGGAGCACGGTCCCGGGGACCAAATGGCGACGCCCGGGACATGCCCGGGGGGCACGGTCCCGGGGGCCAAATGGCGGCGCCCGGGGCAGGCACCGGAGGCCACTGTCCCCGGGCCAATGGCGGCGCCCGGGACATGCCCGGGGGGCACGGTCCCGGGGACCAAATGGCGGCGCCCGGGGCAGGCACCGGAGGGCACGGTCCCGGGGGCCAAATGGCGGCGCCCGGGGCAGGCACCGGAGGCCACTGTCCCCGGGCAATTATGGACTTACCTGGACTTGACCGCGTGGAGATTTCCCCCAACACTTCCACGCAAAAACATCGGAGTTTTCGCGCAGAGAAACCGCAAGTTGCGCTGCGTGCTCCTCGGGGATCTCCGCCCCGACCCGGACGGTTTTGTCTTCGTTGCCCGGGGACAGCAGGACCTTCCGGAGGCCCCCTTCCGGACGTGGCTTGAGGAGGGGCCTCCCGGGCGGTGGAGCAGCAGCGTCTAGTTCCGGGGGAGGAGCCTCCCCCCGGGCGTCTTTATGAGGTTGACACTTCCGATTGTGGCCGCAGCGCGCTCTTATAGAGCACGGGCCATGTCTTGGTGTAACATCCTGAGTTTTGGGGTGAAAAGTTTCTTTCTTAAAAATCATGCATGCATAAGTCTCTTCTAGATCAGCCAAATCAGCTTCAGCTTTATTCTGTCCAAGCCCTAAAATCTCCAAATCTATCCTGTGACCCCAAGTCAAGATCTGACTTGCCAGATTTGATATATCAGTTATCCTAAACCTAAAAGCCTTCAGAACCTGGACCCAATTCTATCTCTAACTTCCAGAATTATCAACTCCCTTCTGTTTTCGAAAACAGAATATCTGTTATTACCTTTTACCCTAAGTTTCAGAAATTCAGATTTAATCAAAATCTTAGCCAAGTTCAGACCAGATTATTCCTGATTATGATCAAGGGTATGCCAATACCTTAATCCAAAAAGTTGGCAGCCAGATTTCACCATCTGAACCTTTTTCGCAAATCAGCCCAAGAGTATCGCAGATCAGTCTTTTTTCCAGATTTTCTAAAAACCAGAAAAGGCAAAATGTTGCAAATCATCTCCAAATTCAAATCTGATTCAGGGAACACCTCCCAAATGCTTTTCAATACAAATTCTTCTTTTATGAGTATCTCAAAATCAAACCCTAAATCCCAGAATTCGAGATCAATAAGTTTCAGACTTATTTTACCCTAATCTACTCTGTTTTCAGTTCATATCAAAAGTCATCCAAATGTCTCAAATTTTATCTCCTAGCTGTGCCAAATTATCTATTGAATTAAGTATACCAAAACAGCAGAATCAATTCCAGAACAAATCATCCAAATCATCAGATTTACAATTCAGCCCGAAATCAAAAATCAAATATTGCAAATCAGCCCCTATTTCGACCAGAGCAGCAGCTATTGTGCGCACGACGAGAGCTCGCCGTGCATTTGCGCCGCGCTTGCTCGCCGCCGGCCACGCCTCGCCTCGCCTGAGCTCATACTCACTTGAGTTGCATGTGCACACGCGTCCACGCCCCAGCCATCGCCGTGGCAACGCCGTGGCAGCGCCGTTGAACAGCATGTGCTCCTGCGCGCGACCAGCAACAGGCTCTTGTCAGCAACACTGCGCCACGTTGCCAGCTCTTGTCGCCACTGCCTTGCACCGCCCGACATTGATGAGACCCGATGTAGCACAGCTTCGCCTTGCCAGTGCACAGTCGCGTCGCCGCTCGCCGTTGTTGCAGCTGCGCCCGGCAAATCTTGTCATCTGGCACAAATTCATTGCTGTTTAATCCTTGCAAGCTTCGCCCTCTAGTCTATTTAAGCAATCAACACCTTGTGCAATCTCCTCTTCACCAGAGCTTAACCAAATTTCCAAATCTCTTCGCTGTCGTCGTCTTCTCCGGCGAGTCCAGCAAGAAGCTTCACGGTGGCAGCCTCAACCGTAGCATCTCCTGCCAAATTAACAGCACCAGTGAGTTCCCCTTATCTCTCTCATCGTGCTGTACCACTTAATTGGATTTCCTTGCCTCCTATCGCCGGCGATCACCGGAATTTACTGAAACTCGAAGATTGCCCTGTTCCGGCAATGCAGGCCAAATTAACTCGATTTAGCTCTCGATCCTGTGGAAGAAAATGATCAGTGACTCATTTCCAACAAGCCTGTGCATCAATATCTCCAGATTGAGCTTCAATCGAAGCTTTCCCCAATTTTGAGCTTCTCCAGAAACCGGCGATCGTCGCCAGGATTCTCCGGCCATTCTCCGGCCAAATTGATCGTGTAGGTAGCTTCCTCTTATCTCTCTTTCACTCTCCAAGCTTGGAATAGAGTTCATTCGGCCTAAATCGAAAACCCCCAAATGGCAGTGTTTCTTCTCCGGCGTCGATCACCGGAAAACCTATTCCTGGCCGTTTCAGCTTCATCCACTTTGTCATTCAGGTGTGCTTCAACTTCCTGAGCATATTTGTCTTCTAGCTCGATCTTTGAAACTGCCCAGAATTCAAGTTATAGCCATGCCAAGATTTCTGTCCAGTGGCTTCACTGTGCCGTGTCGCCACCACACTTCTCCTTCGAATTTCATCACCTTCTGGCCATCTTCTGCCCTAGATCCTGTTGAATGATTTGTTCCTGTTATCAATGCCTACCTCCCAGACAAAGTGGTGCATCATTTGGAGCTCTAGATCAAAAGTTATGCCAAGCCCTAGTTTCTGGCCATGTCAAGATCAATGCCAGACTATGTCAGTCAGTGGCATTAGCCCTTTTCACTTCCTTCCAGATGTGCATTTTGGGCATAACTTTGTCCCTTAGATTCCTGAGGTTGTGATCAACATTTTCTTCTTCTATCACAACTTGATTTGAGCCCTTGAATTATAATTGCCGCTAAACCCTAATTTTTGACACTATTCTAGTGCATGCCATCCAATGGCATTGGCCTTGTGTACCCACTTCTGATTGTGCATTTTGAAAGCCACTTTGTCCACTGAATTTGTAGAGTTATGATCTACATTTTCTTCTACTGTCATAACTTGCGATAAGCTCTCTAGTTTTCCTTGAAGTTATGTCAGAATCTTGATCTGAATGTCAATCTGCTGACATTCGCTGTTTTTGATCAAACCAGCCACAAAACTGATGTTCTTATTGTAACCTTGAGATCCTAAGAGCATCTAACACCCATCCTTAGCCAAATCCTTGAAACTCTAGATCTCAACTCAGTTCAGCTTGTAATCTCAATTATCTCCAGTATCGTTCAGTTATCCTTGTTAAGCATATCTGCATATAGATCCTAAAACATCTTAATATATAAGTAATATTTGTGTGTATTGTTTGGTTTGTCGTCGAGCAGATCCAGAAGCTGAGATCAAGGACTTCGCTGTTGACCCGTCATCAACTGCTGTTTCTTACGACGCGGAAGGCAAGTCATATCCTTGGTCATCTTGAACCTATATTTTAAATGTTGCTAGAACATAACCTTGAATATAGGCAATATTGCATGTGAAAGATTGAGAATGGTTGATTTATGAATTGGCAGTACTAGACTGGTTATCTGTGAAATGTGAAATAAACAAGTTTTGAGCCATGAACTATTATATGTATCTATATACTTATATTCATGAAATAAAACCCCTAGCCGTGACCAGAAAAATGGTATGGATGGCTGTAGCACTGGAGGTGCTAGACTGCAAAGGTTATGCAGGCACTGAAGGTGCAGGGTTGTGGATGGTCTGGTCACTGGCATATAAGGACTAGAACCTTGTGTTGTGCGTCTAGTGGCATGAACAACGTGCTAACCGCAAGCCTGGTATGGGACAGGCCTGAACAAGTACTTATGTGGATCGTACATGAAACCCCTGCATGAGATGTGTTGTGATGATTGATTTGGAGGCTGACTCCCACTATCACTGAAGGTGATCTGACATTAGACCCAGCAATGGGGAAATGAGTAGGGGTGGGGGTATAGCCCGCCACAACTATGTTTCGCGAGAGATTCACAGGGTCGGGGGTGAATTGTAAGTGATGCATAACAAAAGTTCTTGTTATCTCCACCTTGCCACTCACACATGGTTGTGAGGAGGGGTCTAATCATTTTGTTATGATAGGATGGGCTTGAAAGTGGAATATCTTGCGGGTAAATTGGTACCTCTCTGCAGAGTTAAAAACGTATTCGAATACTCCGAGCTCCCGGGTTTATAGGAGTCTGCTGCGGTGGATTAAATCCACGGGGTGTGACACAAGTACTATTTTCTAAATAAAATATGTTTTAATCAAGATTACCCAAATGACATGTGTTGTCATGATAAGGAGTGCTGCCGTGGGCTGTCGTGTGTCGACGTGTCGCGGTAGTGCTATAATCTAGTGAACATGAATGATGATGTTATATTATGAAAGGTGCTGCCATAAAATGAGATGAGAAAGGAAAAGGTTATTTTACAAACATCCATAATTCTTGACTAGTCTAGGTCCATGTCATCACTACTATAAGTATCTACTCTTACCTATGGCTTGCTGAGTACGTAAGTGCTCACCCTTGCAACATTCAAATCAGTAGATGGAGCGCTCTACGACCAAGATGAAGGCATGGAGTACTTCGTGGACCCAGAAGGAGGAGCGTCAGTCCCATCATTTCCCTGATGTGTTGTTCTGCTGTCCACTTCTCTTTTGTGGGTGGGTCACCTATCTTCTGCTGTGTAGATGTTATTTTGCTAAACCATGTATGCCGTGAAGGCATTGTAATCTCCTTATGTAATATCAAGGCCAGCAGGCCACACTGCTTAACTATTTTGTAAGTTACTCTGTTGCAATGTGATATACTCCTGTGCTTGACTTATCCTGGGACGTCAAGGGTATGTGTATGCTATGCATATATGGGACTAGCTGCAGCGAGCTAGGTCTCTACAGGAGTAGTTGTAGTCCCAGTCTCGGGGCGCGACACTTGGTCTCCCCGGACGTTGATCACACCATGCGGCCCGGGGATCTTCATGCAGAGATAGTTTTGATGAGTGGCAGCCCCCAGCCGGTTGATTGTAGTCCTCCCCATAATCGCGTTGTAGGAGGAGGGGAGGTCTACTACGTCGAAGCGGACCAGCTCGGTCCGGTAGTTCTCCGGTGTGCTGAAGGTCATTGGGAGATCTACCTTGCCCACGGGGTAGATTGCCTTCCCCGGGACAAACCCTTGTAGGGGCCCTGCCGCGGGATGCAGGGGCTTTTCATCCACCTGCATCTCTTTGAAGGCCTTCAGGAATAGGACATCGGCGGAGCTCCCGCCGTCCACGAGGATGCGGGCCAGGTGGCAGCTGTAGATGGTCGCGGAGACAATAAGCACGTCGTCGTGGGGGAAGCAAACCCCTCGCGCGTCTTCCACCGTAAAGGTGAGGGGTACGTCCGACCACTTAGGTGGCGGGGACGCGTGTAGCACCCCCACAACCTTGACCTCACGTGCGTACTCCTTACGCTGGCGCTTAGAGTCCCGCCTGGAGGCGGATCCTCCCATGATGACGTTGATGTGCCGCTGAGAAGTTTGAAAGGGGAGAGCTTCTAAAGGCTCCCCCTCTTGCGTCTGCTGACCCCCCGCGGGAGCGGGAAGGGCCGGAACAGCTGGCCGAGGGGGCAAGGAGGCCGGAGTCCCCCCCTGCCCGCGCTGGTCGAGGAAGTCCGCGAAGTGCTGCAGCAGCTGGCTACAATCTCGGGTAGCGTGGGTACTGGACCTGTGGAAGCTGCACCACGGTCCTTCCCGCCTTCTCCCCGCGGGGCCTTCCCGGCCGCACGAAGACTGTCCTCCCCCATGGCCCTTCGGTTTGGGGAAGGGGCGGCTGGCCCTCGGGGGGTCGCGCGAGCCGCCTCCGCCCTCGAGGACAAAGGTGTCCCGAGGCCGTGGTTCGCTACGCCCCCCCTGTCTGGGCGTTTGGGGGGATCCCTGGCCCCCCCGGTCGACGGGAGCGGGAGCCCCCTGGGTCTTCTTCCAGATGTCGTCTTCCTCCGCCCGAGCGTACTTTTCGAGTACGTTGAAGAGCTCGTCTGTAACACCCCAGTTTTTGACTATCTTTTCGACTTACGAATCAGCATACCTTCTTTGGAAACCCTGATATTTTAACCCTATCTTGATCTTGGGTATGCCACTACCTTAACCTAAAAAGTTGGCTGCTAAACTTCATTGACCAGATCGTTTTCACATTTCAGTCCAAAGGTGTTTCAATTTAGTCCTTTTCAGAAGTTTCAGAAAACCCAAAAAGGCTAAAAGTCCCAGATCACCTCAAAATCCAAATCTGATCAAGTGATAGCCTCTCTTTCATTTTTCTAAACATTTTTCCCTTCTGGAAGAATCCCAGAATCTCGACCAAAACCCTAGTTTCAGCCTCGACAAAAGTTCAAACCCTAATTACCCTGTTTTACCCTGTTTTCGATTTTTGTCAAAACCACCAGATGTTATCGGATTTCATCATTTTTCCTGCTAGATGAGTCCAAGACATTTCGTAGCACTCATCTGCAAAATCAGAATTCAAATCAGCCCTTCAGATCTTCAGAATTGCAATTAGGCCCAAACTCCCGAGCCAAAACCTTCACAGATCAGTCCAAATCATTGCAAATAGGTCCAAAGTTCACAACCAGGTCCCTGTGAAGTTTTCAACCAGCAACCGCCAAATTGCCGCGCCGTTAACTCGCAGCCGGCGAAGCCCCTCGCGCTGCCACCTCACGGCCACGTAGCCACCAGCCGTGCGCAGCTGTACCGCCACCGTGGAGCGCTCAAACCCCAGCGTGCCATCTTCTTCCTCGCGCGCGCGTGCTGCTGCTGCTGCTGCTGCCAGGAGCTTCATGCCACTTGGCCGCCATCCCGAAGATCATCGTCACCATCCTGACCAAATCCTGTTTCCCCGCGATTCACCGTCTCTGGCAGAGCCCCGCCGCGTCCCGAAGTGCATCGATGACAGTCCCGGCGTCAGAAGAAGATCTCCCCGGCGATTGCTGCTGCTCCCGAGAGCCTCACCCGCGGCTATATAAGCCCCCTCCCTTGCCCAGCAGTACCTCGCACCACCCCACAGCTTCTTTGCTTTAGCCTTAGCACCAGAGAGCAACCGAGCCCTCAGCGCCGCCGCGAAGCTCATCTTCTCCGGCGAGTCGTTTCTGGAGCTCACGGCGCCAGCTTCGCCCGAAGCTTCTTCCTCCAAACCAACGCCACCAGTAAGATCCCTACACCTCTCTCTTCGTACCGTAGCCATTAATTGGTCCCCGGCGCACCTCAACGCCGGCAATCACTGGAAAACCGAAATCCCCTGTTCCCGCAATGCCGAGCGATTCAAGCCAAATTGATCCACGTGCCTGTAGAGGATATTGATCAGTGAGCTAGGAGGAACAAACCTGCAAGCTTGGATTCGCCAATTTTGCCCCGAGCGCCGGATTTCCACGTTCGAGCCTCGGTAGTTCGCCGGAGCACGCCGCCGTGCTTCTCCAGCCAATCTCTGGCAAAATTGAGTGCACCAATAGCCTTGTGACAGCCCCTAGATGCTTCCCGAGCGTTGAATTGAGTTCAAACGCACTGGAACGAAAACCCCCAAATCGGTGCCTTCGTCTTCAGCCCCGATCGCCGGAGTTCATTTTCCGGCCAAACCAGCCGATGAGACCTTGTCATTTAGATAGATCTCAACCCCCTGAGCAATTTTATCTACAAGCCCGACCTCTGAATCGACCTGAATCAAAAGTTATAGCCATGCCAAGGTTGCTGTCCAGTGGCTCAGTTCATGTCCAGGCCACCGTGTTTGCTCACCGGATTTGGCCACCCTCCAGCCACTTTTAGCCCTTGAGCCTGTTGAGAGTTTTGTAGCTGTTATCAATGCCTAAACCCCAGACAAAGTTGTGCATCAATTGAAGTCCTGAGTCAAAAGTTATGCAATGCTCTAGTTTCTGGCCATGTCTAACACTATGTCAGTGCATGTCCACCTGTGGCATTGGATGATTTAGACTTGTTTCTTTTGAGCAATTGAAATGCCACCTTGTCCACTAAGCCTTTCGAGCCATGTTCTACAACATTCCCTGCTATCACATCTCCAGAAAACAAACCTAGAACCGATTTAGGGCAATGTCAAGCCATGAGTCGAATGTCAGCCCTTCGACATTCAAGCCCTTTGAACCCATCTCTTCAACCAATGTCAAGTGACCTTGTCTAAACCAACTCCCCTGCATGCATGATGTATTTACGTATTATTTTCTAGTGCTTGTGTGCTTATATAGTGTGTATGTGTTGTTTGTACCCGTCGTGGAACCAGACGTTGAAGGAGCAGAGGAGATCCCTGAAGATTCATTTGAACAGCTAGACCCGTCACTGCAAGGCAAGTCTCAAACCCTTGATCATGTCCTACCTGCTATTTTGAAATGAAGTATGTTAACTGTTTTCCAGTATATGCATGCCTTAGATTCAAATAAGAATTATGTTTCAATAAAATGACTAGATATGACCTAAATGATTGTAAAGCCCCTTTTGACATTGAATATCCCTGCACCCTTGTTACCCTAGATTATCATGCTTAGGCTATGCTATGCTCGATGATTATATAATAAATGTTGAATGGTCACATATGAGAAAAGCATGTTCAAAACCCCTTTTTGTGAAAGAAAATGTGATTGGAATCGATAGTGAGGATGGTTTGATTGGATGGTGCTGTGTGCGCACTGGGAATGTGAAAGACTCCTCACTAAAGATTCATAAGGACTAGAACCTTGTGTTGTGCTTCTATGCGGCATGAAAAACGTACCAACCACCTGCCTGTTTATGGGACGGGCGCAACTTAGTAGCTTTCTTTAGTGTTAGCTTTTCCCTGCAATGGTTGTCGGTCCAGTTTCTTGCGAGAACTGGTGGGCCGCAGAAGGCCGCGAGTGATGTGAGTTCAGAAAAATCATGAGAGGAAAAGGAGGAAAGAAGGAAGACGCCCTAAGCCAGATTAAGTCGTGCGCGACTGTAATCAAGAGAGGCTATGTGTCTTGCGAGAACATAGGCCCAGGCTAGGAAGTAAGGCAGTGGGGAGGACCCACAACGGTAATTGAGACTTAACTGTCTATTTACCGGGCAGGTAAATAGTTAATACTAGGACTGTAAATTGTTGTGTCATCTCGGCCTTGTCACATGCGTAAAAGTCGCATGAAGCTGATCCGACTTGAAAGCCGAATGATTGGTGGATTAAGGTGGTACACCTTTGCAAAGTTTAAAAAGTATCAGATACTCTGAGCTCCCAGGTCATGGAGTCTGCGCGCTGTGAATTCTATTCACGTCGATGCAGCACAAGTAGCCTTTGAAAGTTTTTCACAAAATCTGAGTAAAGTGGTGACTCATGAAAGACCGCCACACACAACATTTTCTGAAAATCTAGTTAGGATTTCAAAAGCCTTGCTTTCGAAAATAAAGACCCTTCTTCGAAGCAGTGTGTGAAAATCTATTATATATGTGTGTACAAAACCAAAGAGCTATTTCTTGAGAAACTCCCCATCATCTATATATATGCATTGTTACTTGGGACTTCTTGAGCACCATGTGGACAATGTGCTCACCCTTGCTTTTCAAACAAATTTAGAGGAAGGATTCGTCGACCCTGAATCTTATGGTCTTGAACCCAATGTGGAACAAGAAGAAGAAACTGAGGACCCATCTGGTTAAAGGGTTATGCACCAAGGTGGAGTTCGATGTGGAGAAGGCCCATGCAATACCGCCGCTGCAGAGAAAGAAGACTGAAGAAGTCCTTTTGTTTATCGTTGCTGTTTTATTTTGTGCCGACCCTTGTGTCGAAAACTCCTTAATTTGTATTAACAATTAAATGCGTCATTTCGGCACTAAGTTATTGTAATGTTGGTCCTTGTGATCAGCACTTGTTTTTAATTACTCGCATTTTTATATAATGCATTCTATTATTGTGAGCTGCAATGTGCCTTTTCTGAGTGCAATCCACCTGGGCGATTGCCACTGGAATCCTCAAATGAGGGTCCCACATCGTCGGCGGAAGAGGGGCAGCTCCGGGAGAGCCTTCGGTGGAGCTCCCCCGGGAGGATGCCGCTTTTGCAGGATTCGATGACCGTAGAGTCGGGAACGTGGGCCACTTTTCTCTTCACCTGAGCAAAGCGCTTGAAGAAGCTTCTGATGGTTTCCTCAGTCCTCTGCCGGACAGTGTACAGCTGCGAGGAGTCCAGGGGACGCACGTAGTTCCCTTGGAAGTTGGCACAGAGCTCCCACTTGAGCTGCGAGAAAGACTTGATGGAGCCTGCCTTCAGGTTGTAGAACCAGGAGCGGGCGATGCATGTGAGGTAGAGGGGGAAGACATTGCACTGTACCGTCTCGTCCCCCCCGGCCGCGGAGATGGCTGTGGAGTAGACCTGCACGAATTCGTAAGGGTCTGCCTCACCATTGTAGTGCTCGATGTGCGGAGGGCGGTAGGGCCGCGGCCACCGGATGCTGCGAAGTCTTTAGCATAGGGGCTGGTTAGCCCCCTGCACCTCCCGGGGAGAGCCCCTGTCGCTATCTTCTTTCACGGGACCTTCGTTGTCTGAGTCTGGAAGCGGTCCGAGAGGTCCGACAGAATGGCGGTGGCAACGCTTTTCCTCCAGACCGGGACTGAGTTCCCGGACGTCCGGGCTCTCCGCTGGAGAGGTTGGCTCTTCAGCGGGTCTCTTCCCCCGACCGGTGCGAGAGCGAGGCTCCCCGCGCCCGCGGCCGGGGGGAAGTTTTTCCCCGCGCTCTGGTGAATGCATTCGCTCGACCTCCCCTAGGGCGAAACAGACCTGTCCCGCCGAGGGAGGGAGCTCATGCACTGTAGCTGCCGGCCCGGAGGCTTCCGGAGCCGGTTGGGGGGAGCCCCCTGCGACGACCCTCGGGACCGGGAAGGGGGAAGCCCCTGTATTATCTGGAACCGGGGAGGGGGCGCCCACGGCGACGCTTGGAACCGAAGTGGAGGGAGCCCCAGTGGCCACGACCGGAATCGGGAAGGGGGGAGCCCCTGTAACATCCGGAACCGGCGAGGGGGGAGCCCCCACGGCGACGTCCGGAACCGGGGAGCCCATGCGGCGGGAAGTCCGCTGCGGCACGGGAGCTGCTCTGTCAACCGCGCCCGGTGCGGTAAACGCGACGTGGGGGGCGGGAATGCCTCCCAGCGTAGGGAAAACCCCCGGCATGAAGTGGGCTCCCGGCCCCGAGAATAGGCCAGGGACGGGGTTCCCCCCTGGTGCCACGAAGGGCCCCGGCATGAAGTAACCTCCCGGCACCGGGACGGGCCCGGGTGCCGGGAAGGGTCCGGACGTATATCCCGCAGGGGGAGGGAACCCCCCGGCAGGATCATACGGGGCGGACAAATCCCCGGGGGCCGGAGGGGCCGCCGGGTAACCCATAAACGAGGGCATAGTCCCCTGATATGGGTGCGACGCAAATGTGGGGGCCGGAGGCCGCGCCAACACGCTGAGCAGCTCATCCATAGAGCGCTGGGCGCGGAGCTGGCCCTCCACGAGAGCCTCAAGCAGGGCGTCCCGGGGAGACGGGCGAACCGTCGGGGGGAGGCTGGTCCCGGCCGAGGTGCCCGCAGTCACCGGGAACGGCCTGGAGGTGGAAGCATCTAAGTTAAGAGGGAAGGAGGGAGGCGGTACCTGGGCCAGGCCGCCTCCGGGTGGAAGCGCTGGGAGAGCAGTGTCCCGGACAAGCGGCGTCGGGTCTCTGAGACCCGAGTCACCGGGAAGGGTGCGAGCCCTTGTTCTTGGGGGATCCATGGCGTCTTGTCACGAGTCCCCACGGACGGCGCCAACTGTCGTGGTATTGCGAATACCCCAGCAGGTTTTGAGAATGATCCTAGCGAAGATTCTTGACAGGTGGTCGCTTGTTCCGTTGGATTGAAGGGTCGGACCGTCCTTCTTCCGGTCAAACGCCTTGGATGCTTGACAGGTGGTTGCTAGTTCCCGAGGCGCTCCTCGCGTGACCTGCATGTGACAAACAATTCGAGACTTTACCTTTAGGAGGGCGATGAGGTCCGGGACGGCGCCGGAGGCCATGTCCCGGGGGCCAAATGGCAGCGCCCGGGGAGAACCCGGGGGCTACGTCCCTGGGCCAATGGCGGCGCCCGGGACGGCGCCGGAGGCCATGCCCTGGGGGCCAAAAGGCGGCGCCCGGGGAGCTGCCGGAGACCACGTCCCCGGGCCCATGGCGGCGCCCGGGACGGCGCCGGAGGCCAGGTCCCGGGGGCCAAATGGCGGCGCCCGGGGAGGGGCCAGAGGCCAGGTCCCCGGGCCGATGGCGGCGCCCGGGACGGCGCCGGAGGCCAGGTCCCGGGGGCCAAAAGGCGGCGCTCGGGGAGGGGCCGGAAACCACGTCCCCAGGCCAATGGCGGCGCCCGGGACGGCGCCGGAGGCCAGGTCCCGGGGCCAGAAGTCGGCACCCGGGGAGGCCCCGGAGGCCAGGTCCCCGGGCAATCGTGACGCAACTTACCTGGACTTAGTCCCGTGGAGATTTCCCCTGACAGAAAAGATAGGGATAGGTCTGTTGCAGATCTTCTTCCTTCTCCCAACTGGCCTCTTGCTCGGAGTAGTTCCACTATTGGACTTTACACAACTTAATCTTCTTCCTTCGAAGTTGACGCTCATCACTAGCTAAGATTCGGATTGGTTGCTCAAGGTATGTGAGGTTCTTCTGCAATGGAATACCAAGAGCTTCTACCCGGTCTGTGGGTTCCTTTAGGCATTTCCGAAGTTGGGAGACATGGAACACATCATGCACTCCCCCAAGGTCTGATGGCAATTCCACTTTGTATGATACTTCCCGTTTCCTCTTGAGTATCCTGAATGGTCCAATATATCATGGGGACAACTTTCCTCTCATATGGATTCTCCTCAGTCCCTTAAGTGGTGTAACTTTGAGCTATACCAAATCGTCTGGCTCAAATGATAATTCTCTCCGTCGGTTGTCAGCATAACTCTTCTAACGCGACTGTGCTGCTTTCAACCGTTCTCTGATGAGCTTAACGTGGGCCTCTGCCTCCTCCACGATCTCAGGTCCTATTACCTTCCTTTCCCTTGGCTCATCCCAATGCAATGGGATTCTACATTTACGTCCATATAATGCCTCAAATGGTGCCATCTGCAGGCTAGCCTGATAACTATTGTTATAGGTGAACTCTGCAAATGGTAGGCATTTATTGGACCACCATGCAATGTCACTATTCTGTGCATGTATAATTCTGCCAACTTGCTTCCATTGTAGGTCTTCTTGACAGGTATTGTTGGGGGAAATCTACGCTGGATCGAGTCCAAGTAAGAGGCAAGGCTCCCGGCGACCCCTGTCCCGGGCGCCGCCGTTTACCCGGGGGCCCCCCGTCCCGGGCACCGCCGTTTGCCCGAGGACAAGGCTCCTGATGACCCCCGTCCCGGGCGCCGCCATTTGCCCGAGGACAAGGCCCCCGGTGACCCTCGTCCCGGGCGCCACCCCCTGGCGCCGAGTCACGTGAGAATCACGCAAGAAGCATCTCAGGAACTGGCGAGGACACTTGTCAGGCATCCAGCCCCCACAGCTGGGAGAAGGACGCTAGTGCCCTTCCATCCAGCGGTTGTGACCGGAGTAGTTTAGTCTTTTTGCATCTTTTGGGTGTATATAAGCCCTTGTATCCCTCTCATGTAACAGAGGACAATTCATTTTTACACCAATACATAAAAACTAATAGGCGTGCTCTGGAGCACTCTCCCCGCGAGGGAACTCTCCCAGCCGACTCAAGTCGGGAGCACGTCGACAGGACTAGGGTCTCCATTGAGACTTGAACCTATATAAATCCTTGTGTCGTTCTTTGTGTTTGCACGACGGGAGAGGACCAGTCACGCGGTTAGTTAGCGTCATCTTTTCTTCGCTAGGAACAACCAAAAATCCTACCGGGGTATTCGTAATACCACGACAGATGGCGTTGACCTTGGGGACTTCACGACAAATCGCCATGGCTCCCCCAAGAATGAGGGCTCGCGCCATATCCGGTGACGCCGGTCCCAGTAACCCGGTGCCACCCCTCCGAAGCACGGCCGCTCCGGTACTCACACCCGGACACGGCCAAACCCAGGCACCACCACTGACCTCCCGACAGTTTCTGGTGGACAGGCCTCCGGGTCTGAACCGGTGACAGTGGGCGCCCCAGGGGGGCTGCTTTCGCGCCCCGACCTGGGGACTACGACTACTCCCGTGGAGACCCAGCTCGCTGCAGCTGGTCCCATACATGCATACCATTGACTTCCTAGGATAAGTCAAGCATAGGAGTATATTCACATTGCAGCAGAAAAACGTACAAAATATTTATGCAGTGTGGCCTGCTGGCCTTAATACAACATAAGAAGATTACAATGCCTTCGCGGCATATATGGTCTAGCATAATAACAACTACACAGCAGAAGATAGGTGACCCTCCCACAGTGAGAAGTTGACGGCAGAACAACACACATCAGGATTCTGGCGGAACTGGCTACCTTCAGCTGGGTCCAAGAAGTTCTCCACGCCTTCTTCTTGATCATGGAACACTCCATCTACTGGGTTGTAAGTTGCAAGGGTGAGTACTTACATACTCAACAAGTCATAGTTAAGAGTAGATACATATAGTAGGCATGATATGAACCTATGCTAGTTAAGAAGTGTGGATGTTTGTAAAATAGTCTTTTCTTTCATATCTCATCTCATGGCAGCACTTTTCATAACATAGCATCGCTATTCATGTTCACTAAATTATAGCACTACCGCGACACGTCGACACACAACAGCCCACGGCAGCACCCCTTATCATGACAACACATGTCATTTGGGTAATCTTGACTTATCAAATTTTTATTTTAGAAAACATACTTGTGCCACACCCCGTGGATTTAATCCACCGCAGCAAACTCCTATAAACCCGGGAGCTCGGAGTATTCGAATACGTTTTTAACTCTGCAGAGAGGTACCAATTTACCTGCAAGATATTCCACTTTCATGCCCATCCTATCAATTTGATTAGACCCTTCCTCACTTCATACTGTGAGTGGCAAGGTGGAGATAACAAGAACTTTTGTTATGTTTCACTCACAATTCCCTGACCCTGTGGATCTCTCGCGAACCACAGTTGTGGCGGGTTGTACCCAAACCCCCACTAACGAGGATTGACACCCGGGTCACTTCTAATAAACTTTTTGTTCAAGACAGGTTCGAACCAGACATGTATTTGGTTCCATGCGAACTCAAGCTATTTCTAAGGGGCATCACCATGAGGTCGCAAGCTTTACGCGATCAGGTCGTGGGTTTCGTGCGATCAGGCCGACAGCTTTGTGCGGTCAGAAGTTCGTATGCTATACGCGGACTGGACTGAATATCTGGGATGTTGCGCGGTCAGCCCATATTCCGCGGTCAGAACATTCTCGACCAAGGTGCTTGGAGTTTGTTCGGTTATCTTTATACCAGGATATTCCAAGCATCCCGAAGATTCCTCCACGTTGAAGACCAACCGTCAGAGGTTATTATATGCGGTTATTCATGATTAACACGTGTTAATAACCTCCGTGGAAGTTAACAACGGTTCTTCAACAACCGCATCCAACCGTTTGCTGCAGTTTTCTTCATATGGCACCCTTTCGACCAATATAAAAAGGTGGCAAAGTACATCAAACGGGGCATCCAAGACATTTGGAAGAACCAGACTCCAAAGATAAGCAAGATACAAGATATCTCGATCACTCAAACAGCCAAGTCTACGGCTTAGATTAGACAACACTTACAAGTCTCCTATAGCTTCTTTTTGTACACTTATATAGGGGAAACTTTCACCTGTGAGGTTTTCTCCCTGCTAGTTTGTAAAGCTTTATCTCATATAGTGAAATCCCAACAGGACGTAGGGCTTTTACTCCCACCATCGAGGGCCCGAACCTGTATAAATTTCTCTGTGCTCTTGTTCACCATTGTTCGGCATACCTTCCCGAAGGGTCATCTTGAAAGGTCTCACAATTACAAATTTTGCATAAGTTCGGCTGAGGACCCCGGGTCCGAATCATCGACAGCTGGCGCCCACCGTGGGGCCTTTCTCAAGGCGTCCTAATTGAAATTCGGAGGTTCGCCGAAACATGGCTGGAGCATATGATTTCGAGAACGATTTTGATCTCGAGGATTATGCCCATATACCCATGCCTTCTCCAAGCGATCCTGTTCCGATGGAAGAGGTCGAAGGCCAGAATCTTCCACAGGTTGAATCATCTCTCCAAGTCATGTCAATCGACCAGGAGGTAACTGGCACAAGGTCAGAACCCACAGAGGTTCTTAATGTGCTAGGGGATGAATCTGGCCCGTCATACGACCCCGCTGAGGGAAAATATGATGGTGACCCGGAAATTAGCCCAGGAAGGTTCGACCCTGATAACCTCCACCGTCTCTTTGATTTCGAGTCCGACTCGGAACAAACCGAGATGTTTTCCCGATCGGCGACCTCTCTCCCTAGGCAGTTTGCTGCGCTGTCGGAAGAAACTCCCGATCAACAGGCTGCTAGGGAAGAACAAGATCGCAAACAGAAGGAGGATCAAGATCTCGAGCAACAGAACAACGAACTACGCAGAACTGCCCTAGAGGCTCTTCAAGATGCGCAGGCTCGTTACGATGCTGCCCCGAGTTCTTCTCGACGGCCGCGTGGTCGTAGACGTGACCAGACTCCTTCTTTACCACCGGAGCATTTCCCAGTGGACGAAGAAACGATAACACCTGGTGCCCCTAGGAGAAGTACCCATGGTCGACTGCGATCTATCGCGGAAGTCATGTGCAATTTTCCTCCTACGGTCACGGATGCGCAGAGACCGGCCTTTTTCAGGATCCTGGCAGAAAGACTGGACGAGGTCGCATCCGAGGCGACCCCAACAACCTCTTCCCGCTCAATAACACATTCCCGTGAACGGGATGGTCCTCATTCTGGCTCTGGCCGGCGGAGTTACCCGCCGCCTGTACCGTCCCGACAGGACAAATACCGGCGAATGCAGGACTCTCGTAGTAGAGATCGAGTTCCTGTTCACTCTCGTTTGGGACCACGAGTAACCTCGCCATTGCGTGAGGTTGCTCGAAACCCAACCGAAAGTCACAGGACGGTTCACGGTCCTTACGTTGGTTGCAAAGCTTTCTCGCCTGTCCTACGAGCAGTCGTTTGGCCCGATAAGTTTCGACCAGGGGCCATTGAGAGGTTTGATGGAACTCAGAACCCATCCGAGTTCCTTTAGATCTATATTACTGCCATTCAAGCAGCAGGAGGCGATGACAAGGTCATGGCCAACTACCTGCCAACAGTCCTCGCAGGACCGGCTAGAACCTGGTTGTTTAATCAGCCTGAGGGTTCCATCTACAATTGGCAAATGCTATGCGATGCCATCCTCAGCAATTTCCAAAATTGTTACCAAAAGCCGGGTAAGGAGGACGACCTGCATAGGCTGCGGCAAACTTCGACCGAAACACTTCGGCAGTTTGTCAAGAGGTTTGTCGGGGTGAGGAATACCATCCCGAACATATCTGATGGCTCCGTAATCAGGGCATTTAAGCATGCCGTTCGATACCGGAGATTCACTGAAGACTTGCTTATCCACCCTCCTCGATCAATGGCCGATCTGTTCGATATGGATGATCGATATTCCGATGCAACCGAGGCAGTCGAATGGAACCGAATGGTCGACAAAGGGGACCTACCGCCCCAACCAGGCTTCAAGGACGCCAGGAAAGAAGATTCAAGCAAAAAGCCGGAGTCTTCACCGGGTGGGAAGTCGAAGAAGTCGAAGAGGAACCGCTCTGGACAGTACCGTGAGGTCGCAGTCGCAGAGAAACTACCTTCGACCAAAGGTAATAAGTCTTCATTTAAAAGTAAAACTGCCTCTGGTGGTCGGGATTCCGACCAGCCAGAAAAATCAACTAATCCGCAGGAGGGCAAGAGGTGGTGTCCACTCCACAACTCCGCAGGCCACGACCTCAAAAACTGCAGGAGTTGGTTGAAACAACTGGATGATTTCTACCAAGGAGCTGGGCCAATGCCAACCTTACCGCCTAAAGAGCAGGCGTGCGGGATTAGAGACGTCGACCGAGACGAAGAAATGGCTTACCAGGTACCTCAAAATCATGTTAATGTCATTTTCGGAGGTTCTTCCTCTTTCGTTTCCAAAAGGCAGTTTAAAACCTTTTGCCGAGAGATTAACCAAACGGGGACATCCCTTGGCGAACCTCAATACCCCCGTTGGTCGGATATGCCTTTGACGTTCGATCGCGCTGACTGTCCTGTGGGGCTAACCCGACCATTGAGGCTACCTCTGGTCATTACCCCAATCATCAGTAACGCAAGAGTCGAAAAGGTCCTGATTGACGGGGGAAGCTCCCTTGATCTTTTATTGGTCAAGACACTCGAAGAGATGCAAATTCCTCGTTCGAAGATCAAGCCCATAATCCATCCGTTTTATGGGATAATCCCAGGCCCCTCCATGATGCCATTGGGACAAGTGGTCCTCCCGGTCACTCTTGGAGAACCAGACAACTTCCGAACAGAATTGGTTACTTTCGATGTAATCGATTGTGATTCAGCTTATAATGCAATCTTTGGCAGGCCGACCCTTGCTAAGTTCATGATGGCAACGCACTATGCTTATCAGTGCGGGAAATTGCCTGGCCCCAAAGGTGTCATTTCGGTCCGACGTAGTCGCAACGTGGCACTCACGTGCGACCGGCTATCTTTGGAGATGGTCGATCAACTTCCCCTCCGGGACGCTCAGGTCGCCACCGTTGCCACCGATGCGATCAAGGCTGCTCCTCGACTAGATGAGAAACTCAAACAAGTTCCTTTGTACCCAGATGACCCATCCAAGACAATTCGGGTTGGGTCAGCCCTGGATGACAAATAGGAACTCGACCTCGTTGCTTTCCTCCGGGCTAACGCAGACGTGTTTGCGTGGAAACCATCCGACATGCCCGGTGTCCCAAGGGAAGTAATTGAGCACAGGTTAGCAATTCGACCTGGACAACGACCAATAAAGCAAAAGCTCAGGCGTTTTGCCACCGACCAACAGGAAGCCATTCGAGAAGAGTTAGACAAACTCTTACAAGCAGGGTTTATCCGCGAAGTGGATCACCCGGACTGGCTCGCTAATCCGGTCATGGTCTGCAAGTCAAATGGCAAGTGGTGCATGTGTGTCGACTACACTAGCCTCAACTCTGCCTGTCCGAAGGATGACTTTCCCCTTCCCCGCATCGATCAGCTGGTCGACTCCACTGCGGGTTGCGAACTGATGAGTTTTCTGGATGCCTACTCAGGATATCATCAAATTAGCATGGCAGAAGACGATGAAGAGAAAACTGCCTTCATCACCCCGTTCGGCACATACTGCTACGTCAGAATGCCGTTCGGTCTCAAGAACGCAGGTTCCACGTACCAGCGCTTGATGCAAAAGACCTTTCTTTCCCAGATGGGGCGTAATCTCGAAGCATATGTAGACGATTTGGTTGTAAAAAGTACCAAGAGATTATCTCATTTGGACGATCTCGCTGAAACCTTCTGTAATTTGAATCGCTTTGGAATAAAATTAAACCCGGAGAAATGCTCTTTCGGGGTTTCTTCAGGAAAACTCCTTGGTTTCCTTGTGTGTTCCAGGGGCATTGAAGTTAATCCTGAGAAAATCAGGGCTATTGCACAAATGAGGTCCCCCTCGACCATGAAGGATGTTCAACGCCTGGCTGGTCGCATGGCGGCTTTAAGTCGCTTTATATCGCGATTAGGCGAAAGGGGATTACCTTTCTTAAAAGCCTTGCGGAAGCATCGTAACTTTACATGGTCGATGAGGCCGAAAAAGCATTCCAGGAGGTAAAAACATATCTATCCAGTCCGCCAGTATTGGTGTCTCCCGACAAAGGAGAATCGTTGCATCTTTACCTGGCGGCCACACCACACGCGGTCAGCGCCGTTCTGATTGCGGATAGAGGAGGAATACATAGACCCGTCTACTATGTGAGCGAAGTACTTCATGGTCCTAAGGAGCGCTACCCTGAGGTCCAGAAGATACTTTACGCGCTACTGATGGCTTCCCGTAAGCTACGACATTACTTTAAAGCACACAAGATCACAGTACCCTCCTCTTTTCCTTTAGGGGATATTGTCCGAAATCCAGAAAAATCTGGTCGAATCGCCAAATGGGCGGTCGAACTCGGTGCCTTCGAGATCCATTTCACCCCTCGCACGGTGGTTAAGTCTCAGGTTTTGGCCGACTTTGTGGTCGAATGGACCAACCCTGAGCCACCCGTGCAGTTGGCAGAGGAACTGGAGTGCCCCGATTATTGGACAATGTACTTTGACGGCTCCCGTAGTTTTCAACACTCGGGGGCTGGAATAGTCTTAGTTACGCCCCAGGGCGAACAGCTTAAGTATGTCATTCAACTACACTTTGTTGCAACCAACAATGCAGCAGAGTATGAAGGTCTTCTTGCAGGGCTCCGGGCAGCAAAATACCTCGGAGTCCGTCGATTAGTGGTGAGGGGAGACTCACAACTGGTCGTAAACCAGGTAAACAAGGAGTATAGCACTTCCTGAGATATACACTTGGGCCATCCTTCGATCATGACTTCGGTCGAGGATGATCCGGTAATAGCCTTCGTTACCAACCTCAGTCAGGAACAAGATTGGGATCATCCATTGAGAGTCTATCTTGAACATGGGACCCTACCCGAGGACGAAACCAAAAGTGATCGGCTAATTCGAAAAGCGCGTCTGTACAAACTCATAGATGGGATTTTGTACAGAAAGGGTACTCAAGGAGTACTCATGCGTTGTATATCTCAGGAGGAAGGAAAGTCCCTCTTGAGAGAAATACATGACGGTGTATGCGGTGCGCACTCGTCATATCGGAAGCTGGTCGGAAAGGCTTTTCGACAAGGATTCTACTGGCCTTCGGCACTTGATGATGCCACACATATGGTCAAGACGTGTCCCCAGTGTCAGGTCCACGCAAGGCAAGTTCATCAACCTGCCTATGCGTTGCAAACCATTCCTCTCGCATGGCCATTCGCGGTCTGGGGGATGGATGTCGTCGGTCCTATGCCACAGGCAGTCAATGGGTACAAGTTTCTGTTCGTAGCCATTGACACATTTACAAAGTGGATTGAGGCCGAACCGGTACGAAATATTACTGCATCAGCCGCACAAAAGTTCTTCCATAAGAACATTGTGGCACGATTTGGTGTTCCAAACCGTCTCATCACAGACAATGGTTCTCAGTTCGCCAGCGGTCTTTTTCTGGACTACTGCGATCAGGTTGGGACCAAGGTGTGCTTTGCTTCTGTGGCCCATCCACAAAGCAATGGTGCCGTAGAACGAGCCAATGCGCAAATATTGCAAGGCATTAAAAAGCGTGTTTTTGATCGCCTTAAGACCCGCTCGGGGGCTTGGGCAGATGAGCTCTATACCGTTCTATGGGCATTACGAACTACTTCTAGTCGCGCCACCGGTGAGACGCCCTTCCATTTGGTCTATGGGGCCGAGGTGGTATTGCCTATGGAAGTAAGTATTGGTTCTATTTGGACAGATCAGTTCGAACAGATTAATCAGTCCGAACAACGGGCACAAGATCTCATCCTCTTAGAAGAACGGCGTGATCGCACCCTGGTTAAGTCCGCGGCATACTTGCAAGCTTTACGCAGGTATCACAGTAAAAAGGTGCGACCACGTGATCTCACGTGGGCGACTTGGTTTTACGAAAAATTCAAGACCAGTCTAATCGCAACAAATTCTCCCCAAAATGGGAAGGTCCTTATACTGTTGTCTCAGTGCCGCGGACAGGATCGGCGCGGTTAGCTATGGAGGATGGTCGGATTTTGTCCAATACTTGGAACATCGATCAACTTCGCAAGTTTTACGTGTAAATATTCCAATCACTTTTTTCCTGTTCAATTAGCATCTTTTGCCAAAACAAAAAATGTTTTGCTCTCATACAATGAGTTTTTCTCTTTAAACCCGTATCATATGCATTCTACCTGGGGGCTGACCGCCGACGGTCAGATCATTACAACAATCTAATCGGATTCGCTGGTCGATCTCATGATTACTTACAGATAAGTCACTCCTGAATAAGCCGTTTCTCAACGCATATGGGTTTATCTGGTAAGTCCTTGGTCATCCGAGTGGCTACTAGTTTGCAATAAGATTAGACGTTACATTGATCCTGGTCGTTGGTTTAATATGCATACCCCTGGTCGTTACGCTTATGTTTTCTCCTCTGCTTATAACACTAAGGCTTTAGTGTTCATAAGCAGAGGCGGGGGCTAGGGGGGATGTGCTCATAGTATGGAATTCATATTATGAAAATGCGAAATATATATTTCCTGTCAAAAATGATTTTTTGACATACATTGCATTATACACAATTTTCTAAATACAAAAATAAGGATCATTCGATCCCCAGCTCAGTCAGGAGTCTATCTACTAGGGGCTTGACTTCCTCTATGACTGCATCGAGCAGCTCTTCACTCTCGACCTCAACCGGACCCACCAGTGTGCTCAGATCTGCATCTGGGCCATGGTGAAGTCGAACCCGGCTGAGTACCGCTACTGCGGCTGATCGAACCCTAGTTCTGATCACCTCTTCGCGTCGCCGTGAATCTCCAGGGAGATACTCGAGCAGTGAATCCGCCTGGGCAGTGAGCAGCGATGTCCAGTCACTTATGCTGAGGTTGTCTTTCTTCGGTTCTACCACGTCGGTCTTCAAGAGATCAGCCACGGCCTTCAGTTTTTCGAAGATCCGGAGGCTCAGCTCTTTGATTGCCCGATCGGTGTGGCGAATCGAGGATTCAAGAATCTCCTTGTCTCGACTGAGCTGCGTAATTCGACCTGCTTGCGCTGTACAGAGAAAGGAGGTTATTTGCATATCATGGATTCAAGTCTTCTTAATCAGGAATTGGCTTACCAACATTCCCTGATCGAAGTTTGTTAAGTTCAGTTTCTTGTTTCTTAAACATTGAAACTGAACTGGCCACCTCTTTCTTAAAAAATGTAACCTCTCTGCAGCAAAATTGTCGCGCCCCGAGACTGGGACAACGACTACTCCTGTAGAGACCTAGCTCGCTGCAGCTAGTCCCAAACTACCAACCTTTGACTTCCCAGGATGAGTCAAACACAGGAGTATATTATATTGCAACAGAGTACTCACAAAATATTAAGCAGTGTGGCCTGCTGGCCTTAATATTACATAAAGAGGATTACAATGCCTACAAGGCATTCAGGGTTTGACAAAATATTTAACTACGCAGCAGAAGATAGGCGACCCTCCCACAAAAGAAGTTGACGGCAGAGCAACACACTTCAGGGCTCTGGCGGAACTGATTCTCCTCCTTCTGGATCCACGTAGTATTCCGTGCCATCATCTTGATCAAAGTAGGCTCCATCTATTGAGTTGAATGTTGCAAGGGTGAGCACTTACGTACTCAGCAAGTCATAGGTAAGAGTAGATACATATAGTAGTAATGATATGAACCTAGACTAGTCAAGAATTATGGATATTTGTAAAATAATCTTTTTCTTTCATACCTCATCTCATGGCAGCACTTTTCATAATATAACATCATCATTCATGTTCACTAGATTATAGCACTACCGCGACACGTCGACACACGACAGCCCACGGCAGCACTCCTTATCATGACAACACATGTCATTTGGGTAATCTTGATTTAAACATATTTTATTTAGAAAATAGTACTTGTGTCACACCCCGTGGATTTAATCCACCACAGCAGACTCCTATAAACCCGGGAGCTCGGAGTATTCGAATACGTTTTTAACTCTGCAGAGAGGTACCAATTTACCCGCAAGATATTCCACTTTCAAACCTTTCCTATCATAACAAAATGATTGGACCCCTGACTCACTTCATACTGTGAGCGGCAAGGTGGAAATAACAAGAACTTTTGTTATGTATCACTTACAATTCACCCCCGACCCTGTGGCTCTCAGCGAGGCACAGTTGTGGCAGGTTGTATCCAAACCTCCACCCCTTTGCTTATTCCCATTACTGGGTCAGCGTGCTTGATCACCTTCAGTGATATGTGTGGGAGCCGCGCTCCGTGTTTATCGTGCATCACTACACATCTCATGCAGGGGTTTCATGTGCGATCCACATAATTACTTGTTCAGGCCTGTCCCATACCAGGCTTGCGGTTAGCACGTTGTTCATGCCACTAGACGCACAACACAAGGTTCTAGTCCTTATATGCCAATGACCAGACCATTCACAACCCTGCACCTTCAGTGCCTACATTCCTTTGCAGTCTAGCACCTCTAGTGCTACAACCATCCATACCATTTTTCTGGTCACGGCTAGGGTTTTTATTTCATGAATATAAGTATATAATACATATAATAGTTCATGGCTCAAAACTTGTTTATTTCACATTTCACAGATAACCAGTCCAGTACTGCCAATTGATAAGTCAACCATTCTCAATCATTCACATGCAATATTGCCTATATTCAAGGTTATATTATAGCAACATTTAAAATATAGGTTCAAGATGACCAAGGATATGACTTGCCTTCCGCGTCGTAAAATACAGCAATTGACGTCGGATCCGCAGTGAAGTCCTCGAACTCGGGCTCTTGATCTGCTCTCCAATCAAACAAACAACCAATAATCATAATCTTTTCAATACATTATTATACTATATGCAATGATGCAAAGATGAAGTCTTGATGATTCTGAAATGATTGGGTTTAGAGGCTGATTAGGGTTAAGTTAAGGAAACCAATGTAAAGATTAGCTGTCAAAGGTTTACAAGGTTCCAAATGTCTCAAAATATCAGAATGATATTAAGGTTGCGACTGGTTCGCTCAAAAACAGCGAACGTCTTTAGGTCGACATTCGGTTCAAAGCATCGACATAGGGTCGATGAATGATAGAGGGGTCATCTCAACTTGTGGTAGTAGAATAAAATGTAGATCACAACTCTACAAATTTAGTGGACAAAGTGGTTTTCAATTTACACAACCAGAAGTGGGTAAACAAGGTCAATGCCATTGGCTGACAAGCTCTGGCATAGAGCTGACAATGCCAAAAACTAGGGCTTGGCATAACTTTTGATCTACGGCCCCAAATGATGCACCACTTTGTCTGGGAGGTAGGCATTGATAACAGGAATAAATCATTCAATAGGATCTAGGGCTGAAAATGGCTGGAAAGCAAGAAATTTGATGATGAACTGAGATGAATTGGTTGTACAGGAACAGTTCTGGACAAGATCTTGGCATGGCTATATCTTCCAATCTTGGCCGATCTAGGTGTCGGGCTAGAAGATAAAAGTACTCAGGAGGATAAGGCACATCTAAATGACAAGGTTTCGAGGGCTGAAATGGCCGGAACAAGCTTTCCGGTCATCGGCGCCGGAGAAGAAACTCTGGATTTGGGGGTTTTTTGCTACAGGCCGAGAGAACTTAATTCCTTGCTTGGAGAGCATCTAGGAAGTATAGGGAAGCTTCTGGTAACAACAAATTGACCGGAGGATCACTGGAGAAGCCTGGCGACGATCGCCGGTTTTCTGGTGAAGCTCGGTTTAGGGAAAAGGTTCGATTCTTGCTAAATTTTGAAATCCAACTTCACAGGATTGCTTGATTTGGCTCACTGATCAATTTGCTTCACAGGTTCGAGGGCTAATTGGAATTGATTTGGCCTGCATTGCCGGAACAGGGCAATCTTCGATTTTCAGCCATTTCCGGTGATCGCCGGCGTTAGGGGTCACCGGGGAGCAATTAGATAGTACAGTACAATCAGGAGGATGAGAGGTACTCACTGCTAGCTTCAATTTGGTAGAAGATGCAGTGAAGTGAGCTGGCACCGTGAGCCTCCTCGACGGCTCGCCGGAGAAGAAAACGAAAACAGCAAATTCTGGAACTTGGCTGGTTTCTGGTGAAGTATGGAGAAGCTGCTGCACACAGTAGGGTTTAAATAGGCCAGGCGAAGATGACGAAGGGGAACAAGGAAGTGATTGGCTGCTGTGATGAGATCGGTTGCGTGCTGGAGCAGTAGCGGCGAAGAAACAGCAAAAGCGGTGATGCGACGGCGACAAGCTTTCAACTGATCACAATGTCGCCTCATCGGGACCTGGCAAGGCTTGTAGCAAGCGGTGGCGACAAGTACTGGTGCGACGAGGCTACGTGGCGATGGATTGCTGACAAAGTTGCTGCTGATCGCGCGCGGGAGCAAACGCTGGTCGTCGACGTAGCAACGACGCTGCCACGGTGACGGCTGAGGCGAGGACACGTGCGTACTGGCATGCACGGTCACAAGTGCGGCGAAGCTTGGCCGACGGCGAGCGTGCACGGCGCAAGAAAACCACGACGAGCTTCTGGTCGTGCACTGGCTGCTTCCCTGGTCGAATTAGGGGCCTAATTGCAATACTTGATTTCTTGATTTGGACTGATCTGCAAATCTGGAATTCTGGAAGGTTTAAACTGAATTTGATTTCACTAATCTGGTATATTATATTCAACAGGATATTTAGCAAAGATAAATGATAAGATTTGACACATTTGAATAGTTTTTGATACAAACTGAAAATAGGGTAATTTAGGGTAATTGAAATCTGAATTTTATTTGATTTTGAATTCTGGTACTTAGGATGAGATTTTGGAATTTGAACAGAAGAGAAACTTGTGACAAATAGCATTTTGAGAAGATTTGCCGAAAAAAAATTCTGAATTTGGAGTTAATCTGGAGATTTTAGCCTTTTTGGATTTTCAGATAACAGATAAGGACTAATTTGCGATAACTCTTGGACTGATTTGTGAAAAGAGTCTAGATAGCAGAATCTGGCTGTCAACTTTTTATATTAAGGTATTGACATACCCATGATCATATTCCAGGAATAATCTGGTCTGAACTTGGTCAAGATTTTGATTAAATCTGTATTTTGGGTTTTTAAGTAATATAAGGTATTTCTGTTTTCGAAAACAGAAGAAGTTGATAAATCTGGAATTTAGAGATAGAATTGGATCTAGGTTCTGAAGACTTTTAAGTTCAAAGTAACTGATAGATCACATATGAACAATCTGATCTTAATTTGAGGTCACAGGATAGATTTTGGAGATTTTAGGGCTTGAGATAAAAACTGATCTGGCTAATACTACAGATACATGCATGCATGCTATTTATGAAAAAGGAAATTTTCACCCCTAACTCAGGGCGTTACAAAAATCAAGGCAGTCACAACCAAAATGCACCCATATTAACCAAAGGGTAATGATACTCACCTACGCAAGCTGTCGCGTTCTTTTTGAATGGCTTCTGTACTGGCCATCACAACATGCGAATGGCTTATTAGCCAGGATAATCCCTGTGATGCCAAAGAAGAAGATCAAAGGTGTCCTAAGTACAATTCAGGCATGAGAATGGAGGTTTTTTATACCTTCATAAACTTTTGTAAGACAGCATCATTCAGTTCAGCGGGGATCCTCGCTAGAGCCCCTGATGCGCTCACTACAGGGACAGTTGGTGGGAGTGCCGGCTGGGCGCCACCCCCAGTAGTCGTCGGTGGTGACTGGGTCCCTACATTTATTCTTTCACCTGCGGTCTGGACGACTTCCTGGACCACAGGGGTGGAGCATTCTTCGTTGGAAGCTCCTGCACCAGCTGCGGCTTCAACCCCTCTGGAGGCGGTTGAAGAGCTGGGCGCCGTCTTTCTTTGCCTGACAAGAAAGACAATTTGAGCAGTTTTTATTTAAGATTATTGCCAAGTTTAAGGTTCTTACCTTATTTGAAATCCCATTCGCTCCTGGGATTTCTGGGAAGGTTCCCCTTGGGAAGAAGAACCATCATCGGTTCTTGCTTTCCTCATGGCAAACAAGGTAGCTCCCCCCTGGATATGTTCAGCTATGAGCATATTTCTAAGGAACAGATAGAGACAAAAAGCAAGGTCTTTACCTGGGCTACCGTACTGGCTGGTGGGGCTACATCCGAAGGCCTTGGCAACTCCTGGGTCGCTGGAGCCACCACAACCGGCCTTTGCTCAATTACCTCCTCCTCCGTCTGCAGAGGAGGAGGATTTTCCCCCCTGGGACTCGCAGTAGTCACAGGGAGAAGCTCTTCTCCCTGTATGAGCATTGATTTGTCAAACATACAGAAGAAATCATAAAAAGAATGACAGAAAAGAATCCTTACCGTGGTCGTCCTTTCGACCAGAGGAACAGAGACAACCGGTCCTGAAGTCTCAGGGGCTTCAGGAATTGGGGGGTCACCCGCGACCACAAGATTTTCGGTGGTCGCAGGATATGCCATGACCACCTCTTCGGTAGTAGTGATCTCTGCGGGGCAGCTTGGGGCATCGCCGGATGGGAGATCCACGATCTTCCTCCTCCGGAGGATCAGAGGAACATCATCTTCTTCCTCCTCGCTCCCCTCTCCCTGTACGACGAAGAAGTGATTCCAATCTGCACCTGGTAAAACAGAAGGGATGCGATATCTTACCGCCGTCTTTCTTGCGGTAGGAGGAACGCTCCGTGAAGACCCTTCCCCAGGATTTGGCCTGGCCTTCTTGGAGGCAGGACTCTTTGTCCTGGGTCTTTGGGAGACCTTCTTCACGTTTTTTACCGTCGGCTTCCCATGAGAACCTACGTTCTCACTCGGGAAAGTCGTCTCGGCAAACCTTCCTAGGAGCTGATTCACATTTTCGATGAAAATGTTTAACGCAGGACATGCATAAGATCTTAAAAAATGGAGGCCAGATAGAGAATGTACCTTTCGGCGCTCCTGTTTAAGGTCGTCGCCGGCGTGAATCAGACTCTGGGGATGAGGTGATCCCTTAGGGCCCTCTACATCGGAGTTGTAGGCCCTAAGGAGGGAGTTGGTCCGCCTTTCAATCTCGGATGAAGGCAGAACTGTTCCCAAACTCAAGTCAGAATTTGTACAATTCAAAAATGAGAAAGTTCAGCGCCAAAGAAATAAATACCTTGACTGTAGTCCAGGGTGCTATCAGCCATGGACCTAATCTCCCACGCCGGATGAGCCCTTTCACGCAGAGGACTCACCCGATTCTTCACGAAGTCTCGAATGATGTCTCGAGCCGTCAATCCTTGATTGACCAAGTGAAGAATCACCTCGGCATGCTTCGAAAGCTCCGAGTTCATCTTCGGGGGAATGTCTAACTCGCTCGACTTCTCCGGTCGCGAGTTTTCAAACCATAAACTACTTTCGGATGGTGGAGAGCAGTAAAACCACCTTTGGTGCCACCCGTGCACAGAATCTCGCAAGGGTGGGGAGGGATACTCCTTTTTGTCCCTCAGCCGGAAGTAGATGCATCCGGCAGCGTTGGTGCTCTTCGACCACGCCGAAAAGTAGAATCGTCGGAAAAGATCCACGCTGGGATATATTCCGACGAAGGCTTCACAAAGATGCTGGAATACTGCAAGGATCAGCATCGCATTGGGGTGGAGGTTGATCAGTTCCCACCCATAATGCTCAAGGACATCCTTGAGGAACCGACTCTCGGGGAATCGGAACCCGCAACGCAGGTACTCCTCAAAAACCACCAACTCGCCTTCTTGGACAGTTGGGGTTTCTTGGTCCTTCTCCGCAGGCCGCCAGTTAATGAGCAGCCGCGGAGAAAGGATCTCCTCCTTCTCTAACACCATTAGGCTCTCCTCAGAATGGTGGATGGATCTGCTCCAGGACGCCATCTTTGGTGGAGAATCAAAGGGAAAGCTGGCGATTTTGGGAAGATGAAGGCTGAAGAAAATGAGGGTTTCGAGCGGCGGGAATAATGAGGGTTTTAGCTGTGTGGCTTCTTTGAGAAGACATCTGCTCTTTTTATAGACCCAAGGCGACGCATTAATGAGTAAACGGCTCATTTCAAACGTTCCATTGAATACTTTATTCATTTCCCATAATGGATACTGTCTCTGATGGACCCGATAAAGTACTCAGGCGTCGGATCTGAAACAAAAAGACTTCTTTGTTTTGCAAACTGAAAGTGTAAAAGGACTGAAAAATTTTCAGTACTTTTCAGAAGACGTTTTTCCTTTTTTATACTTTGAACATTTTTTTCGAAAAAATCATGTAACTCAATTTTTGACGTACTGGAATGTTTCTAATTGGGTTATGGTTTTATCGAAATCGTGTTTTAGGCTAAAACTTCAATTCTAATCGGAGTGACAGCCTGACCGAGTCCCAACTCTGGTCGCACTTTAGTTCTGACCGCGGCTCTGAAACTGATCGCGGAATCAGGGCAGGTCGCGGTGCTTTTTTTCTTAAAAGCGATTCTGATCACAGAACTAAAGTTTCCTGTGTATGAATGGTCGCGAACATAAAGTTTATGGCTATATTTTCGCACAGAAGATGTGGAGAATATTCATGAGAAATAAAGAACTTTTATTTCTTACATTCTTTACATACAAAAGGGATGCAGTCGATCAAAACATCGACTTGCTCTAAAAGAAGTTTACAAAGTTCCCCAAGGGACATGTTGTTGTCAGTAGGATTTACACTGGCAACCCCCAGGGAACTAGCAACTACCCTAAGTCTATCTATATCGTCCCTAACAACAGACGCACTATTGTCCCTAATCAAGTCAGAGAGTTCTCGCTGTTGCTGAGCGAAGTCCTTCTCTCGACGGAAATGGTGCGCCTCTTCTCGGGATCGATCAAGACATTCTGCTAAACGCAGAATCTTCAAGGCCATCTCCTCGGTCTTCTTCTCCAGGGCATTCTTCTCTTCCAGAAGAGTCTGTCTGGAAGGAAGAGATGGAGCAGCAGAAGGCTGATCGCTGGAGCCTCCTACCTCCTGCATTTTGCAAAAGTTAGTCATACTAACTAAAATTATCAGCAAAAGGGGAGAAGAATTGTTACCTGTCCCGGTGCATAACCCGTTAATACACCCATCTTGGGAGGAAGATCATCATATGGTGGAAAAGCAACCTTCCCATCAGAAGATTGCTTCGCCAACCCAATATGGCGATCATTTGATCGACGGATAGTCACCGCTTGCCGACCAGGATGTTGATCACCCAAAAGAATGGGAGAATTGAATGTGATGGGATCTTTCTCTAAGGATAAAGGCCTAACTTGCCGAGAGGCATGAACGGGGAGGGTCAAAGGAACTGAAGGAAGAAAGAAACTTGCTACATTCTTCACCTTTGTTCCACTAGAAGATCCTTCGTCGACCTTGGGTTTCTTCCTTAAGGGAGACAGGACTTCAATCGTTTGAGGCCTTTGTTCGACAATTTCCCCTTCATCGCTCTCAATGTCGATGATTTCATGATCTGCCATTGGGAGGAGTATGTGAAAAGGAAGGAGGCAGGATAACAAGAAAAGGACTTAGACGTGGAGGGAAATTGTGGAGTTTTACAAATCCAAGAGCCTGGTATTTATAGCCGCCTGGGTGACAGTTTGCATTCCAGGCGCCTCGGGTTTCGTCAAAGCATTTACAATTTTACCTCGAGATAAAAACAATTCTACGGCGCTATCATTGCCCGTCACGTAATGTCAGAACCCGTCTTGGGAAACCAACCGTTTTCACTTAGTGCGCCACTAAGTGGAAAAATTGAAGAGTCGGGTTAAAAATCCAATGCATGGTTTTAAAATTCGAAATAAACACGTCTCTTCGTTTTCTTCGAATTTGGGGGCTAGCTGACGAGGATTGACACCCGGGTCACTTCTAATAAACTTTTGGTTCAAGACAGGTTCGAACCAGACATGTATTTGGTTCGATGCGAACTCAAGCTATTTCTGAGGGGCATCACCATGAGGTCGCAAGCTTTACGCGATCAGGTCGTGGGTTTCGTGCGATCAGGCCGACAGCTTTGTGCGGTCAGAAGTTCGTATGCTATACGCGGACTGGACTGAATATCTGGGATGTTGCGCGGTCAGCCCATATTCCGCGGTCAGAACATTCTCGACCAAGGTGCTTGGAGTTTGTTCGGCTATCTTTATACCAGGATATTCCAAGCATCCCGAAGATTCCTCCACGTTGAAGACCAACCGTCAGAGGTTATTATATGCGGTTATTCATGATTAACACGTGTTAATAACCTCCGTGGAAGTTAACAGCGGTTCTTCAACAACCGCATCCAACCGTTTGCTGCAGTTTTCTTCATATGGCACCCTTTCGACCAATATAAAAAGGTGGCAAAGTACATCAAACGGGGCATCCAAGACATTTGGAAGAACCAGACTCCAAACATAAGCAAGATACAAGATATCTCGATCACTCAAACAGCCAAGTCTACGGCTTAGATTAGACAACACTTACAAGTCTCCTATAGCTTCTTTTTGTACACTTATATAAGGGAAACTTTCACCTGTGAGGTTTTCTCCCTGCTAGTTTGTAAAGCTTTATCTCATATAGTGAAATCCCAACAGGACGTAGGGCTTTTACTCCCACCATCGAGGGCCCGAACCTGTATAAATTTCTCTGTGCTCTTGTTCACCACTGTTCGGCATACCTTCCCGAAGGGTCATCTTGAAAGGTCTCACAATTACAAATTTTGCATAAGTTCGGCTGAGGACCCCGAGTCCGAATCGTCGACACCCACCCCTATTGCATCTTCCCATTACTGGTCACGGCTAGGGGTTTTATTTCATGAATATATATAAGTACATATATAATAGTTCATGGCTCACTATTTGATCATTTCACATTTCATAGGCATCCAGCCTAGTACTACCAATTCATAATTCAACCATTCTTTCACATGCAATATTATTTATATTCAAGTTCCACTACTACAGAAATTCTTTTCACTATCGGTTAAAAATCCACTCTACTATCGATTCTCTTACCAATAGTGATCGGCACGATAGTACAAACGTAGCACACTTCTATCGGTTGAAAACCATTAGTAAAACATCTACATTCCAAACGTTCACTAATCGCTAACGACTATTTCTTCTATCGGCTCGGATCTAAACTGATAGTATTGTTTAGGTTTTTTCTATCGGCTCAGATCTAAACCGATAGTATTGTGTAGGTTTTTTTTATCGGTTAGGTACTCGACACAGTTAGTACTGGAAACTTTATTCTATCGGTTGTAGTATATGAACTAATAGTACTGGAATATTTATTCTATCGGTTGTAGTATATAACCGATAGTACTATGTAGTTTTTCCTATCGGCTATGTACTCTACACAGTTAGTACTGGAATCTTTCACATATACATACAGCAATACAGAGATACATTGGATCATTCACAAATACACCAATATTTACAAATACACCAATATTCACATATTGAATTTGTTCACAAATACACTAATACAGTAATATACACATGCATTGGACAGATTGAATTTATTCACATATTGATCGAGTTTATTCACAAATATATCAATGAATCTATTCACATATTGAGTTTATTCACAAATACAGCAATCAACACATTCAATATATATTACACAAGTCAGTTACAATCGATCGTTGATAGCCACTTCTTCTATGACATATTGAGCCCAAATTGTTCGCAGCTCCCTCAATTGAGGCAACTCATATTGCTCTTTCAACATGGCGCTCTGCATATATGAGTGTATGAAGTTAGGAACGTACGTCACATCCAATTAATGTTCGACTTTGAGTCAGGAAAAATGGTTACCTTAGGGAATTGGGCAAAGTTTCTCCTGATCAGGTCATACATGAATCTCATGACATAGAAGCCACATTCCCACGATTGTGGCTGCTGATGGCACTGGGATAATTGCATATGCAAAGACATAAACCCACATTAACTTGAAAGAACTAATTAAGCTTAAATTAAAAGACTCATCATGAGTAGTTCCATCCGTATTAATTACTTCATATTCTTTCCAAGAAATTGTTGTGCCTTTCGACGTGGCATGCCTCCCTCCAGCACTAACATAATTTTTGAAAGCCTTGTATTTAATTTAGCATTGCCGGTTAATATGTTATCATTAATTAGCTAGTTAGAGAAAAATTTAAAACAACTATGTTACTTATGCGTCTATATGTGCCATGTGAGGGTGAAAACATGCGCCACCTTGTCGCTCATCGAATCGAGGTAATAGACCTCATTCATCCATGGGCAAATGACGGCGAGGACCTAGTGGCCCCTACATTGCATATATAAGCGAACCGTTTCATACATATGTTAGGCGTAACATACAAGAATGAGTTAAATTAGTAGGAAATGCACTACCTTTGGTGGTACGGCGCAAGGATGAACTCTCGGTCCTACTGCGCTAGTAGTGCCCTTGATATGTATTCCTCCGCATGTGCTTGGTCGTGCTCTACCATCGTGAGGCTTATTTTCTCTGGGTCGAGGAAACCCACCTTGTCACATGTCCTCATCGATGCCAGCCTATACATGCACCTGGATGCAAAGTAGACATTAGTAAGTAGTGCATACAAAGTGATTAGATTTATGAAATGAACTGTGATAACATCAGACAACAGCAAACTCACAGGACTCCAGTCCGTATGATGGACATATCAATCTCCTGCTAGTTGAGGAGGTCGAACAAATCCTCATGGGCCACCGATATGCTCCCGGCCTCACGGTGAAAATGACCTGGCCTGAAGTGAACCAAGAAGTTGATGTGGTGCCTAAACCGGGTCAGGTACCACTCATGGAGACTTCTTGTTATTTGATCCATATTGCGCAGAAGGTACTCCGACACGAGTGTGGACCCGTTCTTGAATGTACCCGGCTGGCTTTGTTTGGCCTTGCCTTTGGCCTTGCCCTTGCCTTTGGGTGGGGAGCGAGTGTATACCTTTGAAGGTTGGGGCGCGGTGCCGCCGGCCTCATTTGATGGAAAAGGGTTTGAAGCCGTCGGAGGAGGCATGGGGCCGAAGGAGCTCGGTCATGCGTTGTGGTGGGGGTGGTGTCCTCAGGAAGTGAGCTGGTATCCATTGTCCACTTGAAGTACGAACGCATAAGTTAGATTTTGCAAATTGAGTATATTAACTGAGTTGTAAGCTAGAATGGCTAGGGTTTACCTCTTGTAGTGTAACACCCTTCTTGGGCCACTGTATGTACGAGCCCAATGCCTCGCCAATTGTCCGCATTTCGTCCGTTGGGACGGGCAACGGAAAAGAGGTGTAGCCCGAGAGGGCCATGTCCACCTGTACCTTTGCGAATCCAGGGTGTTGACGAGGATTGACACCCGGGTCATTTCTAATAAACTTTTGGTTCAAGACAAGTTCGAACCAGACGTGTACCTGGTGATGCGAACTCAAGCTATTCTGAGGAGCATCACCATGAGGTCGCAAGCTTTACGCGATCAGGTCGCAGCTTTACGCGGTCAGACCATAAGCCTTGCGCGGTCAGAAGTCCGTAAGCCTTCCGCGGTCAGAAGTTCGTAAGCTATACGCGAACTACACATTCGGGATTTTGCGCGGTCAGCCAATATCCCGCGGTCAGAACATCTGTCGATTAGGATACTTGGGATCTATCTATTTCGGTTGCCCGTACAACAGGATATTCTAAGTATCCCGAAGATTCCTACACGTGGAAAATCAACCGTCAGAAGGTTAACACATACAGTTATCCATGAATTACACGTGTTTAACTTGCGTGGAGGTTAAGAGCAGTTCCAAAAAACCGCATCCAACCGTCCATGCAACCGTTTGATGCGGTTTCCTCTACATGGCACCCTTTCAAACAATATAAAAGGATGGCATGGAGCATCAAGCAAAAAGAGGAAGAAAATCATCCAAGTTAGCCAAGTCTACGGCACACCTCATATAGCATTTTAATAAGCCTTCTTTGGCCTATCTTTGTACATTCTTACAGAAAAAATCCTCGCCTGTGAGGATTTTTCCTCCATTTGTAAACCTTTTACCACACTTAGTGAAATCTCAACAGGACGTAGGGCTTTTACTCCCACCATCGAGGGCCCGAACCTGTCTCAACTCTCTGTGCTCCTGTTCACTATTGTTCAGCATACCTTCCCGAAGGGTCATCTTGAAAGGTCTCATCGTTATAAATTCTGCATAAGTTCGGCTGAGGACTCCGAGTCCGAATCGTCGACAGCTGGCGCGCACCGTGGGGCCTTTCTCAAGGCGTCCGAATTGAAATTCGGAGGTTCGCTGAAACATGGCTGGAGCATATGATTCCGAGAACGATTTCGATCTCGAGGATTATGCCCATATACCCATGCCTTCTCCAAGCGATCCTGTTCCGATGGAAGAGGTCGAAGGCCAGAATCTTCCACCGGTTGAATCATCTCCCCAAGTCATGTTAATCGACCAGGAGGTAACTGGCACAAGGTCAGAACCCACAGAGGTTCTTAATGTGCTAGGCGATGAATCCAGCCCGTCATATGATCCCGCTGAGGGAAAATATGATGGTGACCCTGAAGTTAGCCCAGGAAGGTTCGACCCTGATAACCTCCACCGTCTCTTTGATTTCGAATCTGACTCAGAACAGATCAAGATGTTCTCCCCATCGACGACCTCTCTCCCTAGGCAGTTTGCTGCGTTGTCGGAGGAAACTCCCGATCAACAGGCCGCCAGGGAAGAACAAGATCGCAAACAGAAGGAGGAGCAAGATCTCGAGCAACAGAACAACGAACTGCGCAGGACTGCCCTAGAGGCTCTTCAAGATGCGCAGGCTCGTTACGATGCTGCCCCGAGTTCTTCTCGACGGTCGCGTGGTCGTAGACGTGACCAGACTCCTTCCTTACCACCGGAGCATTTCCCAGTGGACGAAGAAATAGTAACACCTGGTGCCCCTAGGAGAAGTACCCATGGTCGACTGCGATCTATCGCGGAGGTCATGCGTAATTTTCCTCCTACGGTCACGGATGCACAGAGACCGGCCTTTTTCAGGATCCTGGCGGAAAGACTGGACGAGGTCGCATCAGAGGCGACCCCAACAGCTTCTTCCCGTTCAGTGACACATCCCCGTGAACGAGATGGTCCTCATTTTGGCTCTGGCCGACGGAGTTACCCGCCACCTTTACCGTCCCGACAGGACAAATATCGGCGAATGCAGGACTCTCGTAGTAGGGATCGAGTTCCCGTTCACTCTCGTTTGGGACCCCGAGTAACCCCGCCATTAAGTCAGTTTGCTCGAAACCCGACCGAAAGTCGCAGGACGGTTCACGGTCCTTACGTTGGTTGCAAAGCTTTCTCGCCTGGCCTACGAGCAGTCGTTTGGCCCGATAAGTTTCGACCAGGGGCCATTGAGAGGTTTGATGGAACTCAAAACCCATCTGAGTTCCTTCAGATCTATATCACTGCCATCCAAGCAGCAGGAGGCGATGACAAGGTCATGGCCAACTACCTGCCAACAGTCCTCGTAGGACCGGCTAGAACCTGGTTGTTCAATCAGCCTGAGGGCTCTATCTATAATTGGGAAATGCTATGCGATGCCATCCTCAGCAATTTCCAAAACTGTTACCAAAAGCCGGGTAAGGAGGACGACTTGCATAGACTGCGGCAAACTTCGACCGAAACGCTTCGGCAGTTTGTCAAGAGGTTTGTCGGGGTAAGAAATACCATCCCGAACATATCTGATGGCTCCGTAATCAGGGCATTTAAGCATGCCGTTCGATACCGGAGATTCACTGAAGACTTGCTCATCCACCCTCCTCGATCAGTGGCCGATCTGTTCGATATGGCTGATCGATACTCCGATGCAGCCGAGGCAGTCGAATGGAACCGAATGGTTGATAAGGGGGACCTACCGCCCCAACCAGGCTTCAAGGACGCCAAGAAAGAAGATTCAAGCAAAAAGCCGGAGTCTTCACCGGGTGGGAAGTCAAAAAAGTCGAAGAGGAACCGCTCTGGACAGTACCGTGAGGTCGCAGTCGCGGAGAAACCACCTTCGACCAAAGGTAATAAGTCTTCTTTTAAAAGTAAAACTGCTTCTGGCGGCCGGGATTCCGACCAGCCAGAAAAATCAACTAATCCGCAGGAGTCCAAAAGGTGGTGTCCACTCCACAATTCCGCAGGCCACGATCTCAAAAACTGCAGGAGTTGGTTGAAACAGCTGGATGATTTCTTCCAAGGAGCTGGGCCAATGCCAACCTTACCGTCTAAAGAGCAGGCGTGCGGGGTTAGAGACGTCGATGGAGACGAAGAAATGGCTTACCAGGTACCTCAAAATCATGTTAATGTCATTTTCGGAGGTTCCTCCTCTTTCGTTTCCAAAAGGCAGTTTAAAACCTTTTGCCGAGAGGTTAACCAAACGGAGATATCCCTTGGCGAACCTCAATATCCCCGTTGGTCGGATATGCCTTTGACGTTCGATCGCGCTGACTGTCCTGTGGGGCTAACTCGACCATTGAGGCTACCTCTGGTTATTACCCCAATCATCAGTAACGCGAGAGTCGAAAGGGTCCTGATTGATGGGGGAAGTTCCCTTGATCTTTTATTGGTCAAGACACTCGACGAGATGCAAATTCCTCGTTCGAAGATCAAGCCCATAATCCATCCGTTTTATGGGATAATCCCAGGCCCCTCCATGATGCCATTGGGACAAGTGGTCCTCCCGGTCACTCTGGGAGAACCAGATAACTTCCGAACAGAATTGGTTACTTTCGATGTAATCGATTGTGATTCAGCTTATAATGCAATCTTTGGCAGGCCGACTCTTGCTAAGTTCATGATGGCAACGCACTATGCTTATCAGTGCGGGAAATTGCCTGGCCCCAAAGGTGTCATTTCGGTCCGAGGAAGTCGCAACGTGGCGCTCACGTGCGATCAGCTATCTTTGGAGATGGTCGATCAACTTCCCCTCCGGGATGCTCAGGTCGCCACCATCGCCACCGATGCGATCAGAGCTGCTCCTCGACCAGATGAGAAACTCAAACAAGTTCCTTTGTACCCAAATGACCCATCCAAGACAATTCGGGTTGGGTCAGCCCTGGATGACAAATAGGAACTCGACCTCGTTGCTTTCCTCCGGGCTAACGCAGACGTGTTTGCGTGGAAACCGTCCGACATGCCCGGTGTCCCAAGGGAAGTAATTGAGCACAGGTTAGCAATTCGACCTGGACAACGACCAATTAAGCAAAAGCTCAGGCGTTTTGTCACCGACCGACAGGAAGCCATCCGAGAAGAGTTAGACAAACTCTTACAAGCCGGGTTTATCCGCGAAGTGAATCACCCGGACTGGCTCGCCAATCCGGTCATGGTCCGCAAGTCAAATGGCAAGTGGCGCATGTGCGTCGACTATACTAGCCTCAAGAGTGCCTGTCCGAAGGATGACTTTCCCCTTCCCCGCATCGACCAGCTGGTTGACTCCACTGCGGGTTGCGAACTGATGAGTTTTCTGGATGCCTACTCAGGATATCATCAAATTAGCATGGTAGAAGACGATGAAGAGAAAACTGCCTTCATCACCCCGTTTGGCTCATACTGCTACGTCAGGATGCCGTTCGGTCTCAAGAACGCTGGTTCCACGTACCAGCGCTTGATGCGAAAGACCTTTCTTTCCCAGATAGGGCATAATCTCGAAGCATATGTAGACGATTTGGTTGTAAAAAGCACCAAAAGATTGTCTCATTTGGACGATCTCGCTGAAACCTTCTGTAACTTGAATCGCTTTGGAATAAAATTGAACCCGGAGAAATGTTCTTTCGGAGTTTCTTCAGGAAAGCTTCTTGGTTTCCTTGTGTGTTCCAGGGGCATTGAGGTTAATCCTGAGAAAATCAGAGCTATTGAACAAATGAGGTCGCCTTCGACCATGAAGGATGTTCAACGCCTGGCTGGTCGCATGGCGGCTTTAAGTCTCTTCATATCACGATTAGGCGAAAGGGGACTACCTTTCTTTAAAGCCTTGCGGAAAGATCATAACTTCACGTGGTCCGACGAGGCCGAAAAAGCGTTTCAGGAGGTAAAAACATATCTTTCCAGTCCGCCAGTACTGGTGTCTCCTGAAAAGGAAGAACCATTACTTCTGTATTTGGCGGCCACCCCACACGCGGTCAGCGCAGTTCTGATCGCGGAAAGGGAAGGAGTACACAGACCCGTCTACTATGTGAGCGAAGTACTTCATGGTCCTAAGGAGCGCTACCTTGAGGTCCAGAAGATACTTTACGCGCTACTGATGGCTTCCCGTAAGCTACGACATTACTTTCAAGCACACAAGATCACAGTACCCTCCTCTTTTCCTTTAGGGGATATTGTCCGAAATCCGGAAAAATCTGGTCGAATCACCAAATGGGCGGTCGAATTCGGTGCCTTCGAGATCCTTTTCACCCCTCGCACGGCGGTTAAGTCTCAGGTTTTGGCCGACTTTGTGGTCGAATGGACCAACCCTGAGCCACCCATGCAGTTGGCAAAGGAACTGGAGTGCCCCGATTATTGGACAATGTAGTTTGACGGCTCCCGTAGTTTTCAACACTCGGGGGCTGGAATAGTCTTAGGTACGCCCCAGGGCGAACAGCTTAAGTATGTCATTCAACTACACTTTGTTGCAACCAACAACGCAGCAGAGTATGAAGATCTTCTTGCAGGGCTCCGGGCAGCAAAATTGCTCGGAGTCCGTCGATTAGTGGTGAGGGGGGACTCACAGCTAGTCGTAAACCAGGTAAACAAGGAGTACAGCACCTCCGGTGAGACAATGGCTCATTACCTGGGGGAAGTGAGGAGATTGGAAAAACACTTCAGTCACTTCGAAGTCCAATACATCCCGCGAAAGGACAACATTCTCGCAGACCAATTATCCAAAATTGGATCCTCACGCTCATCCGCTCCGGCAGGAGTGTTCATTGAACACTTGGACCATCCTTCGATCATGACTTCGGTCGAGGATGATCCGGCAATAGCCTTCGTTGCCAACCTCGGTCAGGAACAAGATTGGACTCATCCATTGAGGGTCTATCTTGAACATGGGACCCTACCCGAGGACGAAACCAAAAGCGATCGGTTAATTCGAAAGGCGCGCCTGTACAAACTCATAGATGGGGTTATGTACAGAAAGGGTACTCAAGGAGTATTCATGCGCTGCATATCTCAGGAGGAAGGAAAATCCCTCTTGAAAGAAATACATGACGGTGTATGCGGTGCACACGCGTCATACCGAACACTGGTCGGAAAAATTTTTCGACAGGGATTCTACTGGCCTTCGGCACTCGATGATGCCAAGTTCATGGTCAAGATGTGTCCACAGTGTCAGTTTCATGCAAGACAGGTTCATCAACCTGCTTATGCATTGCAAACTATTCCTCTCGCATGGCCCTTCGCGATCTGGGGAATGGACTTCGTCGGTCCTATGCCACAAGCGGTCAATGGGTACAGGTTTCTGTTCGTAGCCATTGACATGTTCACAAAGTAGATTGAGGCCGAACCAGTACGAAATATTACTGCATCAGCCGCACAAAAGTTCTTTCACAAGAACATTGTGGCACGATTTGGTGTTCCAAATCGTCTCATCACAGACAACGGTTCTCAGTTCGCTAGCGGTCTCTTCCTAGACTACTGCGATCAGATTGGGACTAAGGTGTGCTTTGCTTCCGTGGCACATCCACAAAGCAATGGTGCCGTAGAACGGGCCAATGGGCAAGTGTTGCAAGGCATCAAAAAACGTGTTTTTGATCCCCTCAAGACCCGCTCGGGGGCTTGGGCAGACGAGCTCTATACTATTCTATGGGCACTACGGACTACCTCTAGTCGAGCCACCGGTGAGACACCCTTCCATTTGGTCTATGGGGCCGAGGCTGTGTTGCCTATGGAAGTCAGTATTGGATCTGTTCGCACGAATCAATTCGAACAGGTCAACCAATCCGAACATCGATCGCAAGATCTCATCCTCCTGGAAGAACGGCGTGATCGCGCCCTGATCAAGTCCGCGGTATACTTGCAGGCTCTACGCAAGTATCACAGTAAAAAGGTGCGACCACGTGATCTCAACGTCGGTGACTTGGTTTTACGAAAGATTCAAGACCAGTCTAATCGCAACAAATTCTCCCCAAAATGGGAAGGTCCTTATAGTGTTGTCTCAGTGCTGCAACCAGGATCTGCGCGGTTAGCCATGGAGGATGGTCGGATTTTGTCCAATACTTGGAACATCGATCAACTTCGCAAGTTTTACGTGTAAGTACCACATCCCTTTTCCTGTTCAATTAGCATCTTTTCATAAAAAGCATGTCTTGTTTTCATACAATGAGTGTTTTCTTTAAGCCCAAATTATACAAATTCGACCTGGGGCTGATCGCCGGCGGTTAGGTTACTACAGCATTTTTTAACCGGATTCGCTGGTCGATCTCATGATCACTTCCAGATAAGTCGCTCCTAAATAAGCCGTTTCTCAACGCACACGGGACTATCTGGCAAGTCTTCGGTCATCTGGGTGGCTACCAGTTTGCAATAAGGTTAAAATGTTATTTTAATCTTGACCATCGGCTTGAAGCGCATATCCCTGGTCATCATACTTATGTTTTCCCCTCTGCTTAAAATACTAAGGCTCCAGTATTCACAAAACAGAGGCGGGGGCTAGAGGAGTATACTTATAGTATGAAACTTATGATGTGAATATGCACTTTCTTTTGAAAAAATAGTTTTACATACATGGCATTGTAATTACAATTGTTGGGTTACAAAATGTAAGGATCATTCGATCCTCAGCTCAGCCAAGAGTTTGTCAACGAAGGGCTTAACTTCTTCAATAACGGCGTCAAGCAGTTCTTCACTCTCGACCTCAACTGGTCCCACCAGCGCGCTCAGATTTGCATCTGGGCCATGGTGAAGTCGAACCCGGCTGAGTACGGCAGAAGCGGCTGATCGGACTCTCGTCCTGATTATCTCTTCACGTCGCCGTAAATCTCCAGGGAGATATTCGAGCAGTGATTCTGCTTGAGTTGTGAGCAATGATGCCCAATCGCTGACACTTGGGTCGTCCTTCCTCAACTCTACCACGTTGGTATTCAAAAGGCTGGCCACGGCCTTCAGTTTTTCGAAGACCAGTAGGCTCAACTCTTTGACCGCTCGGTCGGTATGGTTGAGCGAGGACTCGAGAATCATCTTGTCCTGGCCGAGCTGTGTAATGCGACCTGCTTGCGCTGTACAGAGAAAAGAGGTTATTAACAAGAAACGGCTTTAAGTCTTCTCAAGTTGAGAATCGACTTACCAGCATTCTCAGACTGAAGTTTATTGATTTCAGTCCGTAGTTTCTTGAACTCTGTAACTGAGTTCAGCCTCATCTTGGCTAACTCTTTTTTCAAGAATGTAACCTCTCTGCAGCAAAATCAGGTCAGTCACAATTAAAGCCTACTTATATTAACAGAAGAATGACGATCCTCACTTGCGCAAGCCGTCACGATCTTTTTGAACAGCCGCCATGCTAGCCATTGCAGCATGCGACTGACTCGTCACCCATGACAAGCCCTGTGATACAAAGCAAGAGAGTTAAGTATGCTCTAAAGGCGATTCAAGCGCCGAAACAGGGGTGATCATACCGTCATAAACTTATTTAAAGCGGCATCATCCATGCTAGCAGGAATCCTTGCTAGCGCGCCGGAAGTGCCTGCGACAGGGACAGTTGATGGGAGTGCCGGTCGGACGCCACCCCCAGAGACTACTGGTTGTGACCCGATCCCTGTACTTGTTTCACCTCCCGCGGTCCGGACAACTTCCTGAACCGCGGGAGCAGAGCGCTCTTCATTAGAGGCTCCCTCATCAGCCCTAATTTCAACCTCCCCAGTGGCAGTTGAAGGGTTAGGCGCTATCATTACCCGTCACGTAATGTCAGAACTCGTCTTGAAAAACCAACCGTTTTCACTTAGTGCACCACTAAGTGGAGAAGTTAAAGGGCCGGGTTAAAAATCCAATGCACGGTTTTTAAATTCGAAATAAACACGTCTCTTCGTTTTCTTCGAATTTGGGGGCCAGCTGACGAGGATTGACACCCGGGTCATTTCTAATAAACTTTTGGTTCAAGACAAGTTCGAACCAGACATGTACCTGGTGATGCGAACTCAAGCTATTCTGAGGAGCATCACCATGAGGTCGCAAGCTTTACGCGATCAGGTCGCAGCTTTACGCGGTCAGACCATAAGCCTTGCGCGGTCAGAAGTCCGTAAGCCTTCCGCGGTCAGAAGTTCGTAAGCTATACGCGAACTACACATTCGGGATTTTGCGCGGTCAGCCAATATCCCGCGGTCAGAACATCGGTCGATCAGGATACTTGGGATCTATCTATTTCGGTTGCCCGTACAACAGGATATTCTAAGTATCCCGAAGATTCCTACACGTGGAAAATCAACCGTCAGAAGGTTAACACATACAGTTATCCATGAATTACACGTGTTTAACCTGCGTGGAGGTTAAGAGCAGTTCCAAAAAACCGCATCCAACCGTCCATGCAACCGTTTGATGCGGTTTCCTCTACATGGCACCCTTTCAAACAATATAAAAGGATGGCATGGAGCATCAAGCAAAAAGAGGAAGAAAATCATCCAAGTTAGCCAAGTATACGGCACACCTCATATAGCATTTTAATAAGCCTTCTTTGGCTTATCTTTGTACATTCTTACAGAAAAAATCCTCGCCTGTGAGGATTTTTCCTCCATTTGTAAACCTTTTACCACACTTAGTGAAATCTCAACAGGACGTAGGGCTTTTACTCCCACCATCGAGGGCCCGAACCTGTCTAAACTCTCTGTGCTCCTGTTCACTATTGTTCAGCATACCTTCCCGAAGGGTCATCTTGAAAGGTCTCATCGTTATAAATTCTGCATAAGTTCGGCTGAGGACTCCGAGTCCGAATCGTCGACAGGTCTCATAACACAAAATGAAATACTATTTGTTATGAAAAATAAACCGATAGTAGAGATTAATTTCATATCGGTTTGGAAATTGAAACCGATAGTAGAATACAGTGTTATTGACTTCCTGAGAACAATTACAGATGGGTCTCAGTACATCATTTTGCACTTGTAAAGACACCTGAAACCCCATGCAAATGACTTCCAATAATTTTGAAATAAATTAACAGTAAAGACCAATCATGGAATGAAAATTTGCAGTTTTCATATTGAATTGTGAAAAGAATCAATTATTGCTCAAATCAAGTATATACTCCAATTGAAATGAAAATTTGCATAAATGATTCTCAATGCATCATGTATGTTTCCCAAAGAATTTTTGAAAAATGATTTGAAGAATTCTTCGATTAAAGATCCAAGTAATATACGTCACTTACATATTGCAAATTAGTCAAGAATGGTTGTCCACCTATAATCCTTCTTCGTGGTCGTCTCGCAGGTGACTTGTTTCGTCAATATCTTCGGTAGGGACAGATTGAATAATTCCATCTAAAAATCGAGGTAGTTCGTCGAACTGATCATACTCTTCATCATCCACAACGTCTTCGACCCCAACAATACGTCTCTTACTGTGAAGGACAACATGCAACTTTGGGTTGGCCGGGTCAACGATGTAGAACACCTGTATGGCTTGCTCAGCAAGTATAAATGGATCATCTTGGTGTGCAACTCTACTAAGATCGACGAGAGTAAACCCATAATTGTCGACTTTAACACCTCGAGGGATTTCGACCCATTGGCATTGAAACAGAGGAATCTTAAGTAATACATAATCGAGCTCCCATATTTGCTCAATAACACCGTAATATGCGTCGAGTGCCCTTACTACCCTGGCATCCTCCGAAATAGCAAGTAGTGTCACTCCACTACATTGCATAGTACTCTTCTCGTCCTGAGTTCTTGTGTAAAATTAATAGCCGTTGATGTCATAACCCTACCAAGTCCCTACAGTAAATCTAGGCCCTTTGGCCAACCATGTAACAACTTCATCTACGTCGCCCTCAGAAGCTTGCAAGACTCTATTTTCGATCCACCCAGCAAACTTCCTGTTATGTTCTCTGGTGACCCAAATCTCTGGCTTCAAAGGATTCTGTTTCCGTAACATTTCCTTGTGCTCGTGTATGTATGGCTCCACCCCCATCATGTGCTGTAAGAACCAAAAATGGGCTTTTGCATACAGATCACTAGAGGGGATGACTACTTTAAATCCAATCGTTCCAATGCCCTAAACCTGCCCTCATGCCGGGACGTAGGAACGCCAATTGGGTCAACCCCGGCCATATAGTTGGTGCAAAATTCGATCACCTCCTCGGCGGCATAACCTTCAATGATACTGCCCTCAAGCCGATGTCGATTCCTTACATATCCCTTCAAGATACCCATAAATCTCTCAAATGGATACATGTAGCGCAGGAACACGGGTCCACAAAACTTAATTTCTCTGACAAGGTGAACAATTAGATGGACCATAACATCAAAAAAAGATGGAGGGAAATACATCTCCAGCTGACAAAGAGTTGTAGTCACATCGCGTTGCAAATCGTCCAGTCCATCCAGATCAATTACCTGCATGGACACAGTTGCAGCAAATATTCAGATCCAAAAAATCTGACAAGTTCCACTAATGGAGCTAATTAACTTGCTAGGAGTACACGCTTACGTACCTTGCCAGATATTGTGTTGAAGAAATAACATAGCTTTGTAATTGTCTCTCTGACTTTGACTCGGAGAATGCCTCTGATAGCAATGGGAAGAATTTGTGACATCAGTACATGACAATCATGGGATTTCATACCAACCAGTTTCAAGTCTTTCATGGACACAAGTTTTTTCAAGTTCGCAGAATACCCGCATGGAACTTTGACACCATGTAGGCACTGACAGAGTTCTGTTTTTTCTCTTTTTGACAAAGCATAGCAGGCCGGGGGGAGGTATGTCCACTTTCCCTTCTCCAATGGTGCAAGCTCAGTCCTTATGCCCATGTCGAGCATGTCACGGCGAACGTTGATGCCATCTTTTGTCTTTCCTGGAATGTTCAACAACAAACCAATCAAACTGTCACAAACATTTTTCTCCAAGTGTATGACATCAATGCAATGTCGAACTTGTAAGTGCTCCCAATATGGCAGATCCCAAAGAATTGATCTCTTCTTCCAAACATTTTTTCCTGGAGGTTTAGAACATTTACCGAACTCAACTTTGATGTCCTTCATGCGCAAGTAAAGCTCCTTACCAGTCACAAACACTGGGACTGATCCTTTCTCAGGCTTCCCATTGAATGACTTCCTCTTCTTATGGTAGGCGTGATGCATCAGAAGGAATCTGCGGTGACCCATGTACACTGTTTTTCTGCAGTTCGATAACCACATGCTTTCAGTTTCATCCAGGCAAATAGGACAAGTCTTGCCTTCTTTTGTACTATACCCCAACAAATTTTCATAAGCTGGGAAATCATTTAAGGTGCAAAATATGATGGCCCGCAACATGAAATTCTCTCGCTTATGTGCATCCCACACCCGCACCCCTTCGCTCCACAATTTATGTAAGTCCTCGACTAACTGTGATAGAAACACGTCAATATCATTCCCGGGTTGTCTGGGTCCTAAAATTAGTAACGACATCATGATGTACTTGCGCTTCATACATAACCAAGGAGGAAGATTGTAGATGCATAAAAGAACCGGCCAAGTGCTATGTCGACTGCTCATATTTCCGTGTGGATTCATACCATCCGTACTCAACCCAAACTTTATATTCCTCACTTCGCCGCCAAACTCACCGAATGTTCTGTTAATGTTTCTCCATTGAATAGAATCAGCTGGATGTCTTAGTTTTCCATCTTGTTTCTGACCTTCAACATGCCAACGCAAGTACTTCGCATCTTTCGGATTTGCAAACAGCCGTTTCAATCTAGGAATCGCAGGCAAATACCACACAGTTTTGGCCGGAGGCCCTTTCTTTACCTCATCACATCCATTGTGATAAATTCTGTCCCCATGCTTATACCGTGATGCACCGCATCTTGGACAAACATGCAAATCCTCGTACTCGTTAAGGTACAGAATACAATAATTTGGGCATGCATGTATTCTTTCGATTTCCATTCCCAACGGACATAATAGTTTTTTGGCCTGATAAACCGATCTTGGCAACTCATTTCCCTCTGGAAGCATGTCCGTTAACAGATCCAATAGTGCCGTGAAACTCTTATCGCTCCAACCGTTGCTTGCCTTCAAGTTATATAATCTCAACACAGAAGACAACTTTGTAAATTTTGCACATCCGGGGAACAAAAGCTTCTCAGAATCAACAATTAATTTATCAAATTTAGCTAAATCGTTTTCACTGTAATCTTCTTCTACATCACGTAATATTTCATCTAAATTGTCATCATCTACATGGACTTCCGAATGAACATTACCAATGTTCTGATCATGATCATCATTACTGCAATCCACTTCCGGGTGCTGCTGAGTGGTAGCGGTACTCGTTTCCTCAAGATCTTCACCATGCCATATCCAACTGGTATAGCGTGCGTTAAAACCACGACGAATCAAATGACTCCTAATCTGATAAGAGTTGCCGAACCTTTTTAAGTTCATACAATCTATACAAGGACAATGCATATCTTTCTCTCCCTTCTTCACCTTTTCTTGCTCAGCAAATTTAATAAACCCATTCACACCCTCCAAATACTCAACAGTAGTACATTTTATTCCATACATCCAATATTCTCGATCCATCTACAATTATTTCACAAAATTGACAAATTAAAATAAATAATTAATGACTCAGGGCATGCATATATGCATGAAACATCATCAATTAACTAGACCATATGTGTGTACAGCTACTTAATTACATTAAATAGATATGTATGAAACCCTAATTAACTTGATGCATTAATTGGAAGAGCCAGCTAGCTAGCTGCTTAATTTCAGCAAGCTATAGCTAGCCAGCCAACCTAGCCTTCTAGCTAGTTTGGAGCTACATGTATCTAGTTTAATGAATTGCAAGTAGAGAGAGAGAGGGAGAGTGTGAAAGAGTGATCGAGAGAGAGAGAGAGGTGATGAGAAGATGACAATACCGAGGGGGATCGAATTATCAACCTGTCAGCAAGCCTCTCCAGATCACTCTAGCTTGGAGCGTGGATGCACGTACGGTAGAAATGATTCCAACATGCAGAGCGCAGAGCAGGGGTCGACCTAATTAAGTTGTACAATTTTACTATCGGTTCAAAAACACAAACCGATAGTAAAATAAGGTCCCCACTGTCATAACAATTAGTTTATATGACGTCATTTTACTATCAGTTTGCTTTATACAACTGATAGTAAAATGTACTATATTATATCGGTTTGTACAGTAGTAACCGATAGTAAAAAGTCCGTAATTTCACTATCAGTTACGAAAGAAAAACCGATAGTACTATTTCATCTATTATACCGGTTGGTACAGTACGAACCGATAGTATAAAGTCCATAATTTTACTATTAGTTACGAAGGAAAAACTGATAGTTCTATTTCATCTATTATATCGGTTGGTACAGTAATGACCGATAGTAAAAAATATTTGCATTTCACTAACAGTGTACCAGTGTATAACAAATAGTAAAAAGCCTCTTCTCCGCCGCTGTCGTCCTATTCTATCGGATTTTTCCCAGATTGCATATAACCGTTAGAAGATGTGGGTTAGTGGATTGCATTTCTGTAGTAGTGGTCATATCATAGCAACTCATAACATATAGGTTCAAGATGATCAAGACTATGACTTGCCTTCCGCATCGTAAAAATCAGCAGTTGATGTTGGGTCGACAGCGAAGTCCTTGAACTCAGCTTCTGGATCTGCTCGGCGACAAACAAGCATACAATAATTACTAACTATGTTAAAATGATTTATGATCTATATGCATATATGCTTAGAAGAATAACTGACGATACTGAAGATGATTGGGATTGCAAGCTGAACTGAGTTGAGATTCTAGGGTTTCAAGGAGTTTGGCTAAGGATGGGTGTTAGATGCTCTTAGGGTTTCAAGGTTGCAATGAAGATATCAAGGCTCTGACATTGCTTCAAGGAAAGCTAGAGAGCTTATCTCAAGTTGTGACAAAAGAAGAAAATGTAGATCACAACTCTACAAATTCAGTGGACAAAGTGGTTTCTAAATTGCACAAACAGAAGTGGGTAAACAAGGTCAATGCCATTGGCTAGCGTGCACTGACATAGTGCTGACAATGTCAAAAACTAGGGCTTAGCAGCAAATGCAGCTCAAGGCTTCATCTCCTGCACCAATTATGTCTAGGAGACAGGCTCAAGTAACAGAAACACAATGCAAGTGGTTTGAAGACCTACGATGGCCGGACGGTGACGAATTCCAGCGAAGAAACACGGTGACCGAACTGTACAAGACAACTTCTACTCAAAGTTTTGGCATGGCTACAACTCTCGATCTGGGCCGATCCAGGTGTCGAGCTAGAAGAAGAAAATGCTTAGGAGTTCAAGGCACACGCACTGGACAAAGTGGATAGGGCTGAAACGGCTGAGAATAACTTTCCGGTGGCCGGCGCCGGAGAAGAAGGCACTGGAATTGGGGGTTTTTGATACAAGAGGTTTGAACTTAATTCCTTGCTTGGAGAGTGATAGAGGGATACGAGGAAGCTACTGGTGAAGTCAATTTGACTGGAGGATCGTCGATGTAGCCTGGCGACTAGAGCCGACGACTGGTGAAGCTCAAAATCAGGAAAAGCTTCAATTTGAGTTCAATTGGGGATTCTGAGCTTACAGGCTTGCTAAACTCAGTTCACTAATCATTTTAGTCTACTGATTCGAGGGCTAATTTTGGCTGAACCAAGCTGCATTGCCAGAACAGAGCAAATAGAAGATTCTGGTGATCACTGGCGATGAGGGGCACGGGGGTTCAATTAAATGATTCAGCACAGAGAGTTTGATGAGGAGAACTCACTGGTGGCTTCAATTTGAAGGTTGGTGCAATGGGGCGTGCTGGCACCGTGAGCCTTCGTGCTGAGCTCGCAGGAGAAGAAGATGAAGGTGCGGCAATTTGGGACTTAGCCGATTTCTGGTGAAGTGGAGATGACACAGGGTGTTGGATTGCTTAAATAGGCCAGGGCGAAGCTGGCGAGGAGGGAACAACAAGGGAATTGGAGCCGGGGACTTGACTGGCTGGGCGCAGGTGCGACAACGGTGAGCGGTGATGCGACGGCGCGCAGGCGGTGCAACAGCTTTGCCAGCAGCGGTCGGGGCGCGTTGGAACTTGACGCCGGCCGATTCAAGTGGTGGCAACAATGGCTGGCACGGCAAGGCGACGTGGCATGGAGATACTAACAAAAGTTACTGCTACTGCTGCTGGTCGCGCGCGGAAGCAGTTGTAGGTCGTCGACGCTGCCATGACGACGGCTGAGGCGCGGACACGTGCGCATATGCAAACACTAGCATGCACGGGCACAGGCGCAAGTGAGGCTTGGCCGGCGGCGAGCAAACACGGCGCACAAGCACGACGAGGTTGTGGTCGAAAACACAGCTGCTGCTTTGGTCAAATCTGGACTGATTTGCAATTTTTTATTCTTGGCTTTGGGCTGATTTGTAAATCTGGAGATTTGGATGGTTAGGGTTGAATTTGATTTTACTGATTTGGCAAACTTAATTCAACTAATAATTTGGCACAGATAGAAGATGAAATTTGAAACATTTGAATGGTTTTTGAGTGAAATTGATAATAGGGTAAATTAGGGTATCTGAAATCTGGATTTTGTCAAATGTTAAAATTCTGGGATTTAGGATTTGATTTTGACATACTCATATAAGAAGATTTTGTGTTGAATGGCATTTGGGAGGTGTTCCCTGAATCAGATTTGGATTTGGAGTTGATTTGCAACATTTAGCCTTTTCAGGCTTCTGGAAAATCTAGAAAAGGACTGATCTGCGATACGTCTTGGACTGATTTGTGAAAAGGGTTTAGATGATGAAATCTGGCTGTCAACTTTTTGGATTAAGGTATTGGCATACCCTTGATCATAATCCTGATATAGTTTGGTCTGAATTTGGTCAAGATTTTGATTAAATCTGAATTTCTGATACTTAGGGTATTTGGGGTAATATAATATGTTTCTATTTTTGAAAACAGAAAGGAGTTAATAAATCTGGGAGTTAGAGATGGAATTGAATTTGGGTTCTGAAGTTAGGATAGATAGTAGATCAAATTTGAAAAGTCAGATCTTGATTTGGGTCTACAAGATAAATTTTAAAATTTTGGGCTTAGAATAGAATAAAGCTGGGACTGATTTGGCTGATCTAGAAGAAACATATGCATGCATGACTTTTTATGCAAAAGAATTTTCACCCCATACCCAGGGTGTTACAGCTGGCGTTCCCCCAGTGGCTCGCCTGACTTCCCGGCGCGCCCTACTCGAAGCTCTTGTGGAGGGCCAACTCCGCGCCCAACACTCGATGGACGAACTTCTCCGCGTCCTCACGCGGCCGCCGGCCCCTGTCTATCCGCTCCAGTTCCCATTCATGGGGGCAATGCTCCCGTTTATGGGACACCCAGTGGCCCCTCCGTCCCTCGGAGGCCAGGTTGCTCCCGGGACCTACGATTCCATCGGGGATTACGCTCCCCCGGCGGGTCCATCATCTGGAGCCTTCCCGACCCGGGGAGCGCTCTCGACGCCGGGGGCTTACCCTGTCCCCAGGGCCTTCCCCATGCCGGTGGTTCACTCCGCACTGGGGGTCTTGCCAAGGCCCGGAGTCGGCTTCGTCCGACCGGTTGCGTCCGTCGCGCCGGAAGTGGCCCGCCGGAAGCAGCCCGCCGCACGGCTCCCACGCCACCGCTGGATCTCCCACATGAGGCCCCCCTCTCCGGTTCCGAGCGGCACTCCCGGGGACTGCCCGGTGAAGAGGATTGATACCTGAGCTAGTTCAAATAAATGCATGACTGGTTCAAGACAGATTCGAACCAGATGAGTGTCCGTTGATGCGAAATCAAGTTGCTCCGAGAAGCGCGAACATATGATCACAGGCTTTACGTAATCAGACCGTTGACAGTGCGCGGTCCGGAGTTCATAGATGATGCGCAGACAGAAGATCGCAGATAGTGCGCGGTCAGATGATTACAAGCAATACGCGGTAAGAACACCTTCGACCAGGAGACGCGGGATATCCCGAGTATCCCGAAGATTCCTCCATGTATAGAGACAACCGTCAAGAGGTTAGTACGTGCAGTTATTCCTTAATAACACGCGTTAATCCTGCGTGGAGGTTAAGAGTAGTTATCAAAACTGCACCCGAGCAACTGTTCGATGCCGTTATGCCTTGGCACCCTTTCGACTAGTATAAGAGGGTAAGCCAATGCATCAAACGGGAAGAAGAGGATCAAAAGATTAGAAGGTCAAGAGAAGACATTAGACTAAGTTAGTTAGCTTTCATAAGCCTCCTAAGCATTGTCTTGTATAAACACACAGGAAAGATCTTCGCCTGTGAGGATCCTTTCGATAGTTTTGTAACTCTTTTCTCCTACACATAGTAAATCTCAACAGGACGTAGGGTCATTACTCCCACCATCGAGGGACCGAACCTATCTAAATCTCTCTGTGCTTCAGTTAACTTTGATTCATCATCCCTTCCCCGAGGGACACCCTGAAAGGTCTCACAACCTACAAATTCTGCGTAAGTTCGACTAAAGACCCAGAGTCCGAATTGTCGACAACTGGCGCCCACCGTGGAGCCTTCCTCAAGGCGTCCTAATTTTCATCCGGAGGTTCATTGAACCATGGCTGGAGCATATGATTCTGAGAACGACTTTGATCTCGAGGATTATACCCACATTCCGATGCCTTCTCCTAGTGATCCTGTTCCGATGGAGGAAACTGGAGGCGAAGACATCCCAGAGGTCGATTCGACCACTCAGGTCATGTCTATTGACCAGGAGGAGACCAACGCAGAATCAGAACCTACTGAGGTTCTCGATGCGTTAAAGGTGGAATCTGGTCCATCGTACGACCCTACTGAGGGGAAGAATGATGTTGACCAGGAAATCAGCCCGGGGAGGTTTGACCCTGATAACCTCCATCGTCTCTTTGATTTCGAGTCTGACTCGGAACAAACGGAGATGTTTTCTCCCTCGGTGACTTCTCTCCCTAGACAGTTCGCTGCCTTATCGGAAGAAACTCCCATCAACGGGCTTCTAGGGAAGAACAAGAACGCAGACAAAGGGAAGATCAAGATCGCGAGCAACAAGACAACGAACTTCGCAAAACAGCCCTAGAGGCTCTTCAAGATGCGCAGGCTCGTTACGTTGCTGCTCCGAGTTCTTCCCGGTGATCGTGTGGTCGGAAACGCGACCAGACACCGTCTTTGCCCCAGAGCATTTCCCGGCGGACGAAGAAACGGTAACGCCTGGTGCCCTTAGGAGAAGTACGCACGGCCGGGTCCGATCTATCGCGGAGGTCATGTGTAATTTTCCTCCTACGATCACAGATGCGCAGAAACCGGCCTTCACCACAATCCTGGCGGAAAGGTTGGACGAGGTTGCATCGGAGGCAACCCTGACGGCTTCTTCCCGGTCAGTGACACTTTCCAATAACCAAGAGTACCCTAACTCTGGTTCTGGCAGACGGACTCACCCGCCACCCGTCCCATCTCGACAGGACAAGTCCATATGGGTGCAGGATTCACGTGATAGGGAATGAATTCCTGTCCACTCTCGTTTGGGGCCACGAGTGGCTTCTCCATTGCGTGAGGTTGCCCATGATTGAGCCGCAGGACAGTTCACGGTTCCTACGTTGGTTGTAAAGCTTTCTCGCCCGGCCTTCGTGCGGTCGTTTGGCCAGACAAGTTTAAACCTGGGGCCATAGAGAGGTTTGATGGGACTCAGAACCCGTCCGGGTCATGGCCAACTACCTGCCTACAGTCCTCGAAGGACCGGCAAGAACCTGGTTGTTCAACCAACCTGAAGGTTCAATCTATAACTGGGAAATGCTGTGTGATGCCATCCTCAGCAAATTCCAAAATTGTTATCAGAAGCCGAGTAAAGAGGACGACCTCCATTGATTGCGACAAACTTCTACCAAAACTCTTCGTCAGTTTGTCAAGAGATTTGTCGGGGGGAGGAATACCATCCCGAACATATCTGATAGCGCCATTATCAGGGAATTTAAACACGCCGTCCGATATCGGAGATTTACCAAAGATTTGCTCATCCATCCTCCTCAATCGGTAGCCGATCTCTTTGATATGGCTGATCAATATTTCGACGCAGCCAAGGCCGCCAAATGGAATTGGATGGTTGATAGAGGTAACCTACCGCCTCCGCCAGGTCTCAAGGATGTTAAAAGGGAGGATTCAAGCAGGAAGCCGGAATCTTCCTCAAGTGGCAGGTCAAAGAAATCAAAAAGCAGCCAGTCTGGATAGTACTGAGAGGTCGCGGTCGCAGAGAAGCCTCCATCGACCGAAGGTAACAACAATTCGTTCAAAAATAAAACTGCTCCTGGTGGTCGCGGTACCGACCAGCTAGGGAAGACGACGACTAACCCGCTGGAAGGCAAGAAGTGGTGTGCGCTCCACAACTCCGCAGGCCATGACCTCAAAAATTCCAGGAGTTGGTTGAAGCAGTAAGATGACTTCTACCAGGGGATTGGGTCGATGCCGACCTTACCAGCTAAGGAACAAGTACCTCGTAATCATGTTAATGTTATTTTTGGAGGTTCCTCCTCTTTCGTTTCTAAGAGACAATTTAAAGCTTTTTATCGAGAGGTTAACCAAACAGAAAGTTCCCTTGGTGAACCTGAGTACCCCCGTTGGTCGGACACATCTTTGACGTTTGATCGCTCTGACTGTCAGGTGGGGCTTACTCGACCATTGAGGCTTCCTCTGGTCATTACCCCAATTATCAGTAATGTGAGAGTCGAAAGGGTCTTGATTGATGGAGGTAGCTCCTAGGACATCTTATTAGTCAAGGCGCTCGACGAGATGCAGATTCCTCGTTCGAAAATCAAACCCATAATCCATCCATTTTATGGGATAATTCTTCGTCCCTCCATGATGCCGTTGGGACAGGTGGTCCTCCTGGTCACGTTGGGAGAACCAGATAACTTCCGAACAGAATTAGTTATTTTTGATGTAATTGATTGTGATTCGGCTTACAACACAATCTTTGGCAGGCCAACTCTTGCTAAGTTCATGATGGCAATGCATTATGCTTACCAGTGCAGCAAGTTGCCTGGCCCCAAAGGTGTCAACTCGATCCGGGGCAGTTGCAACATGGCATTGACGTGTGACCGGCTATCTTTGGAGATGGTGGACCAACTTCCCCTCCGGGACGCTCAGGTCGCCAGAGTCGCCGCTGACGCGATCAAGGCTGCTCCTCGACTTGATGAAAAACTCAAACTGGTTCCATTGTACCCAGATGATCCATGCAAGACAATCCGGGTTGGATCAGGCCTAGATGACAAATAGGAACTCGAGCTCATTGCTTTCCTCCGGGCTAACGTAGATGTGTTTGCGTGGAGCCATCCGACATGCCCGGGGTCCCAAGGGAAGTAATCGAGCACAGGTTAGCAATTCGACCTGGACAGCTATCAATAAAGCAAAAGCTCAGGCGTTGGTCGCCGTGGTAGGTTCTGAATCTACGTTGGTCGCCTCCTGGTCGATAGACATGACCTGAGTGGTTCTATCCAATTCGTGAACAGGACCCTGTCCTTTTCTCCCTGTGTGCACCAAATCATGAACATGCGCATGAGGAATGATAAACAGTGAGACTGGAATGATCCTTACTTGGGCAACCTCCTCGGTTGGTAAGGATACCGCCATTGGACCAGGTGTCTCCTGGACCATAGGCATCAGGACTTCGTTTGCGACCGCGGAACTGCTGACGGTCGCAGTGTCCTGCTCTATTAGCTCCACCCCAGGTCTTGGGAGTTGAGTGCTTGCCGCTCCAGGGCTGGCTGAAATCGTTTCGTGCCATATGAAGGGAATGTTTTCTTCCTCCTGCATAAACACTACTTAGTCGACATTCACAAACGGATAACGACCATCTAAGTTGTGAAGGAACTTACCATTGTTACCCCTTCGGTCAGGGGGAGAAGTGTAGTAGGCTCTGAAGCTTCCTGGACTTTAGATACTGATACTTCACCCGCAACCACCGGGCCATCAGTGGTCGCGGGGCCCGCCTTGGTCGTTCGAGGTCTCGTGGGCGAAGGCAAGACTTCGCTGGACAGGAAGGCAATCGTTTTCCTCTTACGGCGGATCAGAGGAACATCATCTTCTTCCTCCTCGCTCCCTTCACCTTGTACGACGGAGAAGTGATTCTGGTTTGTACCTGGGATAACAGAGGGCGTTGAGTATGTTAACGCAGTTCTCTTTGTGGTAGAAGGAGCCTTCGGTGAAGAAACTTCTACCAGAAGTCCCTTAGACTTCTTGGGAACGCCTTCCCTTGTCCCGCGCTTCGAAGAAACTTTCTTTACTCTCTTCGGAGCCGGCTTTCCCAGGAAGCCGACGTCTTCGGTTGGGCATGTTGCCTCACCGAACTTTCCCAAGAGCTGTATTATTTGAACCATTCTCGTTGATATAAGGTCAGAGGATGATCTGCAAATTGAGCTTGGCAAGAAAGTCCTTACCTTTCGGTGCTCTTGTCGAAGGTCGTCAGTGGCATTGATCAAGCTCTGCGGGCGAGGCGACCCTCTAGCTCCCTCCACATCGACACTGTATGCCTTGAGGAGGTAGTTCGTACTTTTTTCGATTTCAGACGAACCTAGAGCTATGTCACAAATGTGCGAGTTAGCAAATACAATATTTCGGAAGAAATTTGTGTCTTTGTTGACTAGAAGGCGTACCATTATTATACTCCAAGGTGCTATCCGCCAAGGACTGTATCTCCCAAGCCGGATGAGCCCTTTCAAGTAGGGGGCTCACTCGATTCTTCACAAAGTCGCGAATGATGTCGCGAGCTGTCAGTCCCTCTTGGACTAAGTGAAGAATCACCTGGACCTGTTTCTTCTGCTCCGTGCTGAAAGCAGGAAGAGAGTCCAATTCACTGGACTTCTCTGGCCGAGAATTCTCGAACCATAACCCACTCTCGGATGGAGGGGCACAGTAAAACCACTTCTGGTACCACCCGTGCACGGAGTCTCGTAGGGGTGGGAAGGGATACTCTTTCTTCTCCCTTATCGGGAAGTAGATGCATCCGGCGGCGTTGGTACTCTTTGACCACTCCGAATAGTAGAAACGCCGGAAGAGCTCCACGCTTGGGAGCACTCCGACGAAAGCCTCGCACAAGTGCTGAAAGATCGCCTAGATCAAGACAGTATTTGGGTGGAGATTCACCAACCCCAACCCGTAATGCTCCAAAATGTTCTTCTGTAATCTGCTTTCGGGCAATCGAAACCCACATCGCAGGTATTCCTTGAATACCCCCAACTCGCCCTCTTGGACGATTGGGATTTCTTGGTCCTTCCCCGTGGGTCGCCAGTTGATTAGCAACCGCGAAAGGAGGATATCCTCTTTCTCCAACGCCATTAAACTCTCCTCTGTGCAGTAGATTGATCGACTCCAAGGCGTCATTTTTCGCAAGAGATTGTGAGGAAAAGCTGACGGCTTTGGAGGCGATGGAAGATGAAGGACGAGGGTTTTGAGCGACGGAAGTTCTAAGGCTGGAGGATGGTTGTGTGGCTTCCTCAAAAAGCCATTTGTTCCTTTTATAGGCCCGAGACAATGTCCCACTGAGGGCAACGTTCCATTGAACATTTTATTTATTTCCCATAATGAATGTTTTCTCTTGGAAACCCGTTGTATATTCCCCTCACCGAATTTGAAACGAAAATCCTTTTTTGTTTTGAATTTGGAGATTAAAGTTGTCGTGGTATTGCGAATACCCCGGCAGGTTTTGTGAACGATCCTAGCGAAGAGAACGCGACGGGGGCTGACTGGGTGACCGGTCCTCCCCTGCTGGACAAGCACAAGAATTGACACGAGGATTTATACAGGTTCGGGTCCCGGTGGGGGCCCTAGTCCTATCGGTGTGCTCCCGACCGGAGTCGGCTGGGGAGGCTCTCTTCGGGGGAGAGGCTCCCAGAGCACAGCGGTGAGTTTTGGCTATTCCAATAAATGAATCACTCTTCTTTACAACTGAGGGGTACAAGGGCTATTTATAGCCCCAAAAAGAAGCAAAAACACCTATCTACCCCGGAAGCCACCGTCGGATTGAGGGGTAGCAACGTCCTTCTCCCGGTCAAATGCCTTGGATGCTTGACAGGTGGTCGCTGATTCCCGAGGCGCTCCCTGCGTGACCTGCACGTGATCAACAACTTGAGACTTTACCTTTAGAAGGGCGATGAGGCCCGGGACATGCGCCGGAGGTCAGGTCCCCGGGCCAAAGGCGTCCCCCGGGACCGGCGCCGGAGGTCGGGTCCGGGGAGCCAAAAGGCGGCGCCCGGGGCAGGCACCGGAGGCCACGTCCCTGGGCGAATGGCAGCGCTCGGGACTGGCGACGGAGGCCAGGTCCGGCAGCCCGGGGCAGGCACCGGAGGCCACGTCCCCGGGCAAATGGCGGTGCCCGGGGCAGGCCCCGGAGGCCACTTCCTCGGGCAAATGGCGGCGCCCGGGACCGGCGCCGGAGGCCAGGTCCCGGGAGCCAAATGGCGGCGCCCGGGGCAGGCACCGGAGGCCACGTCCCCGGGCAAATGGCGGCGCCCGCGGTAGGCCCCGGAGGCCACGTCCTTGGGCAAATGGCGGCGCCCGGGGTAGGCCCCGGAGGCCACGTCCCTGGGCAAATGGCGGCGCTCGGGTGATGCTGCAGATGATGCCATCCCGGGTGGCCGATTACCCGGTGGCGGCCTCCCGGGACTACTGGGGCGACTGGATCCGGAGGTGGTTCTACCTCCAGGTCCGGCACGACGGGGTGGCGTACGCCCCGGAGCCCCCCTCTTAGAGTAGGTCGTCCGCGCCGAAGCCTCCGGTGTGGACGGACGATAAGCTCGAGCTCCTCGGCAAGGTGATCATCTCCCGGAGCACCTGCTCTATGCGGGACGCCGCCGAGGAGATGATGCTCCTGAGGATCTCCCCCTTCTCACACGGGAGAAGGGGGATCGGCATGGGCCCGGAGCAGCGGCCCCCGGTCAAGCCGGTGACCCGACGTAAGTCCCGGCTACCTGATGCATTGCAGTTACAAATTTTTGGAAATTTGACTAACACTTTACCTTTTGTAGTCCGGCCGTACCCGGCGGCGCGGGAGAAGGCGGAGAACCTCCTGGGGAGGTACCTCGCCGACGAGCACGAGCGCGTCGTGTGTTTCGTGCGTTTCGTGGGGGAGGGGCCTCCCCGGAACTTGGTGGTTGAGGCCTACGGGCTGAAGCTGCCGGAGAGGAAGCCCCTCCCCACCCCCGGGTCGCACAAACGGGGGAAGGATGCGGCCGGGGGCTCTGAGCCTAAGAAGGCCAGAGTCCAAAAAGCCCCCGGCCCGTCGACGACGCCGGCAAAGCCTCGGGACGAGACCCCCGGGATCGGGCGCGAACAGGCGCCGGGCCGAGAGTGGCCCGTGGACGAGGGGGGGACCCCTCGGTCTATGAGGTCCCCCCAGAAGTGGAGGTTCCCGGGGCCCTCCCGCCCGGGAAGGGGAAAGGTCTGATGATCCCCCCCCGGAAAGCGGCCCCCTCCGAAGGGTCCTCAGCCACTTCCTCGGGGGGCACTTCGGCGATGAAGACGACGACGACCGCCACCCCGACCGAGGTCATGCCGGCGCCCAGGTCCGGGAGCCCGTTACCAGCCGCGGCGGGACCAGCGCTGGGCGGGACACCCCCCTGCTTTCCGCAGGGGAGGTCGAGCGTTACGCGGAAGGCCTGCAGACCCCAAAGGTCCAGGCCTTTGTCGCGGAGGGGACGCTCCACGAGCGCTTCGCGGAGCTCCGGTCCCTTCAAGTCCAGGTATTCACCCGGGGCGGTTGTCGCTTTCTTTTGGCTCTATGCATCCAAAATTTCTCTAACTCTGGAATTTGTAGGGGGCGGCAATTACCTGGGGCGTTGAGCAGCGCGTCATCTGGCTGCTCAAGGATGCGGAGGATAGGGCCGCCTCCTTCTTGGGTCAGCAGGACGAAGCTCTCCAGGAGCTGGCCCTGGTTTGAGCCCAGGTCCACGTTTCAGAGGCCATCAACGGCCGCCTCCGGGAGGAGGCGAAGGCGAGGGAGGAGGCCTTCCGGGAGCTCGAGGGGTCGAGGATCCGGGCAGTGGTGGACGCGGGCCGCTCCGTCCGCTCGGCCCTCGAGAGCCTTGGCGTAAGCCTAGGCTCCGGGGGAGGCTCGGAGGTGCCCCCGGCCACGCTCGCGGAGGCTGTGTGTTTTCTTAACGCACAAGTCTCCGTGATCTCGGAGGTAGCGGACGCCCGGGCTTGAGGCCGGGCGATCCCCGTCGTCGCAGCCGCGGCCGGACTCGTCGAGCATCGGGGGGTGGGCGCCCGGGCGATCGGGGGCCGCATCCCCCGGAGCTTCCCCGAGTTCTTCGAGCCCTCGCGCCGGGAGGTGGAGCAGCTCCCCGGGGACTTCTACGACCGGATCGTCCGGGTGAGGTTCCCCGCACCGGCACCACCAGCAGCAGATGGCTCGGCCTTGGCCCCAGCGGAAGCCCCCCAGGGGGAGGACGCAAATGAGAAAGTATGAGCCTCCCCCCTAGTATTAGTTAGGACCCTTTTTGCTTTTCTTAGGATTTTGATCCCGGTAGCTTCTTAGAAGAAGCCCCCGACACTTGTACAAAGACATTTTGAATGCAATAGAGTTAGAAATTTTTCTAAGTCTTGAATTGAATGCAATGTTACCAAGGTTCCCGGGAGGTTTCTCCCGGGCGAAGGTCCAGGAGGGGCTCCCCGGGGGACGCCCAAGCGGCTTTAATCTTGCTAAGCCTCATCTCCGGGGAGCGCAGCGGGGACGCCGTCCGGGAGCCCGTCCAGTTATGGTGGCATCCAGAGTGGCACTTGGACAATTTTGACAATCATCGCGCCGAATTGTCCCCTCCGCGCCTGGGATTCCGGATGGTCCCCCCGCTTCGCATTGTTCCACCGGCGGGCTACGAGTACTGGCCCGAGAATGTGCTCCGGGGAAGCTCGACGCCGCGTACGCGCATTGTACCGGGACTTGGCCCGGGAGCTAGCGGAGGGCCTCCGGGACTATTAGGCGTAGGAGCCTTAGGATGTAGGGAATCCCCCGGGTTACAGCCCGGGGTGTACCGTTTCCGCTGCCCACCGGAGGGGGAAGATGTCCTCCGGGTTTGACAATCAATAAAGCTGTGTTTGCTTCTTCTTTGAGTCTTCTTTTGTTTTTTCTTGGATGGTCTGGACGACTCCTTTTGACAAGGATGAGCTAAGTTTGCTCGTGGTTGGTGTGGTCGACACCCGGGGGTTCTTTATCCCCCCCGCCCACAGCGGGCCGGAGGGTAGCTCCGCGCGCTGTGGGGGTAGCAAGGCTCCCGGGGTGAAGATAACCTGTAGCATAAGAATTTTTCCAAGTTAGAAAATTCTAAAACGAGGTTTCCAAGGGAAAGACCTTCCAGGAGACAATCATCCTGTCGCCGTGAGGACGGGGAGCGGGGAATAAGGCCTCGTGTAGAAGAAACCCAAGAACACCTGATGAGATTTTCGGAGGCGAGCTTCCTGGGAGACCATCGTCCGGTCGCCGTGAAAACGGGGAGCCGGGAATAGGGTCTCCGGGAAAGAAATGTCTTAGAAATCCGTAACTTCTCCGGGAGGCAATCATCCGCTTGCCATGAGAACGGGGAGCTTGGAATAGGGCCAGAAATCCTAAGGAAGATTCCAGAGAAGATCCTTCTAGGAGACAATCGTCCGGTCGCCGTGAGAACAGGGAGCCGAGAATAACGTCTCCGGGGAAAAGATATCCAAGAAAGCCATTAGACGTCCCGCTGGGGAGAGCTGACGAGGATTGAAACCTGGACCACTTCTATTGGACTTCTGGTTAAAGGCAGGTTCGAGTCAGAAGTGTATCTGGCGATACGAGCTCAAGTTCTTCTGAGGGACGTCGCTATGTGATCGCCAGCTTTACGCGGTCAGACCGTAAGCCTTCGCGGTCAGAAGTTCGTATGCTATACGCGAACTACATATTCGGGATATTGCGCGATCAGCCAATATCCCGCGGTCAGAACATCTACCGATCAGGATACTTGGGATCTATCTATTCGGTTGCCCATACAACGGGATATTCTAAGTATCCCGAAGATTCCTACACGTGGAGAATCGACCGTCAGAAGGTTAACACATACAGTTATCCATGAATAACACGTGTTTAACCTGCGTGGAGGTTAAGAGCAGTTCCAAAAAACCGCATCCAACCGTCCGTGCAACCGTTTGATGCAGTTTTCTCCACATGGCACCCTTTCAAACAGTACAAAAGGATGGCATGGAGCATCAATCAGGAGGGAGATCGATCAAAACATCAACTGAGAGATCGGACGATTAATCAAGAAATCCAAAATCTCTCAAGTTAGCCAAGTCTACGGCCCACCTTAAATAGTATTTCAGCAAGCCCTCTTTGGCTTATCCTTGTACACTCTTACAGGAAAAATCCTCGCCTGTGAGGACTTTTTCCTCCATTTGTAAACCTTTTACCACACTTAGTGAAATCTCAATAGGACGTAGGGCTATTACTCCCACCATCGAGGGCCCGAACCTGTCTAAACTCTCTGTGCTCCTGTTCACCATTGTTCAGCATACCTTCCCGGAAGGTCATCTTGAAAGGTCTCACAATTACAAATTCTACATAAGTTCGGCTGAGGACCCTGAGTCCGAATCGTCGACAGCTGGCGCCCACCGTGGGGCCTTTCTCAAGGCGTCCTAATTGAAATTCGGAGGTTCGCCGAAACATGGTTGGAGCATATGATTACGGGAATGATTTCGATCTCGAGGATTATGCCCATATACCAATGCCTTCTCCAAGCGATCCTGTTCCGATGGAAGAGGTCGAAGGCCAGAATCTTCCACAAGTTGAATCATCTCTCCAAGTCATGTCAATCGACCAGGAGATAACTGGCACAAGGTCAGAACCCACAGAGGTTCTTAATGTGCTAGGTGATGAATCCGGCCCGTCATACGACCCCGCTGAGGGAAAATATGATGGTGACCCCGAAATTAGCCCAGGAAGGTTCGACCCTGATAACCTCCACCGTCGTTTTGATTTCGAGTCCGACTCGGAACAAACCGAGATGTTTTCCCCATCGGCGACCTCTCTCCCTAGGCAGTTTGCTGCGTTGTCGGAAGAAACTCCCGATCAACAGGCTGCCAGGGAAGAACAAGATCGCAAACAGAAGGAGGAGCAAGATCTCGAGCAACAGAACAACGAACTACGCAGAACTGCCCTAGAGGCTCTTCAAGATGCGCAGGCTCGTTACGATGCTGCCCCGAGTTCTTCACGACGGTCGCGTGGTCGTAGACGTGACCAGACTCCTTCTTTACCACCGGAGCATTTCCTAGTGGACGAAGAAACAATAACACCTGGTGCCCCTAGGAGAAGTACCCATGGTCGACTGCGATCTATCGCGGAAGTCATGCGCAATTTTCCTCCTACGGTCACGGATGCGCAGAGACTGGCCTTTTTCAGGATCCTGGCGGAAAGACTGGACGAGGTCGCATCCGTGGCGATCCCAACAGCCTCTTCCCGCTCAGTAACACATTCCCGTGAACGGGATGGTCCTCATTTTGGCTTTGGCCGGCGGAGTTACCCGCCGCCTGTACCGTCCCGACAGGACAAATACCGGCGAATGCAGGACTCTCGTAGTAGGGATCGAGTTCCCGTTCACTCTCGTTTGGGACCACGAGTAACCTCGCCATTACGTTGGTTGCAAAGCTTTCTCGCCTGGCCTACGAGCAGTCGTTTGGCCCGATAAGTTTTGACCAGGGGCCATTGAGAGGTTTGATGGAACTCAGAACCCATCCGAGTTCCTTCAGATCTATATTACTGCCATCCAAGCAGCAGGAGGCGATGACAAGGTCATGGCCAACTACCTGCCAACAGTCCTCGCAGGACCGGCTAGAACTTGGTTTTTTAATCAGCCTGAGGGTTCCATCTACAATTGGGAAATGCTATGCGATGCCATCCTCAGCAATTTCCAAAACTGTTACCAAAAGCCGGGTAAGGAGGACGACCTGCATAGACTGCGGCAAACTTCGACCGAAACACTTCGGCAGTTTGTCAAGAGGTTTGTCGGGGTAAGAAATACCATCCCGAACATATCTGATGGCTCCGTAATCAGGGCATTTAAGCATGCCGTTCGATACCGGAGATTCACTGAAGACTTGCTTATCCACCCTCCTCGATCAGTGGCCGATCTGTTCGATATGGCTGATCGATACTCCGATGTAGCCGAGGCAGTCGAATGGAACCGAATGGTTGACAAGGGGGACCTACCGCCCCAACCAGGCTGCAAGGACGCCAGGAAAGAAGATTCAAGCAAAAAGCCGGAATCTTCACCGGGTGGGAAGTCAAAGAAGTCGAAGAGGAACCGCTCTGGACAGTACCGTGAGGTCGCAGTCGCGGAGAAACCACCTTCGACCAAAGGTAATAAGTCTTCTTTTAAAAGTAAAACTACCTCTAGTGGCCGGGATTCCGACCAGCCAGAAAAATCAACTAATCCGCAGGAGGGCAAGAGGTGGTGTCCACTCCACAACTCCGCAGGCCACGACCTCAAAAACTGCAGGAGTTGGTTGAAACAGCTGGATGATTTCTACCAAGGAGCTGGGCCAATGCCAACCTTACCGCCTAAAGAGCAGGCGTGCGGGATTAGAGACGTCGACCGAGACGAAGAAATGGCTTACCAGGTACCTCAAAATCATGTTAATGTCATTTTCGGAGGTTCCTCCTCTTTCGCTTCCAAAAGGCAGTTTAAAACCTTTTGCCGAGAGGTTAACCAAACGGAGACATCCCTTGGCAAACCTCAATATCCCCGTTGGTCAGATATGCCTTTGACGTTCAATCGTGCTGACTGTCCTGTGGGGCTAACTCGACCATTGAGGCTACCTCTGGTTATTACCCCAATCATCTATAACGCGAGAGTCGAAAGGGTCCTGATTGATGGGGGAAGTTCCCTTGATCTTTTATTGGTCAAGACACTCGACGAGATGCAAATTCCTCGTTCGAAGATCAAGCCCATAATCCATCCGTTTTATGGGATAATCCCAGGCTCCTCCATGATGCCATTGGGACAAGTGGTCCTCCCGGTCACTCTGGGAGAACCAGACAACTTCCGAACAGAATTGGTTACTTTCGATGTAATCGATTGTGATTCAGCTTATAATGCAATCTTTGGCAGGCCGACTCTTGCTAAGTTCATGATGGCAACGCACTATGCTTATCAGTGCGGGAAATTGCCTGGCCCCAAAGGTGTCATTTCGGTCCGAGGTAGTCGCAACATGGCGCTCACGTGCGACCGGCTATCTTTGGAGATGGTCGATCAACTTCCCGTCCGGGACGCTCAGGTCGCCACCGTTGCCACCGATGCGATCAGGGCTGCTCCTCGACCAGATGAGAAACTCAAACAAGTTCCTTTGTACCCAGATGACCCATCCAAGACAATTCGGGTTGGGTCAGCCCTGGATGACAAATAGGAACTCGACCTCGTTGCTTTCCTCCGGGCTAACGCAGACGTGTTTGCGTGGAAACCGTCCGACATGCCCGGTGTCCCAAGGGAAGTAATTGAGCACAGGTTAGCAATTCGACCTGGACAACGACCAATAAAGCAAAAGCTCAGGCGTTTTGCCACCGACCGACAGGAAGCCATCCGAGAAGAGTTAGAAAAACTCTTACAAGCCGGGTTTATCCGCGAAGTGAATCACCTGGACTGGCTCGCCAATCCGGTCATGGTCCGCAAGTCAAATGGCAAGTGGCGCATGTGCGTCGACTACACTAGCCTCAACAGTGCCTGTCCGAAGGATGGCTTTCCCCTTCCCCGCATCGACCAGCTGGTCGACTCCACTGCGGGTTGCGAACTGATGAGTTTTCTGGATGCGTACTCAGGATATCATCAAATTAGCATGGCAGAAGGCGATGAAGAGAAAACTGCCTTCATCACCCCGTTCGGCACATACTGCTACGTCAGAATGCCGTTCGGTCTCAAGAACGCAGGTTCCACGTACCAGCGCTTGATGCAAAAGACCTTTCTTTCCCAGATAGGGCGTAATCCCGAAGCATATGTAGACGACTTGGTTGTAAAGAGCACCAAAAGATTGTCTCATTTGGACGATCTTGCTGAAACCTTTTGTAACTTGAATCGCTTTGGAATAAAATTGAACCCGGAGAAATGTTCTTTCGGGGTTTCTTCAGGAAAGCTTCTTGGTTTCCTTGTGTGTTCCAGGGGCATTGAGGTTAATCCTGAGAAAATCAGACCTATTGAACAAATGAGGTCGCCCTCGACCATGAAGGATGTTCAACGCCTGGCTGGTCGCATGGCGGCTTTGAGTCGCTTTATATCGCGATTAGGCGAAAGGGGATTACCTTTCTTCAAAGCCTTGCGGAAGCATCATAACTTTACATGGTCGGATGAGGCCGAAAAAGCATTCCAGGAGGTAAAAACATATCTATCCAGTCCGCCAGTATTGGTGTCTCCTGACAAAGGAGAACCGTTGCTTCTTTACCTGGCGGCCACACCACACGCGGTCAGCGCCGTTCTGATCGCGGATAGAGGAGGAATACATAGACCCGTCTACTATGTGAGCGAAGTACTTCATGGCCCTAAGGAGCGCTACCCTGAGGTCCAGAAGATACTTTACGCGCTACTGATGGCTTCCCGTAATCTACGACATTACTTTCAAGCACACAAGATCACAGTACCCTCCTCTTTTCCTTTAGGGGATATTGTCCGAAATCCAGAAAAATCTGGTCGAATCGCCAAATGGGCGGTCGAACTCGGTGCCTTTGAGATCCATTTCACCCCTTGCACGGCGGTTAAGTCTCAGGTTTTGGCCGACTTTGTGGTCGAATGGACCAAACCTGAGCCACCCGTACAGTTGGTAGAGGAACTGGAGTGCCCCGGTTATTGGACAATGTACTTTGACGGCTCCCGTAGTTTTTCAACACTCGGGGGCTGGAATAGTCTTAGTTACGCCCCAGGGCGAACAGCTTAAGTATGTCATTCAACTACACTTTGTTGCAACCAACAACGCAGCAGAGTATGAAGGTCTTCTTGCAGGGCTCCGGGCAGCAAAATTCCTCGGAGTCCGTCGATTAGTGGTGAGGGGGGACTCACAGCTAGTCGTAAACCAGGTAAACAAGGAGTACAGCACCTCCGATGAGACAATGGCTCATTACCTGGGGGAAGTGAGGAGATTGGAAAAACACTTCAGTCACTTCGAAGTCCAATACATCCCGCGAAAGGACAATATTCTCTCAGACCAATTATCCAAAATTGGATCCTCACGCTCATCCGCTCCGGCAGGAGTGTTCATTGAACACTTGGACCATCCTTCGATCATGACTTCGGTCGAGGATGATCCGGCAATAGCCTTCATTGCCAACCTCGGTCAGGAACAAGATTGGACTCATCCATTGAGGGTCTATCTTGAACATGGGACCCTACCCGAGGACGAAACCAAAAGCGATCGGTTAATTCGAATGGCGTGTCTGTACAAACTCATAGATGGGGTTATGTACAGAAAGGGTACTCAAGGAGTATTCATGCGCTGCATATCTCAGGAGGAAGGAAAATCCCTCTTGAAAGAAATACATGACGGTGTATGCGGTGCACACACGTCATACCGAACACTGGTCGGAAAAGTTTTTCGACAGGGATTCTACTGGCCTTCGGCACTCGATGATGCCAAGCTTATGGTCAAGATGTGTCCACAGTGTCAATTTCATGCAAGATAGGTTCATCAACCTGCTTATGCATTGCAAACTATTCCTCTCGCATGGCCCTTCGCGATCTGGGGAATGGACATCGTCGGTCCTATGCCACAAGCGGTCAATGGGTACAAGTTTCTGTTCGTAGCCATTGACACGTTCACAAAGTGGATTGAGGCCGAACCAGTACGAAATATTACTGCATCAGCCGCACAAAAGTTCTTTCACAAGAACATTGTGGCACGATTTGGTGTTCCAAACCGTCTCATCACAGACAATGGTTCTCAGTTCGCTAGCGGTCTCTTCCTAGACTACTGCGATCAGATTGGGACCAAGGTGTGCTTTGCTTCTGTGGCACATCCACAAAGCAATGGTGCCATAGAACGGGCCAATGGGCAAGTATTGCAAGGCATCAAAAAACGTGTTTTTGATCGCCTCAAGACCCGCTCGGGGGCTTGGGCAGACGAGCTTTATACTGTTCTATGGGCACTACGGACTACCTCTAGTCGAGCCACCGGTGAGACACCCTTCCATTTGGTCTATGGGGGGCTAAGTCTGTGTTGCCTATGGAAGTTAGTATTGGATCTGTTCGCACGAATCAATTCGAACAGGTCAACCAATCCGAACAGCGATCGCAAGATCTCATCCTCCTGGAAGAACGGCGTGATCGCGCCCTGATCAAGTCCGCGGTATACTTGCGGCTCTACGCAAGTACCACAGTAAAAAGGTGTGACCACGTGATCTCAACGTGGGCGACTTGGTTTTACGAAAAATTCAAGACCAGTCTAACCGCAATAAATTCTCCCCAAAGTGGGAAGGACCATACACTGTCGTCTCAGTGCCGCGACCAGGATCTGCGCGGTTAGCCATGGGGGATGGTCTGATTTTGTCCAATACTTGGAACATCGATCAACTTCGCAAGTTTTACGTGTAAGTACCACAACCCTTTTCCTGTTCAATTTGCATCTTTTCATAAAAAGCATGTCTTGTTTTCATACAATGAGTGTTTTTCTTTAAGCCCAAATTATACAAATTCGACCTGGGGGCTGATCGTCGGCGGTTAGGTTATTACAGCATTTTTCAACCGGATTCGCTGGTCGACCTCATGATCACTTCCAGATAAGTCACTCCTAAATAAGCCGTTTCTCAATGCACACGGGACTATCTGGCTAGTCCTCGATCATCTGGGTGGCTACCAGTTTGCAATAAGGTTAAAATGTTACTTTAATCTTGACCATCGGCTTGAAGCACATATCCCTGGTCATCATACTTATGTTTTCCCCTCTGCTTAAAATACTAAGGCTTCAGTATTCACAAAACAGAGGCGGGGACTAGGGGGATATACTTATAGTATGAAACTTATGATGTGAATATGCACTTTCTTTTAAAAAATAGTTTTACATACATGGCATTGTAATTACAATTGTTTGGATACAAAATATAAGGATCATTCGATCCTCAGCTCAGCCAAGAGTTTGTCAACGAAGGGCTTGACTTCTTCTATAACGGCATCAAGCAGTTCTTCACTCTCGACCTCAACCGGTCCCACCAGCGCGCTCAGATTCGCATCTGGGCCATGGTGAAGTCGAACCCGGCTGAGTACGGCAGAAGCGGCTGATCGGACTCTCGTCCTGATTATCTCTTCATGTCGCCGTATATCTCCAGGGAGATATTCAAGCAGTGATTCTGCTTGAGTTGTGAGCAGCGATGACCAATCGCTGACACTTGGGTCGTCCTTCTTCAACTCTACCACGTTGGTATTCAAAAGATTGGCCACGGCCTTCAGTTTTTCGAAGACCAGTAGGCTCAACTCTTTGACCGCTCGGTCGGTGTGGTTGATCGAGGACTCGAGAAGCGTCTTGTCCTGGCCGAGCTGTATAATGCGACCTGCTTGCGCTGTACAGAGAAAAGAGGTTATTAACAAGGCATGGCTTTAAGTCTTCTCAAGTTGAGAATCGACTTACCAGCATTCTCAGACTGAAGTTTATTGATTTCAGTCCGTAGTTTCTTGAACTCTGCAACTGAGTTCAGCCTCATCTTGGCTAACTCTTTCTTCAAGAATGTAACCTCTCTGCAGCAAAATCAAGTCAGTTACAGATAAAGCCTACTTATATTAACAGAAGAGTGACGATCCTCACTTGCGCAAGCCGTCACGATCTCTTTGAACAGCCGCCATGCTAGCCATTGCAGCATGCGACTGGCTCGTCACCCATGACAAGCCCTGTGATACAAAGCAAGAGAGTTAAATATACTCTAAAGGCAGTTCAAGCGCCGAAACAGGGGTGATCATACCTTCATAAACTTGTTTAAAGCGGCATCATCCATGCTAGCAGGAATCCTTGCTAGTGCACCGGAAGTGCCTGCGACAGGGATAGTTGGGGGAAGTGCCGTCTGAACACCACTCCCAGAGGCCACTGGTTGTGACCCGGTCGCTGTACTTGTTTCTCCTCCCGCGGTCCGGACGACTTCCTGAACCACGGGAGCGGAGCGCTCTTCATTAGAGGCTCCCTCATCAGCCCTAATTTCAACCTCCCCAGTGGCGGTTGAAGGGTTAGGCGCTGTCTTCTTTTGCCTAACAAGAAGAACGGGTCAGGCAGCTTTCATCTAAGATTACTGTCAAGTAAGAGTTCTTACCTTATTTGAAATCCCATTCGTTCCTGGGACTTCTGGGAAAATTCCCCCTGCGAAGGAGAGCCGTCTCCGGTTCTCGCCTTCCTTATAGTAAACAAGGCAGCACCTCCCTGGAAATGTTCTGTTACGAGCACATTCCTAGGAAAAAAGATGAAAACACATAGAAAGGTTTTTACCTGAGCCACCGGGCTAACTGGTGGGGCTGCATCCCAAGGCCTTGGCGATTCCAGAGTTACTAGAACCGTCACAGCCGGCCTTTGTTCATCTACCTCCTCCTCTGTCCGCGGAGGAGAAGGATTTTCCTCCCTAGAACCCCCAGTGGTCCCAGGGGGAAGCTCTCCTCCCTGTATGTACATTAACTTGTCAAATGTGTAGAAAGAGTCATAGAAGGAACGGTCGAAAAGATTCCTTACCTTGGTCGTCCCTTCGACCAGGGAAGCAGAGATAATTGACCCTGAAACCTCGGGGGCTTCAAGAATTGGAAGGTCACCTGCAGGGGACTCTTCGGTGGTCGCAGGGTTAGCCACGGCCACCTCTTCGGTAGCTGTGGTCCCTACGGGGCAGCTTGAGGCGTCACCAGCAGGGGACTCCCCGGTCCTCCTCCTCTTGATGACTAGAGGCACATCATCGTCCTCTACCTCCTCGCTCCCCTCTCCCTGTACGACGAAGAAGTGATTCCATGTCGCGCCTGAAAAGGTAGAAGGAATGCGATATCTTACCGCAGTCTTTCTTGCGGGACGAGGAATGCTTCGTGAAGACCCCTCCCCAGGGTTCAGCTTGGTCTTCTTGGGGGCAGGACTCTTTGTCCTGGGTCTCTGAGAGACCTTCTTCACATTCTTCGCCGTCGGCTTCCCCAGAGAGCCGACATTTTCGCTTGGGAATGTCGCATCAGCAAACTTCCCTAGGAGCTGGTTCACAGTCCATTACAATGGATTAGCGCTGGACACACACAAGATCTGCAGAACCGAAGCCGGACAAGGAAATTACCTTTCGGCGCTCCTGTCTGAGATCATCGCCGGCATGAATCAAACTCTGCGGGCGAGGTGATCCCTTAGGGCCCTCTACATCGGCATTGTAGGCCCTAAGGAGGGAATTAGTTCGCCTCTCAATTTCGGTTGAAGACAGAACTGTTCCCAAATTCAAGTCAGAAAACATAAATTTCAGAAATGACAAAGCACAGTGCTAAAGGGTTGAGTACCTTCATTGTAGTCCAGGGTTCCATCCGCCATGGACTTGATTTCCCAAGCAGGATGAGCCCTTTCGCGCAGGGGGCTCACTCGGTTCTTCACAAAGTCTCGGATGACATCCCTCGCTGTCAATCCTTGACCCACCAAGTGAAGAATCACCTCGGCGTGCTTCAGGTGCTCCACGCCCAGCGTCGGGGGAGCATCCAACTCGCTTGACTTCTCTGGTCGCGAGTTCTCAAACCATAAACTACTCTCGGACGGCGGAGAGCAGTAAAACCACCTCTGGTGCCACCCGTGCACCGAATCCCGCAGAGGTGGGGAGGGATATTCCTTCTTGTCCCTCAGCCGGAAGTAGATGCATCCGGCGGCATTGGTGCTCTTCAACCATGCCGAGAAGTAGAACCGTCGGAAGAGGTCCACGCTAGGATATACTCCGACGAAGGCCTCGCAAAGATGCTGAAACACCGCCAGGATCAGCATCGCATTTGGGTGGAGGTTGATCAGTTCCCACCCATAATGTTCGAGGATGTCCTTTAGGAACCGACTCTCAGGGAATCGGAACCCGCAGCGCAGATACTCCTCGAAGATTACCAACTCGCCCTCTCGGACGGTTGGAGTTTCTTGGTCCTTCTCCGCAGGCCACCAATTGATCAGCAGCCGCGATGGAAGGATCTCCTCCTTCTCCAACGCCACCAGAGTCTCCTCAGAATGGTGGTTGGATCTACTCCAAGATGCCATTTTTTGAGGAAGATCGGTCAAAAAAGTCGATGATTTTGTGGAAGATGAAGGCAAGAAGATGAGGGTTTTGTGCGGCGGGAACTCTAAGGGTTTTTTACGGCTGAATAGCTTCCTCAAGAAGCTACCTACTGCTTTTATAGACTCAAGGAGTCACGCCTCTGTGAGTAACGTTCCACTCATACGTCCTCTTAAATATTTTATTCATTTCCCCTAATGGATACTCTCTGATAAACCCTTTAAAGCGTTTCGGGTATCGGATCTGAAATAAAAATACTTCTTTATTTCGGAAGCTGAAAGGGCTAAAAGTCGAGAAGTCTGCTAAGGCTTTTTGAGGGGTATTTACCTTTCTTTTTACTTGAACATTTTTGTAAAAAATATCATGTAACTCAAATTTTGACGTACGGGTATATTCTAATTGGGTTATGGTTTGGTTAAAACCATGTTATTTAACTTCGTTTCTGATCGAAGTAATGGTCTAACCGAACGTTCGACTCTAGTCGCAATTCAGTTCTAACCGCGGCCTTAAGTCTGATCGCGGCATCAGGGCAGGTCACGGTGATCTTTTAAAGCGCGATTCTAATCGCAGAACTGAAATTTCCTGTGTATGAATGGTCGCGAACTAAGCTTTTGGACATAATTTCACACAGAAGGTATGAAGAATGTTCATATGAATTAAAGAAACTTTATTTATTACATTCTTTACATACAAAAGGGATACGGTCGATAAAAGCATCGACCTGTTCCGAAAGAAGTTTACAAAGTTCCCCAAGGGACATGTTGTTGTCAGTAGAATTTACACTGGCAACCCCCAGGGAACTAGCAACTACCCTAAGTCTATCTATATCGTCCCTAACAACAGACGCACTATTGTCCCTAATCAAGTCAGAGAGTTCTCACTGTTGCTGAGCGAAGTCCCTCTCTCGACGGAAATGGTGCGCCTCTTCTCGGGATCGATCAAGACATTCTGCTAAACGCAGAATCTTCGAGGCCATCTCCTCGGTCTTCTTCTCCAGGGCATTCTTCTCTTCCAGAAGAGTCTGTCCGGAAGGAAGAGATGGAGCAGCAGAAGGCTGATAGCTGGAGCCTCCTACCTCCTGCATTTTGCAAAAGTTAGTCATACTAACTAAAATTATCAACAAAAAGGGAGAAGAATTGTTACCTGTCCCGGTGCATAACCCGTTAATACACCCATCTTGGGAGGAAGATCATCATATGGTGGAAGAGCAACCTTCCCATCAGAATATTGCTTCGCCAACCCAATATGGTGATCATTTGATCGAGGGATAGTCACCGCTTGCCGACCAGGATGTTGATCACCCAAAAGAATGGGAGAATTGAATGTGATGGGATCTTTCTCTAAAGATAAAGGCCTAACTTGCCGAGAGGCATGAACGGGGAGGGTCAAAGGAACTGAAGGAAGAAAGAAACTTGCTACATTCTTCACCTTTGTTCGACTAGAAGATCCTTCGTCAACCTTGGGTTTCTTCCTTAAGGGGGACAAGACTTCAATCGTTTGAGGCCTTTGTTCGACAATTTCCCCTTCATCGCTCTCAATCTCGATGATTTCATGATCTGCCATTGGGAGGAGTATGTGAAAAGGAAGGAGGCAGGATAACAAGAAAAGGACTTTAGGCGTGGAGGGAAATTGTGAAGCTTTACAAATCCAAGAACCTGGTATTTATAGCCACCTAGATGACGGTTTGCATTCCAGGCGCCTTGGGTTTCGTCAAAACATTTACAATTTTACCTCGAGATAAAAACATTTCTACGGCACCATCATTGCCCGTCACGTAATGTCAGAACCCGTCTTGAAAAACCAACCGTTTTCACTTAGTGCGCTACTAAGTGGAGAAGCTAAAGGGCCGGGTTAAAAATCCGATGCATGGTCTTAAAATTCGAAATAAACACGTCACTTCGTTTCTTTCGAATTTGGGGGCTAGCTGACGAGGATTGACACCCGGACCACTTCTATTGGACTTCTGGTTAAAGGCAGGTTCGAGACAGAAGTGTATCTGGCGATACGAGCTCAAGTTGTTCTGAGGGATGTCGCTATGTGATCGCCAGCTTTACGCGGTCAGACCGTAAGCCTTCGCGGTCAGAAATTCGTATGCTATACGCGAACTACATATTCGGGATATTGCGCGATCAGCCAATATCCCGCGGTCAGAACATCTGCCGATCAGGATACTTGGGATCTATCTATTCGGTTGCCCATACAACGGGATATTCTACGTATCCCGAAGATTCCTACACGTGGAGAATCGACCGTCAGAAGGTTAACACATACAGTTAGCCATGAATAACACGTGTTTAACCTGCGTGGAGGTTAAGAGTAGTTCCAAAAAACCGCATCCAACCGTCCGTGCAACCGTTTGACGCAGTTTCCTCCACATGGCACCCTTTCAAACAGTACAAAAGGATGGCATGGAGCATCAATCAGGAGGGAGATCGATCAAAACATCAACTGAGAGATCGGAAGATTAATCAACAAATCCAAAATCTCTCAAGTTAGCCAAGTCTACGGCCCACCTTAAATAGTATTTCAGCAAGCCCTCTTTGGCTTATCCTTGTACACTCTTACAGGAAAAATCCTCGCCTGTGAGGACTTTTTCCTCCATTTGTAAACCTTTTACCACACTTAGTGAAATCTCAACAGGACGTAGGGCTATTACTCCCACCATCGAGGGCCCGAACCTGTCTAAACTCTCTGTGCTCCTGTTCAACATTGTTCGGCATACCTTCCCGGAGGGTCATCTTGAAAGGTCTCACAATTACAAATTCTGCATAAGTTCGGCTGAGGACCCTGAGTCCGAATCGTTGACAAGAGCGTCTACTCCCGGAGGAGGAAGTGCCCGATGACGGGTCTGAGTGTTTGGGTAGGGGGCTAGTCTCCCAAAGTGACTTGTTACTGCGGCCGCTGGGGACCAGGTTGCCGCTTGCACCCTCAGTCCACGAGGGTTGATCGTAAGCCGCCCTACAGGAGGGACTTGCTGGATCTGGTCCCACTTCCTCGCGGAGAGGGCATCCTCACGGGGAGGGCTTCCTCGCGGGGAGGGCATCGCCGTAAGGGGTGGTAATGAGAAAAACCTGCAGTGAGACAGTTGACGAGCAAGACCTATATATTGATAACGAAATGAAATATAGTGCCTCCCCGTGCGAAGCCGCGAAGGGGGAGGGAGAAGTAAATACAGTGTCCCTCCTCCCCCTCCGGCGTGATCGCTCCGGGGGAGGGGACAGGCCCGTAAGGCTAAACAAAGAACTTATGAAGTAAACGGAAGTTCCACGTGTGCTTCAGCTCCTGCTCTTGAAGGTTGGAGAGCTTGTAGGCCCCCGAGCCCAGGACCGCGGAGATCCTGTAGGGGCCCTCCCACTTGGGGGAGAGCTTACCCTGGGCTTGGGGGTCTGTCACGTGCTTGAGGACAAGGTCCCCAAGGCGAAAAGCTCTCTCGCGCACGCACTGGTTGTATGCACGCGCCATCTCGCGCTCGTAGATGGTGTGGCGGAGGAGCGCTCGGTCGCGTTCCTCCTCCACGAGGTCGATTTCCTGTTGCTGGTTGGCCTCATTGGCCTGGTACGCTGCGGTCGTGGCTCCGTCTAGGAGCTCGACCCGCAGCGATCGGAAGCCTATCTCTGGGGGGAGGACTGCCTCCGCCCTGTAGACCAAGGAGAAGGGAGTACGCCCCGTCGCCCGAGACGGGGTCGTGCACATGGAGCAGAGGATGCTAGGGAGCTCCTCTGCCCATGCACCCCGTTTAGAAGCGGCTTGCTCGAGTCTCCGGCGCAATCCCCGTAAGATCACGCCGTTGACTCTCTCGACGGCCCCATTGCTCCGGGGATGGGCCACTGAGGCGAAGTGGATGACGAGCCCCAGGCCTTCGCAGAATTCCCGGAAATAAGCCGAGTCGAATTGGGTCCCGTTGTCCACGGTGATTTCCCGGGGGACACCAAAACGACAAACGACGTTTATCCAGAAAAACCGCTGAACGGCCCGGGACGTGATGCTGGCCAAGGGTACCGCCTCAACCCACTTTGTAAAGTAGTCGACCGCGACCACCGCATACTTGTATCCTCCAGGCACTGGGGGGAAGGGCCCTAAGAGGTCCATCCCCCAGCGCACGAAGGGCCAAGTGATGGGGATGGTCTGCAGCGCTACAGGGGGGAGGTTCGAGCCCTTGGCCATCTTCTGGCATGCTTCGCACGCGGAGACAAGATCTCACGCGTCGCGCATGACCGTGGACCAGTAGAAGCCCTGTCGGAGAGCCTTAGCTACGATGGCACGCGGGGCTAGGTGAGAACCACAGCTCCCCGCGTGGATGTCTTCGAGAAGTTGGAGTCCCTCTGGCCGGGGGAGGCAACGCAGGAGGGCGGAAGCCCCCCGCTTGTAGAGCCTCCCCTCCAGCAGGAGATATGCCCGGGCTTTGGCCCGGAGGCGCTTAGCCTCGGTCTCATTAGGAGGGTCCCCCTCCCCCTTGATGAAGGAGATGAGGGGGTCCATCCATGACGGAGTCTGGGTGATCTCGGCGACCTCCGGGATGTGAGGCTCGTCGCCCGTGTCCGGGGAGGCCACCGAGGGCTTTGTGATGATTTCCAAGAAGGCCCCCTTGGGGAGCGATTCCCGGGCACTGGCCGCCCGGGCCAGGGTGTCGGCCCGGTCATTGTCCCTTCGCGGGATATGCCGGGCCTCGAGGCCATCGAAGTGCCTCTCCATCTTCCGCACCTCCTGCAAATAAAGACTCAAGTTAGCGTCATGGCACAGGTAAGACTTGTCCATTTGGCAAACTACGAGCTGAGAATCTCCCTTCACTAGGAGGCGCCGGATCCCCATGGAGAAGGGGGTGAGTTCGGCCCCCCACTTCCCAATCCAGCCGGTGGCTTCTTTGTTCCGCAGTACCTCCCCCAGGGGGAGGGACGACGGGATGGTGATGGGGTGCCCCAGGAAGTAGTGGCGAAGCTTCCGGGACGCCATCAGGAGGGCGTAGCAGATCTTCTCCATCTCCGTGTACCGAGTTTTGGCCCCTTGGAGGGCCTCACTCACGTAGTAGACGGGACGCTGCTGCCCCCTTGCTCCTTCACCAAGACCGCGTTGACGGCGACAGGGGTCACGGCAAGGTAGAGGAGCAAGGGCTCTTCTGGAGACGGGCTCACGAGCATTGGAGGGCTCGTGAGGTACTTCTTGAGGTCGTTGAAGGCTTCCTGGGCCTGGGGGGTCCAGCGGAACCCCTCGAGCCCTCGGAGGATTTTGAAGAACTGCAGGCCTCGCTCCCCCAACCGGGAGACGAAACGGCTTAGCGCGGTCAGGCGACCGGAGAGCCGCTGGACGTCCTTGACGGAGCGCGGCGGGGGCATGTCGAGGAATGCCCAGATCTTCTCGGGGTTTGCCTCAATGCCCCGCTGGGACACGAGGAAACCTAGGAGCTTCCCCCCGCGCACCCCGAAGGCGCACTTCTCCGGGTTGAGTTTGAGCCCAAACGCGCGGAGGTTGGGGAAGGTCTCCGCCAGGTCGTCGATGTGGGAGGCTGCGCGGGGACTTTTGACGACCGCGTCGTGTACGTAGATTTCGACGTTGCGGCCGACTTGATCTTTGAAGACCAGCGTCATGAGGCGCTGGAAGGTCGCCCCCGCGTTCTTGAGCCCGAAGGGCATATGGACGTAGCAGAAGGTTCCGAGGGGAGTTATGAAACTCGTCATTTCCTCGTCCCCTTCCGCCATCCGGACTTGATGGTAGCCCGAGTAGGCGTCTAGGAAGCTCATGAGCTCGCACCCCGCGGTGGAGTCGATAAGCTGGTCAAACCGCGGGAGCGGGAAGTTGTCTTTGGGTCAGGCGCGGTTAAGGTCGGTGATGTCCACGCACATCCGCCACCTGCCGGTTGACTTTTTCATGAGGACGGGGTTCGCCAGCCACTCGGGGTGCAGGACCTCCCGAATGAACCCCGCCTCTCAGAGCCGGGTAATCTCCACTTTGATTGCCTCTTGGCGCTCGAGGGAGAGTTTCCGCAGCTTTTGTTTGATCGGGGGGTGACCGGGGGCCACTGTGAGCTTGTGCTCAATGACCTCCCGGGCGATACCCCGCATGTCCGAAGGCTTCCACGCAAAAACATCAGAGTTTTCGCGCAGAAAAGCCGCAAGTTGCGCTGCATGCTCCTCGGGGACCTCCGCCCCGATCTGGACGATTTTGTCTTCGTCACTCGGGGACAGCAGGACCTTCCGGAGGCCCCCTTCTGGACGCGGCTTGAGGAGGGGTCTCCCGGGCGGTGGCGCAGCGACGTCTGGATCCGTGGGAGAGGCCTCCCCCCCGGGGGTCTTTATGAGGTTGACGCTTCCGATTGTGGCGGCAGCGCCCTCGTACATAGCACGGGCCATGTCTTGGTCTCCCCGGACGCTGATCACGCCATGCGGCCCGGGGATCTTCATGCAGAGGTAGTTTTGATGGGTGGCAGCCCCCAGCTGGTTGATTGTGGTCCTCCCCATTATCGCGTTGTAGGAGGAGGGGAGGTCCACTACGTTGAAGCGGACCAGCTCGGTCCGATAGTTCTCCGGGGTGCCGAACATCATAGGAAGATCTACCTTGCCCACGGGTTGGATCGCCTTCCCTGGGACAAAACCTTGCAGGGGCCCGACTGCGGGCTGCAGGAGCTTCTCATCCACCTGCATCTCTTTGAAGGCCTTGGAGTACACCTATACAAATTCGTAAGGATCTGCCTCACCGTTATAGTGCTCGATATGCGGGGGGCGGTAGGGCCGCGGCCACCGGATGCTGCGAAGTCTTCGACACAGAGGATGGTTAGCCCCCTGCACTTCCCGGGGAGAGTCCCGGTCGCTGTCTTCTTTGATGGGGGACACGCCCTCGTTGTCTGAGTCTGGAAGCAGTCCGAGAGGTCCGCCGGAGTGGCGGTGGCGACGCTTTTCTTCTGGACCGGGGCTGAGTTCCCGGACGTCCAGGCTCTCCTCCGGGGAGGCTGGTTCTTCCGCGGGTCTCTTCCCCCGACCGGTGTGAGAGCAAGGCTCCCGACGCCCACGGCCAGGGGGAAGTTCTTCCCCGCGCTCAGGTGAATGCATTCGCTCGACCTCCCCCCGGGCGAAATGGACCTGTTCCACCGAGGGAGGGAGCTTGTGAACTGTAGTTACCGGCCCAGAGGCTTCCGGGGCCGGCTGGGGGGAGCCCCCTGCGAAGACCCCCGGGACCGGAAAGGGGGAAGCCCCTGTATTATCCGGAACCGGGGAGGGGGCACCCACGGCAACGTCTGGAACCGAAGTGGAGGGAGCCCCCGTGGCAACGACCGGAACCGGAAAGGGGGAAGCCCCTGTAACATCCGGGACCGGCGAGGGGGGAGCCCCCGCGGCGACGTCCGGGACCGGGGAGCCAATGCGGGGGGAAGTCCGCTGAGGCACGGGAGCTACTCTGTCGACCGCCCCCGGTGCGGTAAACGCGACGCAAGGGGCGGGACTGGCTCCCGGCGTAGGGAAAACCCCCGGCATGAAATGGGCTCCCAGCCCTGGGAATGGGCCTGGAACGGGGTACCCCCTGGTGCCACGAAGGGCCCGGGCATGAAGTAGGCCCCCGGCACCGGGGAGGGCCCGGACGTATATCCCGCAGGGGGAGGGCACCCCCCGGCAGGATCATACGGGGCGGCCAGACCTCCGGAGGCCGGAGGGGCCACCGGGTAACCCATAAACGGGGGCATAGTCCTCGGGTATGGGTGCGACGCAAATGTGAGGGCCAGAGGCCGCGCCAACACGCTGAGTAGCTCATCCATAGAGCGCTGGGCGCGGAGTTGGCCCTCCACGAGAGCCTCAAGTAGGGCGTCCCGGGGAGCCGGGGGAGCCGTCGGGGGGAGACTAGTCCCGGCCGAGGTCCCCGAGGTCACCGGCAGCGACCTGGAGGTAGAAGCACCTAAGTTAAGAGGAAAGGCGGGAGGCGGTAGTTGGGCCTGACCGCCTCTGGGCGGAAGCGCCGGGACTGCCGTGTCCCAGACGGGCGGCGCCGGGTCTCTGAGATCGGCGTCACCAGGAAGGGTGCGAGCCCTTGTTCTTGGGGAGCGATGGCATCTTGTCACGAGTCCCCACGGTCGGCGCCAACTGTCATGGTATTGCGAATACCCCGGCAGGTTTTGTGAACGATCCTAGCGAAGAGAACGCGACGCGGGCTGACCGGGTGACCGGTCCTCCCCCGCCGGACAAACACAAGAATTGACACGAGGATTTATACAGGTTCGGGTCCCGGTGGGGGCCCTAGTCCTGTCGGTGTGCTCCCGACCGGAGTGGGCTGGGGAGGCTCTCTCCGGGGGAGAGGCTTCCGGAGCACACCTGTGAGTTTTGGCTATTCCAATAAATGAATCACACTTTGTCGCGCCCCGAAACTGGGACTACGACTACTCCTGTAGAGACCTAGCTTGCTGCAGCTAGACTCATATATGCATAGCATACACATACCCTTGACTTCCCAGGATAAGTCAAGCACAGGAGTATATCACATTGCAACAGAGTAACTTACAAAATAGTTAAGCAGTGTGGCCTGCTGGCCTTGATATTACATAAGAAGATTACAATGCCTTCACGGCATACATGGTTTAGCAAAATAACAACTACACAGCAGAAGATAGGTGACCCACCCACAATGAGAAGTGGACGGCAGAACAACACACATCAGGGCTCTGGCAGAACTGACGCTCCTCCTTCTGGATCCAAGAAGTCCTCCATGCCTTCGTCTTGGTTGTAGAACGCTCCATCTACTGAATTGTAGGTTGCAAGAGTGAGTACTTACGTACTCAGCAAGTCATAGGTAAGAGTAGATACATATAGTAGTGATGATATGAACCTAGACTAGTCAAGAATTATGGATATTTGTAAAATAATCTTTTACTTCCATACCTCATCTCATCTTATTTCATGGCAGCACTTTTCATAATATAACATCATCATTCATGTTCACTAGATTATAGCACTACCGCGACACGTCGACACACGACAGCCCACGGTAGCACTCCTTATCATGACAACACATGTCATTTGGGTAATCTTGATTAAACATATTTTATTTAGAAAATAGTACTTGTGTCACACCCCGTGGATTTAATCCACCGCAGCAGACTCCTATAAACCCGGGAGCTCGGAGTATTCAAATACATTTTTAACTCTGCAGAGAGGTACCAATTTACCCGCAAGATATTCCACTTTCAAGCCCATCCTATCAAAATGATTAGACCCCTCCTCACAACCATGTGTGAGTGGCAAGGTGGAGATAATAAGAACTTTTGTTATGTATCACTCACAATTCACCCCTGACCCTGTGGCTCTCCGCGAAACACAGTTGTGGTAGGCTGTATCATAACCTCCACCCCACCTCATTTTCCCATTACTGGGTCAAATATCAGATCACCTTCAGTGATAGTGGGAGTCAGCCTCCAAGTCAATCATCACAACACAACTCATGCAGGGGTTTCATGTACGATCCACATAAGTACTTGTTCAGGCCTGTCCCATACCAGGCTTGCGGTTAGCACGTTGTTCATGCCACTAGACGCACAACACAAGGTTCTAGTCCTTATATGCCAGTGACCAGACCATCCACAACCCTGCACCTTCAGTGCCTGCATATCCTTTGCAGTCTAGCACCTCCAGTGCTACAGCCATCCATACCATTTTTCTGGTCACGGCTAGGGGTTTTATTTCATGAATATAAGTATATAAATACATATAATAGTTCATGGCTCAAAACTTGTTTATTTTACATTTCACAGATAACTAGTCTAGTACTGCCAATTCATAAATCAACCATTCTCAATCTTTCTCATGCAATATTATCTATATTCAAGGTTATGTTTTAGCAACATCTAAAATATAGGTTCAAGATGACCAAGGATATGACTTGCCTTCCGCGTCGTAAGACACAGCAGTTGATAACGGATCAACGGCGAAGTCCTCGAACTTGATTTCTGGATCTGCTTGGCGACAAACAAACAATACACACAAATATTACTTATATATATTAAAATGATTTAGGATCTATATGCAGATATGCTTAACAAGGATAACTGAACGATACTGGAGATAATTGAGATTGCAAGTTGAACTGAGTCAAGATCTAGGGTTTCAAGGAATTGGCTAAGAATGGATGTTAGATGCTCTTAGGATCTCAAGGTTACAATAAGAACATCAGTTTTGTGGCTGGTTTGATCAAAACAGTGAATGTCAGCAGATTGACATTCGGATCAAGAATCTGACATAACTTCAAGGAAAACTAGAGAGCTTATCTCAAGTTATGACAGTAGAAGAAAGTGTAGATCATAACTCTACAAATTCAGTGGACAAAGTGGCTTTCAAAATGCACAATCAGAAGTGGGTAAACAAGGCCAATGCCATTGGCTGGCATGCACTGGAATAGTGTCAAAAATTAGGTTTTAGCATAACATACATTTCAAGGGCTCAAATCAAGTTGTGATAGAAGGAGAAAATGTAAATCACATCCTCAGGAATCTAAGAGACAAAGTTATGCCCAAAATGCACATCTGGAAGGGAGTGAAAATGGCTAATGCCACTAACTGACATAGTCTGGCATTGATCTTGACATGGCCAGAAACTAGGGCTTGGTATAACTTTTGATCTAGGGCTCCAAATGATGCACCACTTTGTCTGGGAGGTAGGCCAGGATAACAGGAACAAATCATTCAACAGGATCTAGGGCAGAAAATGGCTGGAAGGTGATGAAATTCAAAGAAGAAGTGTGGTGGCGACACGGCACAGTGAAGCCACTGGACAACAATCTTGGCATGGCTATAACTTGAAATCTGGGCCGTTTCAGAGATCGAGCTAGAAGGCAAAAATGTTCAGGAGGTTGAGGCACACCTGAATGACAAAGTAGATGAAGCTGAAACGGCCAGGTATAGGTTTTCCGGTGAACTGCGCCGGAGAAGAAGCACTGCCATTTGGGGGTTTTCGATTTAGGCCGAATGAACTCGATTCCAAGCTTGGGAAGCGATATATGGGTAAGAGGAAGCTACCTGCATGATCAATTTGACCGGAGGATGGCCGGACAAGCCTGGCGACGATCGCCGGTTTCTGGAGAAGCTCAAAATTGGGGAAAACTTCGATTGAAGCTCAATCTGGAGATCTTGATGCACAGGCTTGCTGGAAATGGCTCACTGATCAACTTCTTCTACAGAATCGAGAGCTAATTCGAGGTAATTTGGCCTGCATTGCCGGAACAGGGCATTCTTTGAATTTCAGCCATTTCCGGCGATCATCGGCGATAAGGTGTAAGAGAGTTAAATTTGTTGGTACAGCACGATGAGGGAGATGAGTTATACCTTCTGGTGCTGTTAATTTGGCAGAAGGTGCTGTGCAATAAGCTGGCACCGTGAAGCCTCTTGCTGGACTCGCCGGAGAAGACGACTGCAGCGAGGGAATTTGGAAATTGGTTAAGTCCTGGTGATGAGAAGATAACACAGGGTACTGGTGGTTTAAATAGGCCGGAGGGCGAAGCTTGCAAGGAAGTAATAGCAGTAAATTGGCGCCAGTGATTTGATTTGCCGGGCGCAGATGCAACAACGGCGAAGACACAGTAAGGGACGGTGATTGCGACGGCGACAGGACTGCAACTGATCACCATGTCGATTCATTGGGACTTAGCAGTGCTGGAGCAAGCGGTGGCGACAAGGGCTGGCAAAGTGTCGGGGGAAATCTCCGCGGGACTAAGTCCAGGTAAGATGTGTCACGATTACCCGGGGACCTGGCCTCCGGCCCCGTCCCGGGCGCCGCCTTTGACCCGGGGACGTGGCCTCCGGTGCCCTCCCGGGCGCCGCCATTTGCCCGGGGACGTGGCCTCCGGGGCCTCCCCGGGCGCCGCCTTTTGGCTCCCGGGACGTGGCCTCCGGTGCCCTCCCGGGCGCCGCCTTTTGGCTACCGGGACGTGGCCTCCGGTGCCCTCCCGGGCGCCGCCATTTGCTCGGGGATGTGGCCTCCGGGGCCTCCCCGGGCGCCGCCATTTGCCCGGGGACGTGGCCTCCGGGGCCTCCCCGGGGGCCGCCTTTTGGCTCCCGGGACATGGCCTCCGGTGCCGTCCCGGGCGCCGGCTTTGACCCGGGGACGTGGCCTCTGGCGCCGTCCCGGGCCTCATCGCCCTCCTGAAGATAAAGTCTCGAACTGTTTGTCACGTGCAGGTCACGCGAGGAGCGCCTCGGGAACTGGCGACTACCTGTCAAGCATCCAAGGCATTTGACCGGGAGAAGGACGGTCCTGCCCTTCAATCCGACGGTGGCTTCCGGGGTAGTTTAGGTTTTTGCTGCTTTTTGGGGCTATAAATAGCCCTTGTACCCCTCTGTTGTAAGGGATCAGTTCATTTATTGGAATAGCTAAACTCACAGGCGTGCTCCGGAAGCCTCTCCCCCGGAGAGAGCCTCCCCAGCCGACTCCGGTCGGGAGCGTGTCGACAGGACTAGGGCCCCCACCGGGACCCAAACCTGTATAAACCCGTGTGTCATTCTTTGTGCTTGTCCGGCGGGGGAGGAGCGATCATCCGGTCAACCCGCGCCGCGTAATCTTCTCTAGGATCACACTCAAAACCTGCCGGGGTATTCGCAATACCACGACAGTTGGCGCCGTCCGTGCGGACTCGTGACAAGACGCCATGGCTCCCCCAAGAACAAGGGTTCGCACCCTTCCCGGTGATCCGGGTCTCGGAGACCCGGCGCCGTCCGCCCAGGACACTGCTGTCCCGGCGGTCCCTTCCGGAGGCGACCTGGCCCAGGTACCGCCTCCCTCCTTTCCTCTTAACTTAGGTGCTTCCACCTCCAGGTCGTTCCCGGTGACCGCGGGGACCTCGGCCGGGACAAGCGTCCCCCCGACGGCTCCCCCGGCTCCCCGGGACGCCCTGCTCGAAGCTCTCGTGGAAGGCCAGCTCCGCGCCCAACGCTCTATGGACGAGCTCCTTAGCGTGTTGGCGCGGCCTCCGGCCCCCACATTTGCGTCGCACCCATATCCGGGGAACATGCCCCCGTTTATGGGTTACCCGGCGGCCCCTCCTGCCTCGGGGGGGTTGTCCGCCCCGTATGATCCTGCCGGGGGATTCCCTCCCCCTGCAGGATATACGTCCGGACCCTTCCCGGCACCCGGGCCCGTCCTGGTACCGGGAGGTTACTTCATGCCGGGGCCCTTCGTGGCACCAGGGGGGTACCCCGTCCCCGGCCTATTCCCAGGGCCGGGAGCCCACTTCCTGCCAGGGGTTTACCCTGCGCCGGGAGCCAGTCCCGCCCCCCACGTCGCGTTTACCGCACCGGGGGCGGTTCACAGAGCAGCCCCCGTGCTGCAGCTGACTTCCCCCCGCATGGGCTAGCCGGTTCCGGACGCCGCCACGAGGGCACCCCCCTCGCCGGTTCCGGGTGTTACAGGGCCTGCCCCCTTCCCGGTTCTGGTCGTGGCCACTGGGGCCCCCTCCACTTCGATTCCAGGCGTGGCCGCGGGCTTCCCCCTTTCTGGTCCCGGGGGTCGTCGCAGGGGGCTCGCCCCGACCGGCTCCAGAAGCTACAGCGCACGAGCTCCCTCCCTCGGCGGGACAGGTCCGTTTCGCCCCGGGGGAGGTCGAGCAAATGCGTTCACCAGAGCGCGGGGAAGAACTTCCCCCCGGCCGCGGGCGCGGGGAGCCTCGCTCTCGCACGGGCCGGGGGAAGAGACCCGCTGAAGAGCCAATCTCTCCGGCGGAGAGCCCGGACGTCCGGGAACTCAGTCCCGGTCCGGAGGAAAAGCGTCGCCACCGCCATTCTGGCGGACCTCTCGGACCGCTTCCAAACTCAGACAACGAAGGTCCCGTGAAAGAAGACAGCGACCGGGGCTCTCCCCGGGAAGTGCAGGGGGCCAACCAGCCCCTGTGCCGAAGACTTCGCAGCATCCGGTGGCCGCGGCCGTACCGCCCGCCACATATCGAACACTATAACGGTGAGGCGGACCCTTACGAGTTCGTGCAGGTCTACTCCACTGCCATCTCCGCGACCGGGGGGGACGAGACAGTACAGTGCAACGTCTTCCCCCTCTACCTCTCCGGCATTGCCCGCTCCTGGTTCTACAACCTGAAGGCCGGCTCCATCAAGTCTTTCTCGCAGCTCAAGCGGGAGTTCTGTGCCAACTTCCAGGGGAACTACGTGCGTCCCCTGGACTCCTCGCAGCTGTACACTATCCGGCAGAGGACTGGGGAAACCATCAGAAGCTTCTTCAAACGCTTTGCTCAGGTGAAGAGCAAAGTGGCCCACGTCCCCGACTCTACGGTCATCGAAGCCTGCAAAAGCGGCATCCTCCCGGGGGAGCTCCACCGAAGGCTCTCCCGAAGCTGCCCCTCTTCCGCCGACGAGCTCTTCAACGTGCTCGAAAAGTACGCTCGGGCGGAGGAAGACGATATCTGGAAGAAGACCCAGGGGGCTCCCGCCCCCGTCGACCGGGGGGCCAGGGATCCCCCCAAACGCTCCAGGCAGGGGGGACGTAGCGAGCCACGGCCTCGGGACACCTTTGTCCTCGAGGGCGGAGGTGGCTCGCGCGACCCCCCGATGGCCAACCGCCCCTTCCCCAAACCGAAGGGCCAAGGGGGAGAACAGTCTTCGCGCGGCCGGGAAGGCCCCGCGGGGAGAAGGCGGGAAGGACCGTGGTGCAGCCTCCACAGGTCCAATACCCACGCTACCCGAGATTGTAGCCAGCTGCTGCAGCACTTCGCGGACTTCCTCGACCAGTGCGGGCAGGGGGGGGGGGACTCCGGCCTCCTTGCCCCTACGGCCAGCTGTTCCGGCCCTTCCCGCTCCCACGGGGGGTCAGCAGACGCAAGAGGGGGAGCCTTCAGAAGCTCTCCCCTTTCAAACTTCGCAGCGGCACATCAACGTCATCGTGGGAGGATCTGCCTCTGGGCAGGACTCTAAGCGCCAGCGTAAGGAGTACGCGCGCGAGGTCAAGGTTGTGGGGGTGCTACATGCGTCCCCGCCACCGAAGTGGTCAGACGTCCCCCTCACCTTCTCGGCAGAAGACGCGCGGGGGGTTCGCTTCCCCCACGACGACGCGCTCATTGTCTCCGCGACCATCTACAACTGCCATCTGGCCCGGATCCTGGTGGATGGCGGGAGCTCCGCCGATGTCTTATTCCTGAAGTCCTTCAAATAAATGTAGGTGGATGAGAAGCTCCTGCAGCCCGCTGCCGGACCCCTGCAAGGTTTTTTCCCGGGGAAGGCGATCCACCCTGTGGGCGAGGTAGATCTTCCAATGACCTTCAGCACCCCAGAGAACTACCGGACCGAGCTGGTCCGCTTCGACGTAGTAGACCTCCCCTCCTCCTACAACGCGATTATGGGGAGGACGACAATCAACCGGCTGGGGGCCGCCACCCATCAAAACTATCTCTGCATGAAGATCCCCGGGCCGCATGGTGTGATCAACGTCCGGGGAGACCAAGACATGGCCCGTGCTCTATAAGAGCGCGCTGCGGCCACGATCGGAAGCGTCAACCTCATAAAGACGCCCGGGGGGGAGGCTTCTCCCCCGGAACTAGATGCTGCTGTGCCACCTCCTGGGAGGCCCCTCCTCAAGCCGCGTCCGGAAGGAGGCCTCCGGAAGGTCCTGCTGTCCCCGGGCAACGAAGACAAAACCGTCCGGATCGTGGCGGAGCTCCCCGAGGAGCACGCAGCGCAACTTGCGGCTTTTCTGCGCGAAAACTCCGATGTTTTTGCGTGGAAGCCGTCAGACATGCGGGGCGTCGCCCGGGAGGTCATTGAGCACAAGCTTGCAGTGGCCCCCAGTCACCCCCCGGTCAAACAGAAGCTGCGGAAACTCTCCCTCGAGCGCCAAGAGGCAATCAAGGCGGAGATCACCCGGCTCCGAGAGGCGGGGTTCATTCGGGAGGTCTTGCACCCCGAGTGGCTCGCGAACCCCGTCCTCGTCAAGAAATCGACCGGCAGGTGGCGGATGTGCGTGGACTTCACCGACCTTAACCGCGCCTGCCCCAAAGACAACTTCCCGCTCCCGCGAATTGATCAGCTCGTCGACTCCACTGCGGGGTGCGAGCTCATGAGCTTCCTAGATGCCTACTCCGGCTACCATCAAGTCCTGATGGCGGAGGGGGACGAGGAAAAGACGAGTTTTATTACTCCCCTCGGAACCTTCTGTTACGTCCATATGCCCTTCGGGCTCAAGAACGCGGGGGCGACCTTCCAGCGCCTCATGACACTGGTTTTCAAAGAGCAAGTCGGCCGCAACGTTGAAGTCTACGTAAACGACGCGGTTGTCAAGAGTCCCCGCGCAGCCTCCCACATCGACGACCTGGCTGAAACCTTCCGCAACCTCCGCGCGTTCGGGCTCAAACTCAGCCCGGAGAAGTGCGCCTTCGGGGTGCGCGGGGGAAGCTCCTAGGTTTCCTTGTGTCCCAGCGGGGCATTGAGGCAAACCCCGAGAAGATCCGAGCATTCCTAGACATGCCCCCACTGCGCTCTGTCAAGGATGTCCAGCGGCTCTCCGGCCGCCTAGCCGCACTCAGCCGCTTTGTCTCCCGGTCGGGGGAGCGGGGCCTCCAGTTCTTCAAGATCCTCCGAGGGCTCGGGGGCCTACAAGCTCTCCAACCTTCAAGAGCAGGAGCTGAAGCACACGTGGAACTTGCGTTTACTTCGCAAGTTCTATGTTCAGCCTTACGGGCCTGTCCCCTCCCCCGGAGCGTTCACGCCAGAGGGGGAGGAGGGACGCTGTATTTTCCTCCGCTTTCGAGGCTTCGCAGGGGGAGGCCCTGTACTTCATTCTATTAGCAATACATAGGTCTTACTTTTCAAACTGTCTCATTGCAGGTCTCCCTCATTACCGCCCCTAGCGGCGATGCCCTCCCCGCGAGGATGCCCTCCCCGCGAGGATGCCCTCCTCGTGAGGATGCCCTCCCCGCGAGGAAGTGGGCCAGGCCCAGCAAGTCCCTACAACGGGAGTCCTCACTCCCGTAGGGCGGCTTACGATCAGCCCTCGTGGACTGAGGGTGTAAGCGGCAACCCGGTCACAGTGGCTGTGGTAACGAGTCACTTTGGGAGACTAGTCCCCTGCCCAAACACTCAAGCCCCATCTTCGGGCACTTCCCCCTCCGGGAATCGACGTTATTCCCGGCTCCCCGTTTTCACGGCGACCGGAAGATCGGCCCCTTGCTGCTTGATTGGATCTATCTTCCTCCTCCGGGAGTCGACGTTTTTCCCGGCTCCCCGTTTTCACGGCGACCAGACAATTGGTCCCCGGCGACCTTATTCCCGGCTCCCCATTCTCACGGCGACCAGATGAATGCCTCCCGGAGACCCTATTCCTGGCTCCCCGTTCTCACGGTGACCGGACGATTGTCTCTCGGAGAAGTCGCGGATTTCTCGGGCATTTTTCTTCCCCAAAGACCGTATTCCCGGCTCCCCGTCCTCACGGCGACCGGATGAATCTCCTAGGAAGATCGCCTCCAGAAATCTCATCGGGTTTTCTTGGATATTTCTTCCACATGAGGCCTCATTCCCCGCTCCCCGTTCTCACGGCGACTGGACGATTGTCTCCCGGAAGGTCTTCTCCTTGAAAACATCGTTTTAAAATTTTCTAACTTAGAAAATTTCCTATGCTACAGGTGACTTCCACCCCGGGGACCTTGTTACCCCCACAGCGCGCGGAGGTATTCTCCGGCCCGCTGTGGGCGGGGGGGGCGGATAGGGAACCCCCGGGTGTCGACCGCACCGCCCACGAGGAAACTTAACTCATCCTTGTTAAGATGAGTCGTCCAGACCATCCAAGAAGAAAATAAAGAGACAATGAAATGAAACGACAACAGCTTTATTGATTCTCAAACCCGGAGGACATCTTCCCCCTCCGGTGTGCTTCGGAAACGATACAACCCGAGTTCTAACCCGGGGGATTCTCTCCGTCCTAAGGCTCCTACGCCTAATACTCCCGGAGGCTATCCGCTAGCTCCCGGGTCATGTCCCGGTACAACGCCCGTACGCGGCGCCGAGTGTCCCGGAGCACATCTTCAGGCCAGAACTCGTATCCCGCCGGTGGAAGTATCCGGAGAGGAGGGATCATCCGGAGCCCCGGTCGCGGAGGGGACAATTCGGCACGATGATTGTCAAAGTTGTCCAAGTGCCAGTCCAGACGCCACCTCAACCGGATCGGCTCCCGGACACTATCCTCGCCGCGATTCCCGGAGATAAGGCTTAGCAAAATTAAAGCCGCTTGGGTGTCCCCCGGGGAGCCCCTCCCGGACCTTCGCCCGGGAGCAACCTCCCGGGAACCCTGGTAACAGTAAATTCAATTCAAAGACTTAGAAAAAATTCTAACTTCATTGCATTCAAAATGTTTATGTACAAGTGCCCGGGGCTTCTTCTAAGAAGCTACCAGAATCAAAAAGTCCTAAATGAAAAAAGGGCCCTAGCTAAGACCCGGGGGGAGGCTCATACATGTTCGTTGGCGTCCTCCCCCCGGGGGGCTTCCTCCAAGGCCGGGGCTGGGACGTCTCCCACCGGAGGCGCCCGAGCCGGGAACCACGCCCGGATGATCCGGTCGTAGAACCCTCCGGCGAGCTGCTCGACCTCCCGGCGCGAAGGCTCAAAGGAGTCCGGGAAGCTTCGGGGGAGGGCTACCGGAAAGGGCTACCGGAGAGACCTACCGGGAGAGCAAAAACTGTTGAGGCCGAAAATTTGGAATGAGCTTCCGGGCCCCCCAAGGTCCTATTTATAGGGGCGGGGCGTGGTCTAGATGCACGCCACGTGGCACCCGCGGATCAATCTGGACCGTAGAAGTTCAAACCGTGCGCGGGAAACGAAGGGACGGGCGCGTGAATCGAGGCGCCGGTTCGAACCACGCGCGCATTTATGGTGAAACGGTGCGGCTTTAAGCGTGGGGCACGGAAACCGAAGCGTCGCGGCTCCGGTAGCTTGGCTCGGAGATCTTCCCGGTGACCTGAACCATACCCACCGGGGACTCGAGCATCGTCCCCGGCGGGCATGGGGGGCTGCTGTCGGGGGAAATCTCTGCGGGACTAAGTCCAGGTAAGATGTGTCACGATTACCCGGGGTGGCCTCCGGCCCCGTCCCGGGCGCCACCTTTTGGCTCCCGAGACGTGGCCATTTGCCCCGGGGACGTGGCCTCTGGGGCCACCCTGGGCGCCGCCTTTTGGCTCCCGGGACGTGGCCTTTGGTGCCCTCCCGGGCGCCACCTTTTTGCTCCCGGGACGTGGCCTCCGGTGCCCTCCCGGGCGCCGCCATTTGCCCGGGGACGTGGCCTCCGGGGCCTCCCCGGGCGCCGCCTTTTGGCTCCCGAGACGTGGCCTCCGGTGCCCTCCCGGGCGCCACATTTTGGCTCCCCGGACGTGGCCTCCGGGGCCTCCCCGGGCGCCGCCATTTGCCCGGGGACATGGCCTCCGGGGCCTCCCCGGGCGCCGCCATTTGGCTCCTGGGACATGGCCTCCGGTGCCGTCCCGGGCGCCGCCTTTGACCCGGGGACGTGGCCTCCGGCGCCGTCCCGGGCCTCATCGCCCTCCTGAAGGTAAAGTCTCGAACTGTTTGTCACGTGCAGGTCATGCGAGGAGCGCCTCGGGAACTGGCGACCACCTGTCAAGCATCCAAGGCATTTGACCGGGAGAAGGACGGTCCTGCCCTTCAATCCGACGGTGGCTTCCGGGGTAGTTTAGGTTTTTTGCTGCTTTTTGGGGCTATAAATAGCCCTTGTACCCCTCTGTTGTAAGGGATCAGTTCATTTGTTGGAATAGCTAAAATCACTGGAGTGCTCCGGAAGCCTCTCCCCCGGAGAGAGCCTCCCCAGCCGACTCCGGTTGGGAGCGCGTCGACAGGACTAGGGCCCCCACCGGGACCCGAACCTGTATAAACCCGTGTGTCATTCTTTGTGCTTGTCCGGCGGGGGAGGACCGGTCATCCGGTCAACCCACGCAGCGTAATCTTCGCTAGGATCACTCTCAAAACCTGCCGGGGTATTCACAATACCACGACACAAAGTAAGCAACGTGGCGCGGTGTTGCTGACAAAAGCTTGTTGCTGGTCGTGCACAGGAGCAGATGCTGTCGTCGGTGCTGCCACGGCGTTGCCACGGCGATGGCTGGGACACGGACACGTGCGCACAAGCATGCACGGTCACAAGTACGGCGAAACTTGGCCGGCGGCGAGCAAACACGGCGCAAGGAACCACGGTGATCTCTGGTCGTGCACAGCAGCTGCTGTCCTGGTCGAATAGGGCTGATTTGCAATATTTGATTTTCTTGATTTGGACTGAATTGTAAATCTGAAGATTTGGGAGGTTTGATCTGACTTTGATTCTGCTGTTTTGGTATACTTAATTCAATAGATGATTTGGCACAGCTACGAGATAAAGTTTGAGACATTTGGATGACTTTTGATATCAACTGAAAACAGAGTAGATTAGGGTAAAATAAGTCTGAATCTTATTGATCTCGAATTCTGGGATTTAGGTTTTGATTTTGAGATACTCATATAAGAAGAATTTGTGTTGAAAAGCATTTGGGAGGTGTTCCCTGAATCAGATTTGAATTTGAAGATGATTTGCAACATTTTGCCTTTTCTCGCTTTTAGAACTCTGGAAAAAGGACTGATCTGCAAATCTGGAGTTTCAATTGATTTCGAATTATGGTAATTAGGATGAGATCTTGAAATCTGCACAGAAGAACTTGTTTCAAATAGTATCTAGAAAAGATTTTCCGAAGAAATTCTGAATTTGGAGTTAATCTGGAGATTTTAGCCTTTTTGGGTTTTCAGATATCACATAAGGACTAATTTGCAATAACTCTTGGACTGATTTGTGAAAAAGGTTTAGATGGTAAAATCTGACTGCCAACTTTTTGGATTAAGGTATTGGCATACCCTTGATCATAATCCAAGAATAATCTGGTCTGAACTTGGTCAAGATTTGGATTAAATCTGGATTTCTGAAACTTAGGGTATTTGGGTAATATAAGATATTCTGTTTTCGAAAACAGAATGGAGTTGATAAATCTGGGATTTAGAGATGGAATTGAATCTGGGTTCTGAAGGCTTTTAAGTTTAGAATAACCGATAGATTACATCTAAACAATCTGATCTTGATTTGGGGTCACAGATTAGATTTGGAGATTTTAGGGTTAAGATAGATACTGATCTCGCTATTGCTACTGATACATGCATGCATGCTATTGATGAAAAAGGAAATTTTCACCCCTAAACTCAGGGTGTTACACTCTTCTTTACAACTGAGGGGTACAAGGGCTATTTATAGCCCCAAAAAGAAGCAAAAAGACCTATCTACCCCGGTAGCCACCGTCGGATTGAGGGGTAGCAACGTCCTTCTCCCGGTCAAACGCAATGATGCTTGACAGGTGGTCGCTGATTCCCGAGGCACTCCTCGCATGACCTGCACGCGATCAACAACTCGAGACTTTACCTTTAGAAGGGCGATGAGGCCCGGGACATGCGCCTGAGGTCAGGTCCACTGGCCAAAGGCGGCCCCCGGCACCGGCGCCGGAGGTCGGGTCCCGGGAGCCAAAAGGCGGTGAACGGGACCGGCGCCGGAGGCCAGGTCCCGCAGCCCGGGGCCAGGTCCCGCAGCCCGGGGCAGGCACTGGAGGCCACGTCCCCGGGATAATGGCGGCGCCCGGGGCAGGCCCCGGAGGCCACTTCCCCGGGCAAATGGCGGCCCCCGGGACCGGCGCCGGAGGCCAGGTCCCGGGAGCCAAAAGGCGGCGCCCAGGGCAGCCACCGGAGGCCACGTACCCGGGCAAATGGTGGCGCTCGGGGCCGGTGCCAGAGGCCAGGTCCCGGGGGCCAAAAGGCGGCCCCCAGGGCAGGCACCGGAGGCCACGTCTCCGGGCAAATGGCGGCGCCCGGGACCGGCGCCGGAGGCCGTGTCCCGGGGGCCAATGTGGGACCCTCATTTGAGGATTCCAGTGGCAATCGCCCAGGTGGATTGCACTCAGAAAAGGCACATTGCAGCTCACAACAACAAGATGCATTATATAAAAATGCGAGTAAGTAGAAACAAGTGCTGATCACAAGGACCAACATTACAATAACTTAGCGCCGAAATGATGCACTTAATTGTTAATACAAATTAAGGAGTTTTCGACACAAAGGTCGGCACAAAATAAAACAGCAATGATAAACAAAAGGACTTCTTCAGTCGTCTTTCTCTGCAGCGGCGGTATTGCTTGGGCCTTCTCCACATCGAACTCCACCTTGGTGCATAACCCTTTAACCAGATGGGTCCTCAGTTTCTTCTTCTTGTTCCACATTGGGTTCAAGACCATAAGATTCAGGGTCGGCGAATCCTTCCTCTAAATTTGTTTGTAAAAGCAAGAGTGAGCACATTGTCCACATGGTGCTCAACAAGTCCCAAGTAACAATGCATGTATATATAGATGAGGGGGAAATTTCTCAAAGAACAGCTCTTTGGCTCTGTATATAAACATATAATAGATTTTCACATGCAACTTTAAAGAAAGGTCTTTATTTCCGAAAGCGGGGCTTTTGAAATCCTAAGCTAGATTTTCAGAAATGTTGTGTGTGGCGGTCTTTCATGAGTCACCACTTTACTCAGATTTTGTGAAAAACTTCCAAAAGCTACTTGTGCTGCATCGACGTGAATAGAATTCACAGCGCGCAGACTCCATGACCTGGGAGCTCAGAGTATCTGATACTTTTTTAAACTTTGCAAAGGTGTACCACCTTAATCCACCAATCATTCGGCTTTCAAGTCGGATCAGCTTCATGCGACTTTTACGCATGTGACAAGGCCGAGACGACACAACAATTTACAGTCCTAGTATTAACTATTTCCCTGCCCGGTAAATAGACAGTTAAGTCTCAAGTACCGTTGTGGGTCCTCCCCACTGCCTTATTTCCTAGCCTGGGCCTATGCTCTCGCAAGACACATAGCCTCTCTTGATTACAGTCGCGCACGACTTAATCTGGCTTAGGGCGTGTGAGACCCCCAGTTGAGGATCACCTTGGTAACCGCCCAGGTAGGTTACACACAGCAGGATGACACATGAGCTCCAAACCAGACAAGCATAGTAATATCATTAAACAAGTATCAGGCCAACATGGCCAATATTACATAGCCAAAGCACCAAAAATGGCGCTGAGTAGAGTTGCTAAGAAAATAACAAGTTTGTCAGAACCAGAATCGGTATCCAAGTACCGAACACACAGCATAAAGCACAAGGCAACGACGAAAAGCTTGACTTCCATCCGCAGCGGGGTTGGAGTGGCTCCTCCCACATCTGACTTGACTTGGTGCGCAATCCTTCTAGAACGTGGGCTCGTCCGGGGCACTTCCATCTTCTGCCGGGAACTCATAACTGAAGGAATCGGGATCCTCGAATCCCTCTTCTACAGTTGGAAGTAAATGCAAGGGTGAGCACTTGGTGCTCAGCAACACTCATTCCGGGGATTATAGTAATTGTACTTATATGAGGGTGAAACATATGATTCAGGGGTTTTAGTTTCATATGGATAGACATATATAGATTTCCAAGTTATTTGTTCAGTAAACAGTACTTTGTCATGAAAATAGTACTTTAAACATTAAACAGGTTTTCAATAAAAACATTAGATGTAGTGGTCTCCCATGAGTCACTACTTTGTTAACCGCATTATGAAAAGATTCCAAAACATTACTTGTGCTATAACCCATGGATAACATCCACTACGAAAAGACTCCTGAACCTGGGAGTACAGAGTATCTGATACTTCTTTTACACTTTGCAAAGGTGTACCTCTTTTTAAATCCACTGGTTCACTCGGCTTTCAAGTCGGATCAGCTCCATGTGACTTATACACATGTGACAAGGCCGAGATCACACAACGCTTTTACAATTCAGCATTAACAGCATCCCTGCCCGGTAAATAGACAATTAAGTCTCAAGTACCGTTGTGGGTCTTCCCCACTGCCTTACTTCCTAGCCTCTCTGGTCTATGTTCCCTCAGGACACATAGCCTTGGTCTATGTCCACGCGAGACATACGACCATTCAAGATTACAACCGCTCACGGCTTAATCAGGTCTAGGGCGCCTTCCTTCATTTACGCCTTTTTCCTCTCATTATTTTTCTGAACTCACATCACTCATGGCCGAACCTTGGCCTTCCAGTTTCCACGCGAGAAACCAGATCGTCAAACCATGCAGGGAGCTGCTAATACCAAAAAGCTACTGAGTTGTGCCTGTCCCATACCAGGCAAGTGGTTGGTACGTTTACAATTCGTATAGAGACACAGCACAAGGTTCTCGTCCTTATGAACCAATAGTGAGGAACATTCACATACCCTGGTGCGCACCGCACCCTCTCCATACAATCCAATCCTCACTACTGATCCCTTTTATCAGTTTTCTTGTCAAAACGGTTTTCATTATAACTTCTCATGTATTTGACCATTTCAAGTTTAATGTGGATATTCAGTATATGAGTCCTAGGGTGACAAAAGCATATATAAGAAGGTTCAATAACAAAAAGGGGTTTCATGATTCATTAGGGAATAACTACTCATGTCATTCAAACATAACTTGTATTTCAACTAAGCATGCATAGTAAGAAACAGTGAATATACTTCATATAAAAATATTGGGTGAGACATGATCAAAGGAATGAGGCTTGCCTTGCAATGTTGGGTCTAAAAACTCAGACGGATCTTCAAAGACTTCTTCCGCTCCTTCAGCTTCTGACTCTGCGGCAATCAACCAACACACAACACATACCATAAGCATACAGAAAATAGTTTCTATAGAAAGTATTAAGTAAATAAGTCATGCATGCAGGGGAAAAGGTTAGGGCAAGGTCACAAGGGCTCTGGTCGAAGAAACGGCTAAAAAGGATTGAACGTCGAAGGGTCGACATTCAGTTCATGGCTTTGGCATAACTTCAAACTGATCTTAGGATGGTTTTCTGGAGAAGTGATAGTAGAGAAAGTTGTAGAACACAACTCCAGGAATCTAAAGGACAAGGTGGCATTTCAATTGCTCAACCAGAAGGGGTCAAACAAGGCTAATGCCAGTGGCTGACATGCACTGACATAGTGCTGGACATGGCCAGAAACTAGGGCATGGCTTAACTTTTGATCCAGGGCTCCAATTGATGTACCACTTTGTCTGGGAGGTAGGCATTACTAACAGGAACAATATACTCAACAGGCACTAGGGCTGGAAATGGCCGGAGGGTGGCCAAATCCGGTGATGAACTACGGTGGCCTGGACATGGACTGAGCTACTGGACAGTGACCTCGGCATAGGCATAACTCACAATCTAGGCAGATCCAGGTGTCGAGCTAGTGGAAGAAATTGCTCAGGGAGGTGAGGCGAAGCTAAGGGACAAGGTTTCAGGGGCTAGATCGGCCGGGAACAAATTCCGGCGACCGGCGCTGGAGAAGACGACACTGGAGATTGGGGATTTTTGCTACAAGGCGATTGAACTCGATTCTTTGCTCAGGGAGTGAAAGGGTGGAGTTTAGAAGCTACTGGTGCAGTCAATTTGGTCGGAAATTGACCGGAGAAGCTTGGCGCCGAAGTCCGGCGAACGGCCGAGGTTCTAATTTAGGATTTCTTCGATTTGAGCTCAATTGGGGATTCTGATTCTACAGGCCTGCTCTACTAAGCTTACTGATCAACTTCTTCTACAGGATTGAGGGTTAATTTGGGATGAATCGAACGGCATTGGGGGAACAGGGCAAATCGGGAATCCGGCGATCACCGGCGATGGGGATCGATCTGGTGCAATTGGCTGCTATGACACAGAGAGGGGAACGAGGGGAACTCACTGGTGAACTTGGATTGAAGAAAGGGGCTGTGGAAAGGGCTAGCACCGTGAGCTCACTCGCTGGCTCGCCGGAGAAGAAAGCGAAAACGGCGAGAAACTAGAAATTTGGCTAAGTCTTGAGGTTGTGCTTCTTCACAGCACTGAGGAGGTTTAAATAGGCACGGGGACGGAGCTTGCGAGGGAGAACGCGACAACGGTTGCTTGCGCCGGGGAGAAACTTGTCGGGCGCAGGCGCAACGACGGCGACGGCGACGTGATTTGCTTCAGGCGGTGCTGCAGCTTTGCCAGTTGCGTTGGAACTTCGTCTGGGACGGCGCAGATGCGGAGGCAACAGCAAGGCTCCGGCGGTGACACGTACACACATGCAACTGCCACGGCAACGGGAGCGCGCGCGAAAACGTTGCTGGAGCGCGGCCGTTTATCCGCTGGGCGAGGCGATGCTACGGTGGCTAGCACGTGCGCGCGAGGTGGCTTGGTTGCTCACAACACAGGTGACAAGAAACGGTGGCCGGCGGCGAGCAAACGCGGCGAGAACGCGGCGCGGCAACGGTGGCTCGAGCACTGGTCGTGGCAACGACCAGGCGCTGGTCGAAAGGGCCTGAAAATAATATTTGGGCTGTTCTGCAATTTCTGAAACTTGTTCCAGGGGCTGTCTTGTGAAGAAAACTTGAATAGAACTTGGGCCTGTTTGCAAATTTGGAGATCTGAGGGTCCGATCTGAAATCTGATTTCGCAGCTAAGTTGCAAAAGATTAATAGAACTTATCTGGCCAAAGTTTGGTAAGATCGGGCAAGATCTGAAGGGTTTCGACAAAATTGGGGAAAACAGTTTAGGGTAAAATAGGGTAATTAGGGTTTTAAAATGGCAAGGCTTGAAACTCAGCTTTAGGGGGAGATTTTGGAGATGGTCCCGAAGGGAAAAATACTCTGAACAACATTTAGAAGGGAATGGCTGAAGCAGATTAGGGTTTGGGGTCCAGATGTGGATTTTGGCTATTTTAGGGTTTAGCAAAAACAGGGGTGTTACAGGGCGTCTTCCTTCTTTCCACCTTTTCCTCTCATGATTTTTCTGAACTCACATCACTCGTGGCCTTCTGCGGCCCACCAGTTCTCGCAAGAAACTGGATCGACAACCATTGCAGGGAAAAGCTAACACTAAAGAAAGCTACTAAGTTGCGCCCGTCCCATAAACAGGCAGGTGGTTGGTACGTTTTTCATGCCGCATAGAAGCACAACACAAGGTTCTAGTCCTTATGGATCTTTAGTGAGGAGTCTTTCACATTCCCAGTGCGCACACAGCACCATCCAATCAAACCATCCTCACTATCGATTCCAATCACATTTTCTTTCACAAAAAGGGGTTTTGAATATGCTTTTCTCATGTGTGACCATTCAACATTTATCATATAATCTTTAAGCATAGCATAGCCTAAGCATGATAATCTAGGGTAACAAGGGTGCAGGGATATTCAATGTCAAAAGGGGCTTTACGATCATTTAGGTCATATCTAGTCATTTTATTGAAATATAATTCTTATTTGAATCTAAGGCATGCATATACTGGAAAACAGTTAACATACTTCATTTCAAAATAGCAGGTGAGACATGATCAAGGGTTTGAGACTTGCCTTGCAGTGATGGGTCTAGCTGCTCAAATGAATCTTCAGGGATCTCCTCTGCTCCTTCAACGTCTGGTTCCACGACGGGTACAAACAGCACATACATACCATATAAGCATACAAGCACTAGAACATAATACGTAAATACATCATGCATGTAGGGGAATTGGTTTAGACAAGGTCACTTGACGTTGGTTGAAGAGATGGGTTCACAGGGCTTGAATGTCGAAGGGCTGACATTCGACTCATGGCTTGACATTGCCCTAAATCGGTTCTAGGTTTGTTTTCTGGAGATGTGATAGTAGGGAATGTTGTAGAACATGGCTCAAAAGGCTTAGTGGACAAAGTGGCATTTCAATTGCTCAAAAGAAACAAGTCTAAATCATCCAATGCCACAGGTGGACATGCACTGACATAGTGTTAGACATGGCCAAAAACTAGGGCATTGCATAACTTTTGACTCAGGACTCCAATTGATGCACAACTTTGTCTGGGGTTTAGGCATTGACAACAGCTACAAAACTCTCAACAGGCTCAAGGGCTGAAAGTGGCCGGACGGTGGCCAAATCCGGTGAGCAAACACGGTGGCCTGGACATGAACTGAGCCACTGGACAGCAACCTTGGCATGGCTATAACTTTTGATTCAGGTCGATTTAGAGGTCGGGCTAGTAGACAAAATTGCTCAGGGGGTTGAGATCTATCTAAATGACAAGGTCTCATCGGCTGGTTTGGCCGAAAAGTGAACTCCGGCGATCGGGGCCGAAGACGAAGGCACCGATTTGGGGGTTTTCGTTCCAGGGCGTTTGAACTCAATTCAACGCTCGGGAAGCATCTAGGGGCTGTCACAAGGCTATTGGTGCACTCAATTTTGCCAGAGATCGGCTGGAGAAGCACGGCGGCGTGCTCCGGCGAACTACCGAGGCTCGAACATGGAAATCCGGCGCTCGGGGCAAAATTGGTGAATCCAAGCTTGCAGGTTTGTTCCTCCTAGCTCACTGATCAATATCCTCTACAGGCACGAGGATCAATTTGGCTTGAATCGCTCGTGTCAGACCCCCATTTGAGGATCACCTTGGTAACCGCCCAGGTAGGTTACACACAGCAGGATGACACATGAGCTCCAAACCAGACAAGCATAATAATAACATTAAACAGGTAGCAGGCCAGCCTGGCCAATATTACATACCCAAAGCACCGAAAATGGCGCTAAGTAGAGTTGCTAAGAAAATAACAAGTTTATCAGAACCAGAGTCGGTATCTAAGTACCGAACACACAGCATAAAACACAAAGCAACGACGAAAAGCTTGATTTCCATCCGCAGCGGGGTTGAAGTGGCTCTTCCCACATCTGACTTGACTTGGTGCGCAATCCTTCTAGAACGTGGGCTCGTCCGGGGCACTTCCATCTTCTGCCGGGAACTCATAACTGAAGGAATCGGGATCCTCGAATCCCTCTTCTACAGTTGGAAGTAAATTGCAAGGGTGAGCACTTGGTGCTCAGCAACACTCGTTCCGGGGATTATTGTAATTGTATGTACATGAGAGTGAAATATATGATTCCGGGGTTTTATGGTTCATATGGATAGAAATATATAGATTTCCAAGTCATTTGTTTAACGAAACAGTACTTTGTCACTAAAATGTTACTTTAAACATTAAACAGGTTTTCAACAAAACATTAGATGTAGTGGTCTCCCATGAGTCACTACTTTGTTAACCGCATTATTAAAACATTCCAAAACATTACTTGTGCTATAACCCATGGATAACATCCACTACGAAAAGACTCCTGAACCTGGGAGTACAGAGTATCTGACACTTCTTTTACGCTTTGCAAAGGTGTACCTCTTTTTAAATCCACTGGTTCACTCGGCTTTCAAGTCGGATCAGCTCCATGTGACTTATACACATGTGACAAGGCCGAGATCACACAACGCTTTACAGTTCAGTATTAACAGTATGCCTGCCCGGTAAATAGACAATTAAGTCTCAAGTACCGTTGTGGGTCTTACCCACTGCCTTACTTCCTAGCCTCTCTGGTCTATGTTCCCTCAGGACACATAGCCTTGGTCTATGTCCACGCGAGACATACGACCATTTAAGATTACAGCCGCTCACGGCTTAATCAGGTCTAGGGCGCCTTCCTTCATTTACGCCTTTTTCTCTCATCATTTTTCTGACTCACATCACTCATGGCCGAACCTTGGCCTTCCAGTTTCCACGCGAGAAACCAGATCGTCAAACCATGCAGGGAACTGCTAATACCAAAAAGTTACTAAGTTGTGCCTGTCCCATACCAGGCAAGTGGTTGGTACGTTTACAATTCGTATAGAGACACAGCACAAGGTTCTTGTCCTTATGAACCAATAGTGAGGAACATTCACATACCCTGGTGCGCACCGCACCCTCTCCATACAATCCAATCCTCACTACTGATCCCTTTTATCATTTTTCTTGTCAAAACGGTTTTCATTATAACTTCTCATGCATTTGACCCTTTTAAGTTTAATGTGGATATTCAGTATATGAGTCCTAGGGTGACAAAAGCATATATAAGAAGGTTCAATAACAAAAAGGGTTTCATGATTCATTTAGGGAATATCTACTCATGTCATTCAAACATAATTTGTATTTCAACTAAACATGCATAGTAAGAAACAGTGAATATACTTCATATGAAAATATTGGGTGAGACATGATCAAAGGAATGAGGCTTGCCTTGCAATGTTGGGTCTAAAAACTCAGACGGCTCTTCAAAGACTTCTTCCGTTCCTTCCGCTTCTGACTCTGCGGCAAACAATTAACACACAAACACATACCACATAAGCATACTGAAAATAGTTTCTATAGAAAGTATTAAGTAAATAAGCCATGTATGCAGGGGAAAAGGTTAGGGTAAGGTCACGAGGGCTCTGGTCGAAGAAACGGCTAAAAAGGATTGAACGTCGAAGGGTCGACATTCAGTTCATGGCTTTGACATAACTGGAAACTAGTCTTAGGATGGTTTTCTGGAGAAGTGATAGTAGAGAAAGTTGTAGATCTCAACTCCAGGAATCTAAAGGACAAGGTGGCATTTCAATTGCTCAACCAGAAGGGGTCAAACAAGGCTAATGCCAGTGGCTGACATGCACTGACATGGTGCTGGACATGGCCAGAAACTAGGGCATGGCTTAACTTTTGATCTAGGGCTCCAAATGATGCACCACTTTGTCTGGGAGGTAGGCATTACTAACAGGAACAATATACTCAACAGGCACAAGGGCTGAAAGTGGCCGGAGGGTGGCCAAATCCGGCGATGAACCACGGTGGCCTGGACATGAACTGAGTTACTGGACAGTGATCTTGGCATAGGCATAACTCACAATCTAGGCAGATCCAGGTGTCGAGCTAGTGGACAATATTGCTCAGGGAGGTGAGGCGAAGCTAAGGGACAAGGTGGTGTCGGCTGGATCGGCCGGGAACAAATTCCGGCGACCGGCGCTGGAGAAGACGACACTGGAGCTTGGGTATTTTTGATACAGGGCGAAAGAGCTCAATTCCAAGCTTGGGAATGATCTCTAGGGTGCAACAAAGCTACTGGGGAGGTTAATTTCATTGGATATCGGCCGGAGAAGCTTGGCGCCGAAGTTCGGCGGACGGCCGAGGTTCGAATTTGGGATTTCTTCGATTTGAGCTTAATTGGGGATTCTGGTTCTACAGGCTTGCTCTACTAGGCTTACTGATCAACTTCTTCTACAGGATTGAGGGTTAATTTGGGCTGAATCGAGTGGCATTGGGGGAACAGGGCAAATCGGGAATCCGGCGATCACCGGCGATGGGGATCGATCTAGTGCAATTGGTTGCTATGACACAGAGAGGGGAACGAGGGGGACTCACTGGTGAACCTGGATTGGAGAGATGGGCTATGGTTTGCTCTGGCGACGGTGGCTCCAGAAATAGCTCGCCGGAGAAGAAAGGGAAACAGTGAAGAACCGGGAATTTGGCTAAGTCCTGGCGTTGCATTTCTTCACAGCGCTGAAGGGGTTTAAATAGGCGATGAGGCGGAGCTTGCGAGGGGGAACGGCGAGAGAACTTGTGCCGGGGACGAGACCGGCCGGGTGCAGCTGCGACAGCGGTGACCGGCGATGTGATTGCGCTCAGGCGGTGCTGCAGCTTTGCCAGCGATGCCAAGGCGTCTTGGAACTTCGTCCGGGAAGGCGCAGATGCGGAGGCGACAACGTAGCTCCGGCAATCGACACGTACACGCATGCAATGCCACGGCAACGGGAGCGCGCGCGCGAAAACAAGGTTCGGGAGCGCGGCCGTTTATCCGCTGGGCGAGGCGATGCTACGGTGGCTATCACGTGCGCACGGGGTGGCTCAGCAACTCACGGGCACAGGTGACAGAAACGGTGGCCGGCGGCGAGCAAGCACGGCGAGAAATCCACGGCGCTGCAACGGGCTCGTGCACTGGTCGTGGCAACGACCAGGGCTGGTCGAAAAGGGCCTGAAAAGAATGTTTGGGCCGATTTGCTATTTCTGAAACTTACTCCAGGGGCTCTTCTGCGAAGAAAACTTGAATAGGACTTGGGCCTGTTTGCAAATTTGGAGATCTAAGAGTCCGATCTGAAATCTGATTTGGCAGCTAGGTTGCAAAAGATTTTTAGAACTTGTCTGGCCAAAGTTTGGTAAGATCGGGCAAGATCTGAAGGGTTTCGACAAAATTGGGGAAAACAGGGTAATTAGGGTTTTAAAAATGGCGAGGCTTGAAACTCGGCTTTAGGGTGAGATTTTGGAGATGGTCCCGAAGGGAAAAATGTTCTGAACAGCATTTAGAAGGGAATGGCTGAAGCAGATTAGGTTTTGGGGTCCGGATGTGGATTTTGGCTATTTTAGGGTTTGGCAAAAACAGGGGTGTTACAAATCTACCCACCTTAGAAACAATCTCGTCCTCGAGATTAGGGCAGGTCAGAGAATAGGGAGGGAAATTCTCGTCGGAGATCTTCTTCTTTTTCCCAAGTTGACTCCTCCTCTGAGTGATTGTTCCACTGAACTCTGCAGAATCGGAGGGTTCTTGACTTCAGCACTTTCTCTCTGGTTTCCAGAACTCTAATAGGGTATTCTTGACAAGATAAGTCTGGTTGAATCTCATTCTCTGTAGGAGATATCTGTTCTGTTGGTTTTCTCAAGCATTTCTTCAGCTGAGATACATGAAACACGTCATGAATTCCGCTTAGTTCTGGTGGCAATTCCAACTTGTATGCCATTTCACCTCGCTTTTCCAGAATTCGATATGGTCCCACATATCTAGGTTTTAACTTTCCCTTCATCTGGAATCTTCGAACTCCTTTGTATGGCATAACCTTGAGATACACATAATCGCCCTCTTCAAAAGATAGTTCTCTTCTACGGTTATCCGCATAGCTTTTCTGTCTAGATTGGGCTGTTTTCAGTTTTTCTTGTATGATCCTGACATGGGCTGTGGCTTCTTCTACTAACTGGGGTCCTAGATGTTGTTTTTGACCAATTTCTGTCCAATACAGTGGCGTGCGGCATCTTCTTCCATATAGGGCTTCATATGGTGCCATTTGCAGGCTTGCTTGGAAACTGCTGTTGTAGGTGAATTCTGCATAAGGTAGAAATAACTCCCAAGAGTCTCCATAGTCCAAAACACAAGCCCTCAACATATCTTCCAAAATTTGGTTTACCCTTTCCGTCTGACCTCCAGTTTGAGGGTGGTAAGCGGTACTGAACTTTAACTTTGTGCCCAGGGCTTTCTGCAACTCTTGCCAAAATCTTGAAACGAACTGGGCTCCTCTGTCGGAAACGATAGCCTTCGGCACTCCGTGTAGGACAACTATTCTGTTGAGATACAGCTCTGCTAAGTCCTTAGCTGTATATAGGGTCTTCACTGGGAGAAAATGTGCCACTTTTGTTAATCTATCAACTATGACCCATATAGAATCAAATCCTTTCTTCGTCCTTGGTAGTCCCACAATGAAATCCATTCCGATTTCGTCCCACTTCCACTCTGGGATTTGTAAAGGTTGTAGCGGTCCCGCAGGCTTTTGATGTTCTGCTTTCACTCTTTGGCATGTGTCGCAAGTTGCGACAAACTTGGCAATCTCTCTCTTCATTCCTTTCCACCAAAAATTTTTCTTCAAGTCCTTGTACATTTTGGTGCTGCCTGGGTGTATGGAATATGGGGTCTGATGAGCCTCTTGCATGATTAAGTCTTTGATCTCGTGGTCATTCGGAATGCAGATACGGTTATCGTACCATAGAATTCCCTGTTCATCTTCTCGAAGGTTGGTTGTATCTTTGCTCTTCATGTCCTCCTTCATCTCTTGAAGATCTGGGTCAATTGCTTGAGCTTGTCGGATTTTATCCTTCAACTCACATTCCATCTTTAGCGTAGCGATGGTTCCTTGGTCCACTAATTCTAATTGTAGCCTTTCGAAATCCTTGATCAGTTGTGTCGGCACTTCTAGCTGTGTTATCTGGTTATAACGAGACTTCCTGCTCAAAGCATCAGCTACTACATTGGCTTTTCCTGGGTGATAGTGGATCTCTAGATCATAATCTTTGATCAGTTCTAACCATCTTCTCTGCCTCATATTCAACTCCTGTTGCGTGAATATGTACTTCAGGCTCTTATGATCCGTATAAATTTCGCACTTACTGCCTAGTAGGTAGTGTCTCCATATCTTCAGTGCATGTACGACAGCAGCTAACTCCAGATCATGTGTTGGATAATTCTCCTCATGAGGTCGTAGCTGTCTAGAAGCATAAGCTATTACTTTCCTTTCTTGCATCAATACACATCCTAATCCTTGTTTGGAGGCGTCACAGAAGACTTGAAAATCCTTCTTGACGTCCGGCAGTATCAGGATTGGTGCAGTTGTCAACCTTTTCTTCAGTTCCTCAAAGCTTCTTTCGCACTCCTCAGTCCAATTAAAAGGGGCATTCTTCTTCAGTAGCTGGGTTAGCGGTTTGGTGATCTTCGAGAATCCTTCTACGAATCTTCGATAATATCCCGCTAATCCCAAGAAACTTCTAACTTCTGTTGCGGTTTCAGGTTGTTTCCAATCGGTAACAGCTTGAATCTTCAACGGGTCCATAAATATTCCTTCTCCTGAGATGATGTGTCCCAAGAAAGAAATTTTCTTCAACCAAAAAGCACATTTGCTAAACTTGGCATATAGCTGGTGGTCTGCCAGTTTCTGTAGCACAATCCTCAGGTGATGTGCGTGCTCCTCCTCCGTCTTAGAGTAGACAAGGATATCATCCACAAATACAATGATGTATTTATCCAGGAATTCCATGAGGATCTTATTCATTAGATTCATGAATACCGCGGGTGCATTAGTTAATCCAAAGGGCATCACTGTGAACTCATGCAACCCATATCTGGTTACGAAAGCAGTTTTAGGAATGTCCTGCTCTCGGATCCTTAACTGATGGTATCCCGATCTCAGGTCTATTCTTGAGAATACTTTAGCTTCTCTGAGCTGGTCAAAAAGGTCATCTATTCTTGGTAAGGGGTATTTGTTCTTGATGGTCATGTCGTTTAGCTTGCGGTAGTCTATGCAAAGTCGCATACTACCATCTTTCTTCTTAACAAAGAGCACTGGGGCTCCCCATGGTGATGAGCTGGATCTGATGAATCCTTTTTCTTCCAATTCAGCTATCTGCTTCTTCAATTCCTCTTGCTCATGGCCTGTCATCCGAAACAACTTTCTAGCATACGGCGCGGATCCGGGTTTTAGTTCAATAGTGAACTCTATATCCCTATTTGGTGGCAATCCGGGAAGTTCTTCTGGAAGGACTTCCGGGTACTCGTTGACAATTGGTACCTCTTCAAGCTTCACTTCTTCGACGCAGTTCAATCTCTGTAGGTGGTCGCAGATTGGAGTTCTGTCTGCATGGAATGTAATTTGCTTTCCACTGGCATTTGTCAGGGTGATTGTTTTCTTCTCACAATCCATCAATCCCTTATGCTTGGCCAGCCAATCCATTCCAAGAATGACATCCAATCCTTGAAGGTTTAGAACTAGCATGTCTGCCAGGAATTCTAGATTGCCGATACAGAAGGCAACGTTTCTACAGATAGAATTAACAATCATCCTAGCACCAGGTGACTGAATAATGATAGGATGCTCTAAAGCAACCACAGGCAAGTTATTACTCAACAAGCAATCTTTCGACATGAATGAATGAGTTGCACCGGGATCAAATAGAACCACTGAAATCTGAGAGGAGATTAAGAGTCTACCGATCACGACGTCAGTTGCCTCTCCTGCTTCTGTAGCAGTCACGAAGTTGAGTCTTCCTCCGGTGGTTGGTGTTCCTCTTCCTCTGTTGGTTTGGAATCTTCCTCCTCTAGCTTGTGGTGCTCCTCTGGCAATAGTTCGTGCAGGTGCAGGGGATTTGGCTGCCTGAGCTTTAGCAACATTGGGAGGTAAATGCCGAAATGGACAAGTCTCTCTGTGGTGTCCTCTTCTGCCACAATGGAAGCATTCTGCATTCTTCAGTGTACAGTCTCTATAGAGGTGACTCCCTTTGCATCCGGGGCATATTAGAGTTGTTGGCGATGAAGTCCTCTGGGGTCTTGGTGGTGCGGGTGGTCTGAAAGCGGCTCTGGCATATGGCGCTGGTCTTCCTCGGCTAGAATTTCCTTGAAAAGGGTATGCTATGCTTTTCCTCTTGCGGTCCTCTTCTACTACGCCTCTTTTCTCCTCCATTTTAAGCACTCGATTCACAAGGACTTGGAAGTCCGTGAACTCGTGCGTTGACAAGTGATACTGGTATGAGTTTTGTAGGCCTTCACAGAATCTGTCGATCTTCCGCTCTTCTGTCATGATGTCTTCTGGTGCATACCTGGCCAATTTGATGAACTCATGCAAATACTGCTTCACCGTCCTTCCTCCTTGCCTTAGATTCAAGAATTCTCTGCGTTTGGCTTGAATAGCTCCTTTGGGGACATGGTATCTACGGAACTGTTCCTTGAATTCATTCCAGGTAATTGAATTCTGATTAGGGTGTACCGTCTTGTAATTCTCCCACCACGCTGCAGCTGATCCTGTGAGCTGATGGGGTCCATATAGCAGTTTCTCTTCATCACTACACCTGACGGTATCCAATTTCAATCCAATCTCTCTTAACCAATCGTCTGCCACAATTGGGTCTTCAGTGCAGGAGAAAGTTGGAGGACGTGTCTTCTGGAAGTCTGTCAGTCTTGCTCCAATGTTCGAACCTTCCTCGCGGCGTGTTGCGGAGTTTTGCATCAACTGTTCCAGAATTTGACTCTGTACCTCTGCAGATCTCTGTCTGTTTTGCTCCATCCATATTAATATTTCCGTCAGATTTCCTCCTTGCGGTACTGAGGCTGAAGAATTTGGCTGATCTGAGTCATCTCTAGTCCTTCTTGTTGATGTGTTTCTTGGGACTTCTTCTGAACCTTGGATTCTACCTCTAGTGTTCACCATTCTGTTCTGCCAAGATAATTGAGACAAGACTACTAATTCAAGAGAGCACAGATTGAACATAAGCTGAAAGGAAAGATCAATCCAAGAGATTGGATTGGAACATGCAATTTCCATTTTCAAAGATTTTCTAAAGATACAAGGTTTTCACCTTTACAGCTTTGGAGTTACCAACAAACAATACAAACAAAGCAGCTACTACAACAAGAGCTAAAGACTAACGGTTACAAGGGCTAGAGCAGAAGGGTCAAGCTGAAGAGAAAACTACGATCTCCTGTCGGTCTTGGAAGAACTACAAGGTTCCACTTCTTCAGGGTCTTCCTCTTCTTGATCTTCGTCGGCATCCATAGGGTCCCATTGCATGTCGTTGTCCTCTTCTTCCTCGGATGAATCATTGGTGTCGCATGTAGCAATCTCTTTTCCTTTGCCTTCAGGAACTTCCTTCCCTTTCGCGAGAGTAGGATACTCTGGTGCAGGGGTGTTGATCACAATGCCACGCGAAGCAGGCGTGAAATAACCCAGGTAATCCCTAGGTCTTCCCACACTCTTGCGGGCTGTGAGTCTTATCTTCAAGCGGTTCCTCTTGTTCACCGATCCTTCGTCTTCGACTTCTCGAGCTCCGCTAGGTTCAGCCAACTCCTGAATCTGTTTCTCCTTCTCTTGGAGTTCTGACCGAACCTTCGCAAGCGCTCCTTCCAGATAGTGACGGTCATCCCGAGCATTTTCGTGCTCACGCAGCAACCGAGTGTAGCTTGATTCCAGGACTTGGACTACATCTCTGGTTTTAGTCAGGATGGCGTCTCTCTGGTTGTTGGAGGGATGAACAGTTCGACGATCCGATCCGGGAATTTGGTAGGGGACAAAGCAGAAAGGAGAACCTATAAGGAAATCATCGTACAGTTGGCGTATGGTACCTATGGCACGACGAGCAGCGTCTTGGATGGCATCTTCTTCTTCCTGTCTACGAGCTTCCTTTCTTGTTGATCCTCTCCCGATCTCTGGGATCTCGTACACAATCACCGAGGCACGGAAACCAAAAGGTCTACCATCGACTTCTTCTCGACGGACGTAGTATACGGGTCGCTGGTTGTCTCTTGCTCCCAGAAATTGTAACATCATCCAAAGCATCAATGCCCATGATCCCAACTCGTCTCCGTGAATCAGCTTCTTACCAGGGGCCATCTGCGATGATGAGACACGGAACACTTAAAAGTAGGAAAACGGTTCTGAAAATTTTCAAATAATACTCATTATGCTTTTCTTAAACAAATTAGGTTTTTCACAATTAGATTTTTACCAAATAATCTAGCGATTCTCTACTTTAGGGACGCCCATTCTAGTAAGGGTCACGACCTACAGTCAAGCTTCATGCTCTGATACCATTCGCTGTCAGACCCCCATTTGAGGATCACCTTGGTAACCGCCCAGGTAGGTTACACACAGCAGGATGACACATGAGCTCCAAACCAGACAAGCATAATAATAACATTAAACAGGTAGCAGGCCAGCCTGGCCAATATTACATACCCAAAGCACCGAAAATGGCGCTAAGTAGAGTTGCTAAGAAAATAACAAGTTTATCAGAACCAGAGTCGGTATCTAAGTACCGAACACACAGCATAAAACACAAAGCAACGACGAAAAGCTTGATTTCCATCCGCAGCGGGGTTGAAGTGGCTCTTCCCACATCTGACTTGACTTGGTGCGCAATCCTTCTAGAACGTGGGCTCGTCCGGGGCACTTCCATCTTCTGCCGGGAACTCATAACTGAAGGAATCGGGATCCTCGAATCCCTCTTCTACAGTTGGAAGTAAATTGCAAGGGTGAGCACTTGGTGCTCAGCAACACTCGTTCCGGGGATTATTGTAATTGTATGTACATGAGAGTGAAATATATGATTCCGGGGTTTTATGGTTCATATGGATAGAAATATATAGATTTCCAAGTCATTTGTTTAACGAAACAGTACTTTGTCACTAAAATGTTACTTTAAACATTAAACAGGTTTTCAACAAAACATTAGATGTAGTGGTCTCCCATGAGTCACTACTTTGTTAACCGCATTATTAAAACATTCCAAAACATTACTTGTGCTATAACCCATGGATAACATCCACTACGAAAAGACTCCTGAACCTGGGAGTACAGAGTATCTGACACTTCTTTTACGCTTTGCAAAGGTGTACCTCTTTTTAAATCCACTGGTTCACTCGGCTTTCAAGTCGGATCAGCTCCATGTGACTTATACACATGTGACAAGGCCGAGATCACACAACGCTTTACAGTTCAGTATTAACAGTATGCCTGCCCGGTAAATAGACAATTAAGTCTCAAGTACCGTTGTGGGTCTTACCCACTGCCTTACTTCCTAGCCTCTCTGGTCTATGTTCCCTCAGGACACATAGCCTTGGTCTATGTCCACGCGAGACATACGACCATTTAAGATTACAGCCGCTCACGGCTTAATCAGGTCTAGGGCGCCTTCCTTCATTTACGCCTTTTTCTCTCATCATTTTTCTGACTCACATCACTCATGGCCGAACCTTGGCCTTCCAGTTTCCACGCGAGAAACCAGATCGTCAAACCATGCAGGGAACTGCTAATACCAAAAAGTTACTAAGTTGTGCCTGTCCCATACCAGGCAAGTGGTTGGTACGTTTACAATTCGTATAGAGACACAGCACAAGGTTCTTGTCCTTATGAACCAATAGTGAGGAACATTCACATACCCTGGTGCGCACCGCACCCTCTCCATACAATCCAATCCTCACTACTGATCCCTTTTATCATTTTTCTTGTCAAAACGGTTTTCATTATAACTTCTCATGCATTTGACCCTTTTAAGTTTAATGTGGATATTCAGTATATGAGTCCTAGGGTGACAAAAGCATATATAAGAAGGTTCAATAACAAAAAGGGTTTCATGATTCATTTAGGGAATATCTACTCATGTCATTCAAACATAATTTGTATTTCAACTAAACATGCATAGTAAGAAACAGTGAATATACTTCATATGAAAATATTGGGTGAGACATGATCAAAGGAATGAGGCTTGCCTTGCAATGTTGGGTCTAAAAACTCAGACGGCTCTTCAAAGACTTCTTCCGTTCCTTCCGCTTCTGACTCTGCGGCAAACAATTAACACACAAACACATACCACATAAGCATACTGAAAATAGTTTCTATAGAAAGTATTAAGTAAATAAGCCATGTATGCAGGGGAAAAGGTTAGGGTAAGGTCACGAGGGCTCTGGTCGAAGAAACGGCTAAAAAGGATTGAACGTCGAAGGGTCGACATTCAGTTCATGGCTTTGACATAACTGGAAACTAGTCTTAGGATGGTTTTCTGGAGAAGTGATAGTAGAGAAAGTTGTAGATCTCAACTCCAGGAATCTAAAGGACAAGGTGGCATTTCAATTGCTCAACCAGAAGGGGTCAAACAAGGCTAATGCCAGTGGCTGACATGCACTGACATGGTGCTGGACATGGCCAGAAACTAGGGCATGGCTTAACTTTTGATCTAGGGCTCCAAATGATGCACCACTTTGTCTGGGAGGTAGGCATTACTAACAGGAACAATATACTCAACAGGCACAAGGGCTGAAAGTGGCCGGAGGGTGGCCAAATCCGGCGATGAACCACGGTGGCCTGGACATGAACTGAGTTACTGGACAGTGATCTTGGCATAGGCATAACTCACAATCTAGGCAGATCCAGGTGTCGAGCTAGTGGACAATATTGCTCAGGGAGGTGAGGCGAAGCTAAGGGACAAGGTGGTGTCGGCTGGATCGGCCGGGAACAAATTCCGGCGACCGGCGCTGGAGAAGACGACACTGGAGCTTGGGTATTTTTGATACAGGGCGAAAGAGCTCAATTCCAAGCTTGGGAATGATCTCTAGGGTGCAACAAAGCTACTGGGGAGGTTAATTTCATTGGATATCGGCCGGAGAAGCTTGGCGCCGAAGTTCGGCGGACGGCCGAGGTTCGAATTTGGGATTTCTTCGATTTGAGCTTAATTGGGGATTCTGGTTCTACAGGCTTGCTCTACTAGGCTTACTGATCAACTTCTTCTACAGGATTGAGGGTTAATTTGGGCTGAATCGAGTGGCATTGGGGGAACAGGGCAAATCGGGAATCCGGCGATCACCGGCGATGGGGATCGATCTAGTGCAATTGGTTGCTATGACACAGAGAGGGGAACGAGGGGGACTCACTGGTGAACCTGGATTGGAGAGATGGGCTATGGTTTGCTCTGGCGACGGTGGCTCCAGAAATAGCTCGCCGGAGAAGAAAGGGAAACAGTGAAGAACCGGGAATTTGGCTAAGTCCTGGCGTTGCATTTCTTCACAGCGCTGAAGGGGTTTAAATAGGCGATGAGGCGGAGCTTGCGAGGGGGAACGGCGAGAGAACTTGTGCCGGGGACGAGACCGGCCGGGTGCAGCTGCGACAGCGGTGACCGGCGATGTGATTGCGCTCAGGCGGTGCTGCAGCTTTGCCAGCGATGCCAAGGCGTCTTGGAACTTCGTCCGGGAAGGCGCAGATGCGGAGGCGACAACGTAGCTCCGGCAATCGACACGTACACGCATGCAATGCCACGGCAACGGGAGCGCGCGCGCGAAAACAAGGTTCGGGAGCGCGGCCGTTTATCCGCTGGGCGAGGCGATGCTACGGTGGCTATCACGTGCGCACGGGGTGGCTCAGCAACTCACGGGCACAGGTGACAGAAACGGTGGCCGGCGGCGAGCAAGCACGGCGAGAAATCCACGGCGCTGCAACGGGCTCGTGCACTGGTCGTGGCAACGACCAGGGCTGGTCGAAAAGGGCCTGAAAAGAATGTTTGGGCCGATTTGCTATTTCTGAAACTTACTCCAGGGGCTCTTCTGCGAAGAAAACTTGAATAGGACTTGGGCCTGTTTGCAAATTTGGAGATCTAAGAGTCCGATCTGAAATCTGATTTGGCAGCTAGGTTGCAAAAGATTTTTAGAACTTGTCTGGCCAAAGTTTGGTAAGATCGGGCAAGATCTGAAGGGTTTCGACAAAATTGGGGAAAACAGGGTAATTAGGGTTTTAAAAATGGCGAGGCTTGAAACTCGGCTTTAGGGTGAGATTTTGGAGATGGTCCCGAAGGGAAAAATGTTCTGAACAGCATTTAGAAGGGAATGGCTGAAGCAGATTAGGTTTTGGGGTCCGGATGTGGATTTTGGCTATTTTAGGGTTTGGCAAAAACAGGGGTGTTACAGCTCGTCATTGCGGGAACAGGGGATTTTGGTTTTCCGGTGATTGCCGGCGTTGAGGTGCGCCGGGGACCAATTAATGGCTACGGTACAAAGAGAGAAAGGTGTAGGGAGCTTACTGGTGGCGTTGGTTTGGAGGGGGAAGCTTCGGGCGAGGCTGGCGCCGTTAGCTTCAGGAACAACTCGCCGGAGAAGAAGAACTTCGCGGCGGCGCTGGAGAACTCGGTTGCTCTCTGGTGAAGGAAGCTAAAGCTTACAAATGCAGGTTGTGTGAGGCAATGCTGGGCAAGGGAGGGGGTTTATATAGCCGTGGGTGAGGCTCTCGGGAGCAGCAGCAATCGCCGGGGAAGATCTTCCTTCTGGCGCTGGGGCGGTCATCGATGCACTTTGGGACACGGCGGGGCTCTGCCAGAGACGGTGAATCGCGGGATATCAGGATTCGGTCAGGGTGGTGGCGATGATCTACGGGATGGTGGCCAAGTGGCGTAAAGCTCCTGGCAGCAGCAACAGCAGCAGCAGCACGCGCGCGCGCGGGGAAGAAGGTGGCACGGTGGGGCTTGAGCGCTCCACGGTGGCGGTACAGCTGCGCACGACTGGTGGCTACGTGGCCGTGAGGTGGCAGCGCGGCGAACCTCGCCGGCGACGAGTTTAACGGCGTGGCAATTTGGCGGTTGCTGGTTGAAAACTTCACAGGGACCTGGTTGTAAACTTTGGACCTATTTGCAACGATTTGGACTGATCTGTGAAGGTTTTGGCTCGGGAGTTTGGGCCTATTTGCAATTCTGAAGATCTAAAGGGCTGATTTGAATTCTGATTTTGCAGATGAGTGCCACTAAATGTCTTGGACTCATCTAGCAGGAAAAATGATGAAATCCGATAACATCTGGTGGTTTTGACAAAAATCGAAAACAGGGTAATTAGGGTTTGAACTTTTGTCGAGGCTGAAACTAGGGTTTTGGTCGAGATTCTGGAATTCTTCCAGAAGGGAAAAATGTTCAGAAAAATGAAAGAAAGGTTATCACTTGATCAGATTTGGATTTTGAGGTGATCTGGGACTTTTAGCCTTTTTGGGTTTCCTGATACTTCTGAAAAGGACTAAATTGAAACGCTTTTGGATTGAAATGTGAAAACAATCTGGTCAATGAAGTTTAGCAGCCAACTTTTTAGGTTAAGGTAGTGGCATACCTAAGATCAAGATAGGGTTAAAATATCAGGGTTTCCAAAGAAGTTATGCTGATTCGCAAGCAGAAAAGATAATCAAAAACTGGGGTGTTACAGCCAAAAGGCGACACCCGGGACCGGCGCCCGGGGCCGGGTCCTGGGGTCCAAAAGGCGGCGCCCGGGGCAGGCATCGGAGGCCGCGTCCACGGGCAAATGGCGGCACCCGGGACCGGCGCCGGAGGCCGGGTCCCGGGGGCCAAAAGCCGGCGCCCGGGGCAAGCACCGGAGGCCACATCCCCGGGCAAATGGTGGCGCCCGGGACCGGCGCTGGAGGCTGGGTCCCAGGGGCCAAAAGGCGGCGCCCGGGGCAGGCACCGGAGGCCGCATCCCCGGGCAAATGGCGGCGCCCGGGACCGGCGCCGGAGGCTGGGTCCCGGGGGCCAAAAGGCGGCGCTCCGGACAGGCACCGGAGGCCGCGTCCCCGGGCAAATGGCGGCGCCCGGGACCAGTGCCGGAGGCCGGGTCCCTGGGGCCAAAAGGCGGCGCCCGGGGCAGGCACCGGAGGCCACGTCCCCGGGCAAATGGTGGCGCCCGGGACCGGCGCCGGAGGCCAGGTCCCGGGGGCCAAAAGGCGACGCCCGGCGCAGGCACCGGAGGCCGCGTCGCCGGGCAAATGGCGGCGCCCGGGACCGGCGCCGGAGGCCGGGTCCCAGGGGCCAAAAGGCGGCGCCCGGGGCAGGCATCGGAGGCCCCGTCCCCGGGCAAATGGCGTAGCCTGGGACCGGCGCCGGAGGCCGTGTCCCGGGGGCCAAAAGGCGGAACCCGAGACCGGCACCGGAGGCTGGGTCCCGGGGGCCAAAAGCCCCGGGCAAATAGCGGCCCCCGGGACCGGTGCCGGAGGTCGGTCCCGGGGGCCAAAAGACGGCACCCGGGGCAGGCACTGGAGGCCCCGTCCCCGGGCAAATGGCGGCGCCCGGGACCGACGCCGGAGCCCGGGTCCCAGGCGCAACAATGCGGCGCCCGGGGTAGGCCCGGGAGCCACGTGTAACACCCTAGTTTTGGGGGTGAAAAGTTTTGCATAAAAACCCTGCATGCATGTATCTCTGTAGTAGTAGCCAGATCAGCTGAACTCTAATCTCCCCCAAACCCTAAAAATCTCCAAAATCCACCCTTTGGATTTAGACTAAGATCTGCATATCTAGATCTAACCTACCAGTTACTCTGAGGATAAAAGTCTTCAGGAGCCAGATCAAATTCTGACCCTAACTCTCAGTACCTAAGCCTCTCTTTGTTTTCGAAAACAGGAAAATTCAGATTTACCCTAAGTACCCCAGTTTCCAGATAACTAAGTTATCTTGATTTAACCCTATCCAGACTCATGTGTCTCTTGGATTATGTTTCCAGTTATACCCTCAACTTACTTCAAAAAGTTGGGAACCAGATTAATTCATCTAAACACTTTTCGCAGATTAGTCCAAATTTTACTGCGAATAGGTCCTTTTCTGTTTACCTGGAAGCCTGAAATGGCTAAAATCTGCGGATCATTTCCAACTCCTGAATTTCTTCAGGGAACACCTCCCAAATGCTATTTGATACAGATTTCCCTTTTGATCAGAATTCAAAATCTCTCTCCAATCACCAGAATTCGAGATCGACAAAATCCAGATTTATTTTACCCTAATTTTACCCTATTTTCGAAAATAGGTGAAATCCCTCAAACCTTATCAAACTTTCTCCAAATTCGAGCTAAATGAGTATTAATAGAAATATTATACTCAACCATGAAATCAAATCTCAAATTAAACCTCTCAAAGACCAGATTTGCAATCTAGTCCAAAGCCAAACCAAAAATCATCGCAAATCAGTCCCTGGTTCGACCACAGGCTACTGTGCATGACCAGGCCGTTCAAACGACCACGAGCGTCGGAGTTTGGTCGTCGCCGTTGCCACTGCTGCGGTTTCGTCGCCGGCGATCTCCAGAGCCGCCACCTCCGCCACTGTTTCCTTGCCACGTGTGTGCATCGTGTTCGCCACCGTGGAACAGCTTCATCCCGCCAGCAGCGCCTTCGCTCTCCCGCGCGCGCGCCCGACAACGGCAGCACCGTTGCGCCACGTCGCAAGCATGCCTTGGGGAAGCATCACTTCGCCTTCACCTCCACCAGAGCAGCAGGTTAAAGCCGGCACGGCCGCTGGAGCGCGTCACTTCGCCGGGATTCAGTCGTGTTGTCACCTCCAGCCCGCTTCACTTCCCCGTGCATTTCCAACCGTTGCAAGCTCCTTGCTGTGCCTATAAAAGCCACCCCAGCCCAGCTCAAACACACTCACACCCAGAACCACCCAAGTTCCTAACCACGCCGTCGTCTTCGTCTTCTCCAGCGAGCTCGAGAAGAGGCTCATGGTGCCAGGCCAATCCACTGCACCGAACTTCAAATTGAAGCTACCAGTAAGTAACCCTCATCCACTTACTTGTGTAGTAGCAGCCAATTGAACTCTATCGCACCACCTCGCCGGGAATTGCTGATTTTCCCCGACAACTCCGGCGAGCAATTAAACTCTAACCAGAGTGAATTAGCTCTCGAGCCTGTGATCAATCTTGATTAGTGAACTTATCTAAGCATCTCTAAGCAACCAGAATCAAAGAATTTGCTAAAATATGAAAAACCCCAACTTTGCACCTTGCATGTAAGCTAGAGCTCGCTGTTAAGCTTCTCTGGTGTTTCTCCAGACAATCTAGCTTCACATCTAGCTTTGTTATACTCCAGAGACCATCCTCAAGCAAGGATTTGAGTTCATTCGTCCTAGATCAGAAATGCCCAAATTTTTGTGGCTTCTTCCCTAGCTCCGGTCACCGGATTTTGTTCCCGGCCGTTTCAACCCCAACCACCTTGTCTAGTAGATGTGCCTCGCCCCCATGAGTATTTTGGTCTTCTAGCTCGACACCTGGATCGGCCCAGATGAAGAGGTATCACCATGCCAAGGTTTTTGTCCAGAAACTGTTGAGAATAGTTCGGCCACCGTGTTCTTCGCTGGTTTCATCGCTTTCCGGCCATCTCCTGCCCTAGATCCTGTTGAGACATTTGTTCCTGTTACAAATGCCAAACCACCAGACAAAGTGGTGCATCATTTGGAGCCTTTAATCAAAAGATATGGCTAACCCTAGTTCTGGCCTTGTCAAACCTGTGCCAGGCTGTGTCAGCCAGTGGCATTAGCCCTGTTCACCCACCTCTGGTCATGTAAAACAGAAACTACCTTGTCAAATAGTTGTCTGACTACCTTGTGCATCATATGCTTGAATCAAAACCTACTTTGGCCACTGGAAACTGTTCAAACCATGTCAATGCCATTTTAGAGCACTGTCAGCCTATGTCAGCCAGTGGCATTGAGCCTTTTCACCCACTTCCAGCCTTGAAACTTGGAAATAACTTTGTCCCTTAGACTCCTGACATTGTGATCTACACTTTTCTCTACTGCCATAACTTGAGTTGAGCCCTCTATCACCCATTGACCTTATGTCAATGCCTTGAACCGAATGCCAATCTAAAGACGTTCGCTGTTTTTGGGCGAACCAGTCACAACCCTGATATTACCCTGATATTTTGGAACCTTATAAACCTTGACAGCTAATTTTAACCCTGATTACCATAGTTAAACTCAAATCGCTTTCAAATCTTGTATCACCAGAGTGTTTCCATCTTGCATTATTGCATGTAGTGGATTAGTAAGAATAGGATTGATTGTAATGCCTGTTTGCTTGTTCGATCTTGTTCAGGGCAAGAGTCCGGGGTTGAAGATCTTGTCGCTGAACCGTCATCGACTGCTGATACTTACGACGCGGAAGGCAAGTCATACTTTGATCATATTGAACCTATATTTTATGAATTGCTATGCTATTCCATGAGTAGATATCTCATTAATATTGCATGTGTTGAGATCAATAATATTATGGCAGTGATAGATTGAATACTTGAGGAATGTGAACTTGTTAAGATAGCAAGCCATGAACTAATAAAAGTATATACATATACATTTATATTCATGAAATAGAACCCCTAGCCGTGACCAGTATTTTGGTATGGAATGGTGGTAGCACTGGAGGTGCTTGGCTGCACTGGATGTGCAGGCACTGAAGGTGCATGGTTTGTGGTATGATCTGGTCACTGGCATGTAAGGACTAGAACCTTGTGTTCCACGTCTAGTGGCATGAAAAACGTACCAACCACTTACCTGGTATGGGACAGGCGCAATCTAGTAGCTTTCTTGGTATTAGCAGTTCCCTGCATGGCTTGTCGATCCGGTTTCTCGTGTGGAAACTGGTGGGACGCAGTTTGTCCATGAGTGGTGTGAGATCAGAAAAATTATGAGAGGATAAGGTGTAAAGAAGGAAGACGCCCTACGCCAGATTAAGTCGTGCGCGACTGTAATCAAGAGAGGCTATGTGTGTTGCGAGAACATAGACCCAGGCTAGGAAGTAAGGCAGAGGGGAGGACCCACAACGGTACATGGGACTGGATTGTCCATTTACCAGGCAGGGATACTGTTAATACTAGACTGCAAAACGTTGTGTGATCTCGGCCTTGTCACATGCGTATAAGTCGCATGGAGTTGGCCCGACTTGAAAGTCGAGTGAAAAATTGGATTTAAAAAGAGGTACACCTCTGCAGAGTTTAAAAATGTATTCGAATACTTCGTGCTCCCGAGTTTTAGGAGTATGCCGCGGTGGATTAAATCCACGGGGTGTGACACAAGTATTGTTTTATAAACTAAAATTTGTTAGCTCAAGATTACCCAAGTGGCATGTGTTGTCATGATAAGGGGCGTTGCCGTGGGCTGTCATGTGTTGACGTGTCGCGGTAATACCATAATATAGAGATCATATGATAATTAAGAGGCATGTGGTTTATGCCCTAATTTTATGAAATACTGCTATGAGTATATGATTGAAAGACTTGAATAAAAGTAGTGTGATATGAGGTTATATCGCCTTGGATATGGGATATATGTATCACCATCAATATGATTTATTCACTGCCATGGGTATGATCAGAAGTTGAGTAAGAATTGAGAAAGAAATGTATTTTGGGAAAAACCCTTCACTCTTTCCCCAATAGCATAGGCTCATGTCATTTATACTGTAACTATATCTCTACCTCCCCTATGACTTGCTGAGTACATAAGTACTCACCCTTGCAACAACTCATCAATAGATGGAGCGTTCTACGACCTTGGAGGATACCCTGAAGATGCTGCAGACCCAGGAGAAGATGAGCAGTTCCCTTCGGAGCCCTGATGTGGTGCTGTCTTGCTGTCAACCTTTGTTTCCTGTGGATTGTTTTTGGGCCTAGCTTCCGCCGATTAGATGACTTATTTTGTTGTACCTTTGTGCCTTGTAAGGCACTGTATCCCGTATTGTACTAAGGCCTGAGGGCCATACAATTATGACTACTGTAATATTTTGCTGCTTCAATATATTCCTGTGTTTGACTCATCCTGGGAAGTCAAGTGGTTTATGGGACCAGCCGCACCGAGCTGGGCTCCTCACAGGTGATGTCACTGTCGTGGCAGACACGACAAGACAAAGTGGTATCAGAGCAGCACAGACCTTGACTGTAGGATGGTACCCTTAGGGATTGGCTCGCCAGGAAGGCGTAATTTATCTAAAAACTATTTTCTACAACCTTATTTTTGAAAAAGGGAGCCTTGTACCTTCTAAAATTTTTGATTTCAAATTCTTACTTGGCTTCTTCTAAAAATTCAGTAAGGTGTCGAGAGCGCTTTCTGCTTTTATAGATTTCCTCAGGAGTTGGGCTACGTTGCTACGGCACATAGCCTAGTTGGGAAGAACCCTGTTCGAGTAGTTAGTCGACCGTCGTGGAGGATTAGCCGGGAAAGGGTAGTGTAGATAGAGCAGGTGGGTGCTCTTGCTAGCTTTTGTGCCCTGCTGTTGCTTTCGCAATGGTTAACTTGTTTACTATGGCTAGAAGCCTAAGTGTTTGTGCATTAAAATAGTTGCATTAATTTTTGCATTAGTACCCTAGTTCTCTCTCTAGTTAGTTAGATCTATCTGCTTCTCTCTTCAGAAGACCAGAATGGTTCACACAAGGAGAAGGACCCACGATGACCAAGAGGGCCAAGACCCAGTTACGCCGCGAAGAGGATCCACACCTCATCCAGGATCGCAGAGCTCACTACCACCACAAGAAGACTCACCAAGTCTCCAGGAAATTCTCCTTTCAATGGAGAGGAGCCGCCAGGAAGCCCAAGCTGCACATACCCAGTTGCTAGCTCAAGTCATTCAAAAGATGCCAGGGACTGCCGAAAGTACCACCGTCGGAACTCGACTCTCAGACTTCCAGAAGACGCGACCGCCAAACTTCGCAAGCGCGACCGACCCAATTGTCGCAGACGACTAGCTGCGGGACATCGAAAGGAAGCTGGACACTGTTCGTTGCAATGATCGAGAGAAGGTGCTGTTCGGATCACACCAACTCATTGGAGCAGCAGCCGCTTGGTGGATGAATTATCAAGAAGCACACTTGGACAAGGACAACATCACTTGGATGGAATTTAAGGACCAGTTCCAAAAATTCCACATCCCTACAGGTGTCATGGCAGCTAAACGCCGAGAATTCCGGAACTTGACTCAAGGGAACCGGACTGTCACTGAGTACCTGCACCAATTCCACCATTTAGCTCGGTATGCGACAGGCGACATCGACACGGAAGATAAGAAGATTGAACGCTTCACCAAGGGACTTCAGTACTATTTGCAGTATCAGATTGCCTCCCATGAGTTCACAGAATTCCAGACCCTGGTGAATCGAGTATTGAAGATAGAGGAAAAACGAGGCATCGGAGAAGAAAGCCGGAAGAGGAAGATGATGCAACAGTCGCGACTGCCAGCCAGCTCATCTAGGGGAAGGGCCCCAACATCTCCAAACTTTCGCCCGCCCTACCCGGCGCCAAGACCACCATTCACGCCGACGTGCCCCAACTGCAGAGGAGCACACTATCAACGGGATTGCCCTCAGACAAGGACTCAATGCTATCATTGCGGACAGATGGGACACCACAAAGACAGTTGCCCGTGGATCCAACTCCCAATGGCGATAGCAAGATCGCAAGCTGGAACACAAGCGATGGCACCTAGAACCACAGCTTCACCACCATTGCAGAGCCCCAGAGGAGGTTTGCCCAACAGAGGGGGAAATGTAGCAGGCCGAGGACGAGGGTGAGGAGGAAGACAAATGGCAGGCCGAGGAGGCCGACTAAACTTCACCTCCCTTCAAGAAGCGGACAATGCCTCTGACATTCTCCTAGGTAGATTCTCGATCCAGTCTGCATCTGCTTTAATACTGTTTGATCCTGGAGCTACAAACTCATTCATATCAGAAGATTTTGCATTTAAAGTGGGAATACCTATGGTACCTCTAGAGTACTCTATGACTATACAGACCCCAGGAGCTAAGCTGCCTGTATATTCAGCTTGTCGTCATATAACCTTCGAAATAGAAGGGGTAGAGTTCTTGGCTAACCTATTAGTCCTAGAACTGCAAGGCCTAGACATTATAATAGGAATGGATTGGCTATCTCAGTATAAAGGCCTAGTGGATTGTGAGAAGAAAACTCTACGCCTTGTTAGTAACCAAGGGAAGGAAGTCCTATTCCATGCGGAAAGATCATCGGTCGAAAAACTGCAAGGATCAGTCCATGCACTTCAGGAAGTATGCTTGGATCAAGTGCCCACAGTACATGAATACCCGGATGTATTCCCAGAAGAACTCCCAGGGATGCCACCTGACAGGGAGATAGAGTTTACCATTGAGCTTAAACCAGGAGCGGCACCTATAGCTAAGAGACCATATAGGCTGCCGGTAACGGACTTAGAAGAGTTGAAAAATCAGTTAGAGGAACTGGAGGGTAAAGGATTTATCCGACCTAGTGCTTCACCTTGGGGAGCCCCAGTTTTGTTTGTAAGGAAGAAAGACGGAACTTTACGAATGTGTGTAGATTACCGAGCTTTGAATGAAGTCACTATTAAGAACAAGTACCCATTACCAAGAATTGATGACTTGTTCGACCAACTTCGAGGAGCCAAAGTATTTTCCAAGATAGATTTGAAATCTGGATACCATCAGCTGAAGATCAAGAAGGAAGATATATCAAAGACTGCTTTCACTACAAGATACGGGCTATATGAATTCACAGTAGTGCCCTTGGATTAACCAATGCTCCGGCAGCTTTCATGAATATCACGAACAGTACATTTATGGATTTTCTTGACAAGTTTGTCATAGTATTCATAGATGACATTCTGATATATTCCAAGAGTACGGAAGAACATGAGCAACATTTACACCTAGTCTTGGAAAGGCTACGAGAGAGGCAATTTTATGCCAAGTTTGACAAATGTGAATTTTGGATGTCAAGAATTTCATTTCTTGGACATGTGTTGACAGCAGAAGGAATTTCAGTGGATTCAGCTAAAATCTCCGCAATCAAGGAGTGGAAGCAACCTACCTCAGTTCCAGAGATTCGAAGCTTCTTGGGATTAGCAGGTTATTATAGGAGATTCATTGAAGGATTTTCCCAGATAGCCAAACCTCTTACGAACCTGCTAAAGAAGGATGTTGCATTTGAATGGACCATCAAGTGTGAAGAAAGTTTTCAGAAGCTGAAGCAGAAATTGACAACAACACCGGTCCTCACATTACCAGACAGCAAAGAAGATTTTGTAGTTTACTGTGATGCTTCAAAGCAAGGAATAGGCTGTGTGTTAATGCAGCAAGGTCGAGTAGTGGCTTATGCTTCACGTCAATGGAGACCACATGAGGAAAATTATCCGACTCATGATTTGGAGTTAGCAGCAGTGGTGCATGCTTTAAAGATATGGCGGCATTATCTCATTGGACATAAGTGTGAGATCTTTACAGATCATAAAAGCCTCAAGTATATTTTCACACAGACAGAGCTCAACATGCGTCAACGACGATGGTTGGAATTGATCAAAGATTATGATCTCAGTATTCAGTACCATCCAGGGAAAGCTAATGTAGTGGCCGATGCCTTAAGCAGAAAAGTTTACAACCTACAAGGAATGGTTATGTTGAAGAACCCTTACCTACAACAAGAGTTGCAGAATCATCAAGTGGAAATAGTACCGCAGGGAACGGTAGCTACTTTAACAGTAAAACCTCAACTTGAAGAACAAATAGGAAATGCTCAGAAGAAAGATGAAGAAATTTGTAAGATCAAGAGTCGAATCAAGTTAGGAAAGGCTCAAGGCTTTACTGAAGATAACCAAGGGATTGTATGGTATCGAGGAAGAATCTGTGTACCTCAAAACGCAGATCTTAAGGAAATAATTCTCCATGAAGCTCATAAAACTCCATACTCAATACACCCTGGTAACACAAAGATGTATCAAGATTTGAAGACCAGATTCTGGTGGGATAATATGAAGAGGGAGATTGCAGAATACATTGCAAGCTGTGATACATGTCAGCGAGTTGAAGCAAAGCACCAGAAAATAGCAGGAAAGCTACAATCTCTACCAATACCAGTATGGAAATGGGAAGAAATTGGTATGGATTTCATTACAGGATTACCTAAAACTCAAGGAGGATATGATTCCATATGGCTTATTGTGGACAGACTTACTAAAGTAGCTCATTTCATAGCGGTCAAAAAGATTTATGATGGCAGTAAATTAGCAGAGTTATACATGCAAAGAATAGTGGCATTGCATGGTATTCCTAAGAAGATAGTTTCAGATCGTGGAACACAGTTTACCTCCAAATTTTGGAATAGACTGCATGAAACCCTAGGAACCCAATTGGATTTCAGTACTGCATATCATCCGCAGACAGGAGGACAGACAGAAAGAGTCAACCAAATCCTCGAAGATCTTCTAAGAGCTTGTATACTAGATTTTGGAACGTCATGGGATAAATGTTTACCATTTGCAGAATTTACATATAATAACAGTTATCAAGCTAGTATACAGATGGCACCATTTGAAGCTTTATATGGACGTAAATGCAGAACCCCATTGCATTGGAATGAGCCAGGAGAACGAAAGGTCATAGGACCAGAGATAGTAGAAGAAGTAGAAGCTCATGTCAGACTCATCAGAGAAAGGTTGAGAACAGCACAATCACGACAAAAGAGTTATGCAGATAAACGACGGAGAGAATTATCATTTGAACCAGGAGATTTTGTGTATCTCAAGGTCACACCATTCAAGGGATTACAAAGATTCCAAGTGAAAGGAAAGTCATCTCCAAGATACATTGGACCATTTAAGATAATCAAGAGAAAAGGGGAAGTATCATATAAATTGGAATTACCTGTGGGATTAGCAGGAGTGCATGATGTGTTTCATGTCTCTCAGTTCCGGAAATGTTTGAAGGAACCTACTGACCAGATAGATGTACAAGATGTGCCATTACAGAAGAATCTCACTTACCTTGAGCACCCAATCAGGATCCTAGCCACTGATGAACGTCAACTCAGAAGAAAAAGAATCAAGCTTTGCAAGGTTCAGTGGGAAGATCACTCAAAGGAAGAAGCGACTTGGGAGAAAGAGGATGATCTGCGGCAGGCTTATTCCTATCTCTTCCCTTCTCTAGGTAAATCTCGGGGCGAGATTTCTTTAAGGAGGGTAGGCTTGTAACACCCTAGTTTTGGGGGTGAAAAGTTTTGCATAAAAACCCTGCATGCATGTATCTCTGTAGTAGTAGCCAGATCAGCTGAACTCTAATCTCCCCCAAACCCTAAAAATCTCGAAAATCCACCCTTTGGATTTAGACTAAGATCTGCCTATCTAGATCTAACCTACCAGTTACTCTGAGGATAAAAGTCTTCAGGAGCCAGATCAAATTCTGACCTTAACTCTCAGAACCTAAGCCTCTCTCTGTTTTCGAAAACAGGAAAATTCAGATTTACCCTAAGTACCCCAGTTTCCAGATAACTAAGTTATCTTGATTTAACCCTATCCAGACTCAAGTGTCTCTTGGATTATGTTTCCAGTTATACCCTCAACTTACATCAAAAAGTTGGGAACCAGATTAATTCATCTAAACACTTTTCGCAGATTAGTCCAAATTTTATTGCGAATAGGTCCTTTTCTGTTTACCTGGAAGCCTGAAAAGGCTAAAATCTGCGGATCATTTCCAACTCCAGAATTTCTTCAGGGAACACCTCCCAAATGCTATTTGATACAGATTTCCCTTTTGATCAGACTTCAAAATCTCTCTCCAATCACCAGAATTCGAGATCGACAAAATCCAGATTTATTTTACCCTAATTTTACCCTATTTTCGAAAATAGGTGAAATCCCTCAAACCTTATCAAACTTTCTCCAAATTTGAGCTAAATGAGTATCAATAGAAATATTATACTCAACCATGAAATCAAATCTCAAATTAAACCTCTCAAAGACCAGATTTGCAATCTAGTCCAAAGCCAAACCAAAAATCATCGCAAATCAGTCCCTGGTTCGACCACAGGCTACTGTGCACGACTAGGCCGTTCAAACGACCACGAGCACCGGAGTTTGGTCGTCGCCGTTGCCACTGCTGCGGTTTCGTTGCCGGCGATCTCCAGCGTCGCCACCTCCGCCACTGTTTCCTTGCCACGTGTGTGCATCGTGTTCGCCACCGTGGAACAGCTTCATCCCGCCAGCAGCGCCTTCGCTCTCCCGCGCGCGCGCCCGACAACGGCAGCACCGTTGCGCCACGTCGCAAGCATGCCTTGGGGAAGCATCACTTCGCCTTCACCTCTACCAGAGCAGCAGGTTAAAGCCGGCACGGCCGCTGGAGCGCGTCACTTCGCCGGGATTCAGTCGTGTTGTCACCTCCAGCCCGCTTCACTTCCCCGTGCATTTCCAACCGTTGCAAGCTCCTTGCTGTGCCTATAAAAGCCACCCCAGCCCAGCTCAAACACACTCACACCCAGAACCACCCAAGTTCCTAACCACGCCGTCGTCTTCGTCTTCTCCGGCGAGCTCGAGAAGAGGCTCACGGTGCCAGGCCAATCCACTGCACCGAACTTCAAATTGAAGCTACCAGTAAGTAACCCTCATCCACTTACCTGTGTAGTAGCAGCCAATTGAACTCTATCGCACCACCTCGCCGGGAATTGCTGATTTTCCCCGACAACTCCGGCGAGCAATTAAACTCTAACCAGAGTGAATTAGCTCTCGAGCCTGTGATCAATCTTGATTAGTGAACTTATCTAAGCATCTCTAAGCAACCAGAATCGAAGAATTTGCTAAAATATGAAAAACCCCAACTTTGCACCTTGCATGTAAGCTAGAGCTCGCTGTTAAGCTTCTCTGGTGTTTCTCCAGACAATCTAGCTTCACATCTAGCTTTGTTATACTCCAGAGACCATCCTCAAGCAAGGATTTGAGTTCATTCGTCCTAGATCAGAAATGCCCAAATTTTTGTGGCTTCTTCCCTAGCTCCGGTCGCCGGATTTTGTTCCCGGCCGTTTCAACCCCAACCACCTTGTCTAGTAGATGTGCCTCGCCCCCATGAGTATTTTGGTCTTCTAGCTCGACACCTGGATCGGCCCAGATGAAGAGGTATCACCATGCCAAGGTTTTTGTCCAGAAACTGTTGAGAATAGTTCGGCCACCGTGTTCTTCGCCGGTTTTCATCGCTTTCCGGCCATCTCCTGCCCTAGATCCTGTTGAGACATTTGTTCCTATTACAAATGCCTAACCACCAGACAAAGTGGTGCATCATTTGGAGCCTTTAATCAAAAGATATGGCTAACCCTAGTTCTGGCCGTGTCAAACCTATGCCAGGCTGTGTCAGCCAGTGGCATTAGCCCTGTTCACCCACCTCTGGTCATGTAAAACAGAAACTACCTTGTCAAATAGTTGTCTCACTACCTTGTGCATTATATGCTTGAATCAAAACCTACTTTGGCCACTGGAAACTGTTCAAACCATGTCAATGCCATTCTAGAGCACTGTCAGCCTATGTCAGCCGATGGCATTGAGCCTTTTCACCCACTTCCAGCCATGAAACTTGGAAATAACTTTGTCCCTTAGACTCCTGACATTGTGATCTACACTTTTCTCTACTGCCATAACTTGAGTGGAGCCCTCTATCACCCATTGACCTTATGTCAATGCCTTGAACCGAATGCCAATCTAAAGACGTTCGCTGTTTTTGGGCGAACCAGTCACAACCCTGATATTACCCTGATATTTTGGAACCTTATAAACCTTGACAACTAATTTTAACCCTGATTACCATAGTTAAACTCAAATCGCTTTCAAATCTTGTATCACCAGAGTGTTTCCATCTTGCATTATTGCATGTAGTGGATTAGTAAGAATAGGATTGATTGTAATGCCTGTTTGCTTGTTCGATCTTGTTCAGGGCAAGAGTCCGGGGTTGAAGATCTTGTCGCTGAATCGTCATCGACTGCTGATACTTACGACGCGGAAGGCAAGTCATACTTTGATCATATTGAACCTATATTTTATGAATTGCTATGCTATTCCATGAGTAGATATCTCATTAATATTGCATGTGTTGAGATCAATAATATTATGGCAGTGATAGATTGAATACTTGAGGAATGTGAACTTGTTAAGATAGCAAGCCATGAACTAATAAAAGTATATACATATACATTTATATTCATGAAATAGAACCCCTAGCCGTGACCAGTATTTTGGTATGGAATGGTGGTAGCACTGGAGGTGCTTGGCTGCACTGGATGTGCAGGCACTGAAGGTGCATGGTTTGTGGTATGATCTGGTCACTGGCATGTAAGGACTAGAACCTTGTGTTCTACGTCTAGTGGCATGAAAAACGTACCAACCACTTACCTGGTATGGGACAGGCGCAATCTAGTAGCTTTCTTGGTATTAGCAGTTCCCTGCATGGCTTGTCGATCCGGTTTCTCGTGTGGAAACTGGTGGGACGCAGTTCGTCCATGAGTGGTGTGAGATCAGAAAAATTATGAGAGGATAAGGTGTAAAGAAGGAAGACGCCCTACGCCAGATTAAGTCGTGCGCGACTGTAATGAAGAGAGGCTATGTGTCTTGCGAGAACATAGACCCAGGCTAGGAAGTAAGGCAGTGGGGAGGACCCACAACGGTACTTGGGACTGGATTGTCCATTTACCGGGCAGGGATACTGTTAATACTAGACTGCAAAATGTTGTGTGATCTCGGCCTTGTCACATGCGTATAAGTCGCATGGAGTTGGCCCGACTTGAAAGTCGAGTGAAAAAGTGGATTTAAAAAGAGGTACACCTCTGCAGAGTTTAAAAATGTATTCGAATACTTCGTGCTCCCGAGTTTTAGGAGTATGCCGCGGTGGATTAAATCCACGGGGTGTGACACAAGTATTGTTTTATAAACTAAAATTTGTTAGCTCAAGATTACCCAAGTGGCATGTGTTGTCATGATAAGGGGCGTTGCCGTGAGCTGTCATGTGTTGACGTGTCGCGGTAATACCATAATATAGAGGTCATATGATAATTAAGAGGCATGTGGTTTATGCCCTAAGTTTATGAAATACTGCTATGAGTATATGATTGAAAGACTTGAATAAAAGTAGTGTGATATGAGGTTATATCGCCTTGGATATGGGATATATGTATCACCATCAATATGATTTATTCACTGCCATGGGTATGATCAGAAGTTGAGTAAGAATTGAGAAAGAAATGTATTTTGGGAAAAACCCTTCACTCTTTCCCCAATAGCATAGGCTCATGTCATTTATACTGTAACTATATCTCTACCTCCCCTATGACTTGCTGAGTACATAAGTACTCACCCTTGCAACAACTCATCAATAGATGGAGCGTTCTACGACCTTGGAGGATACCCTGAAGATGCTGCAGACCCAGGAGAAGATGAGCAGTTCCCTTCGGAGCCCTGATGTGGTGCTGTCTTGCCGTCAACCTCTGTTTCCTGTGGATTGTTTTTGGGCCTAGCTTCCGCCGATTAGATGACTTATTTTGTTGTACCTTTGTGCCTTGTAAGGCATTGTATCCTGTATTGTACTAAGGCCTGAGGGCCATACAATTATGACTACTGTAATATTTTGCTGCTTCAATATATTCCTGTGTTTGACTCATCCTGGGAAGTCAAGTGGTTTATGGGACCAACCGCACCGAGCTGGGCTCCTCACAGGTGATGTCACTGTCGTGGCAGACACGACACCACGTCCCCGGGCCAATGTGGCGCAACTTACCTGGACTTAGTATCGCGGAGATTTCCCCCAATAAAAGTGGATATAAGAGCGCAAAAATTCTACAAAGAATTTCGGAGGGCATTACCCTTCATGTTTTTTGTATGTTTTCATGTGTTGGTCACAATGTGTTTCTATGACATCTTGATCATAAGTATGTTCTATGATCATTGCCAATAAATAACTACTGTGTACGCAGTTGTCATTCGGTCATGTTGTTGTGTTATCAAAACTATGATTCTGATTGGACATCAACCCTAATCGCAGTGGTAGTTTTGATTGGATTTCAGTTTTGATTGCGATAACAGTCTTGATCAAATTTCAGTTCTGACCACGGCTTTGAGTCTGGTCGTGGTACCAGTACTAGTCGCGGTATGACACATTAATGTGTTTTTTAATCGCAGTATTCAGATTTACCTGTGTATGTGTGGTCGTAAAGACATTACTTATGGCCATATTTTCACATAGAGATTATGAAGAGTTTTCAAGTTGTGTAAGATAAAAGAAATCTTTATTTCTGGCAATCTTTGCATACAAAAGGGATACAGGCGACCAGAGCGTCGACCTGATCCGAGAGAAGTTTACAAAGTTGTCCTAGGGACATATGGGCGTCAGTAAGATTTACACAGACGGCCCCAAGAGAACTAGCAACTACTCTAAGCCTATCAACATCATCCCTAATCAGAGACGCACTACCATCCCTGAATGAATCGGAGAGTTCTCGCTGTTGTCAAGCATAGTCCCTCTCCAGGAGAAATTGGTGCGCCTCTTCACGGGATCTTTCAAAACATTCTGCCAGGTGCAAAATGGCCGAAGAGATCTCTTCGGTCTTCTACTCCAAGGCCTCTTTTTCTCCTTGGAAAGTCTGTTCGAGGGGAGGAGGTTGAATCTCAGCAGGCTGGTCGCTGGTAGCTCCAACAATTTTCATCTCCAACATTTGTATGTGTTAGTTTTTACGAACTATAGCAACAAACAAAGGGGATGAAAATAATTACCAATCCTCGCAAGTGAGAGGTCACAGTTTTTCCCCCAGAAAGTAGATCACCCAATAAAGGTCGAGGGCCATCAGGTGATGGGAGTGCAATCTTCCCACCAGAAGATTGTTTCCCCAACACAAGTTGAGGATTGTTTGGTCGTGAGGTTATGACTTGCCGACCAGAAAATTGATCACCCGTCAACAGACGAGAATCATTGGGATGAAATGGACAAAGCTGAGAAGAACGTCCCGAGGGATTATCATGAACCTCTGAAGGTGGAGATGAAGGTTCGACCTGCCGAGGTGCATGAACAGGAAGAACTACGGGAACCAAAGGAAGAGAGAGCAATGATGCATCTTTCACCTTTGTCCTACTAGAAGATCCCTTGTCAACCTTGGGTTTCTTCCTTGGAGGAGCTAGATCTTCGGACATCTGCAAGTTTCCGAAAGAAGCATTTGAAGAAATAATTAGAACATGAGATGGTAACTTGAACCAAGAATTCCAGAAAAGATTTACCTTCTGTGAATCCTGGTCAAACTCAAGTGCCACTTCTTCTTCGTCACTTTCAATCTCAATGATGTTTTGATCTGGCATTGAGAAGTGTGCAAGAAAGAAGGAAAGGTTCCTTTGGAAAAGACTTAGTCGGGAAGGAATTTGCGAAGTTTTAAAGTTAAGACGCTTCAGTATTTATAGCCCCCGGGGTGACGGTTCATTTTCCGAATGCCTCGAGCTTTTAAAACATTTACAATTTTACCTCAGGTTAAAAGATAGTTCTACGGCATCATCATTGCCTGTCAAATATTGCCCAGAGTCCGTCTCGGGAAATAAACCGCCATACTTAGTGTGCCACTAAGTGGTGGAAATTGAAGCGTCGGGTTACGTATCCGATGTAAATCTTAAAATTTGAAGTAAACATGTCCCTTCGTTCTCTTCAAATTTGGGGGCCAGCTGATTGCTTTCCTTTGGGCTAACACAGATGTGTTTGCGTGGAAGCCATCCGACATGCCCGGGGTCCCAAGGGAAGTAATCTATCACAGGTTAGCAATTCGACCTGGACAGCGACCAATAAAGCAAAAGCTCAAGCATTTTGCTGTTGACCGACATGAAGCCATCCGGGAGGAGTTAGATAAACTCCTAAAGGCCGGGTTTATTCGCGAGGTCGATCACCCGGAATGGCTTGCAAATCTGGTCATGGTCCGCAAGTCAAATGGTAAGTGGCGCATGTGCGTCGACTACACCAGCCTCAATAGTGCCTGTCTGAAGGATGACTTTCCCCTTCCCCACATCGACCAGCTGGTCGACTCTACCGCAGGTCGCGAACTGATGAGCTTCCTGGACGCTTATTCGGGATATCATCAAATTAGCATGCCAGAAGAAGATGAAGAGAAGACTGCCTTCATCACCCCATTCGGCACCTACTACTACGTAAGAATGCCGTTCAGTCTCAAGAACGCAGGTTCCACGTACCAGCACTTGATGCAAAAGACCTTTCTTTCCCAGATGGGGCGTAATCTTGAAGCTTACGTAGACGACTTGGTTGTAAAAAGCACCAAAAGATTGTCTCATTTAGACGATCTTGCTGAAACCTTCTGTAATTTATATCGATTTGGAATAAAGTTAAACCTGGAAAAATGTTCTTTCGGGGTCTCGTCAGGAAAACTTCTCGGTTTTCTTGTTTGTTCCAGAGGAATTGAAGTCAATCCTGAGAAAATCAGGGCTATCGAACAGATGAGGTCTCCCTCGACCATCAAGGATGTTCAGCACCTAGCAGGTCGCGTGGCGGCCTTAAACCGGTTCATATCACGACTAGGCGAAAGGGGGCTACCTTTCTTCAAAGCCCTGCGCAAACATCATAATTTTGCATGGTCCGATGAGGCCGAAAAGGCGTTTCAGGAGGTGAAAGCGTATCTATCTAGTCCGCCGGTCTTGGTGTCTTCCGACAAAGGAGAACCATTACTCCTCCACTTCGCGGCCACACCTCACGCGGTCAGCGCTGTTCTGATCGCAGACAGAGAGGGTGTGCACAAGCCCGTCTACTATGTAAGCGAGGTACTTCATGGTCCTAAGGAGTGATACCCCGAGGTCCAAAAGATACTTTACGCACTTCTGATGGCTTCCCGTAAGCTACGACATTACTTCCAAGCACATAAGATCACAGTACCCTCATCTTTTCCATTGGGAGACATTGTCCGTAATCCAGAGAAATCTGGTTGGATAGCCAAATGGGCTGTCGAACTTGGAGCGTTCGACATCTATTTTACACCTCACACCGCGGTCAAGTCTCAGGTCCTGGCCGACTTTGTAGTCGAATGGACTGACCCTGAGCCACCCGTGCAGGTATCCAAAGAATTGGAATGCCCTGATTACTGGACAATGCGCTTTGACGGCTCTCGTAGTTTTCAACACTCGGGGGCTGGAGTGGTCTTAGTTATGCCTCAGGGCGAACAGTTGAAGTTTGTCTTTCAACTACACTTTGTTGCTACCAACCACGCAGTAGAGTATGAAGGTCTTCTTGTAGGGTTCGGGCAGCTAAGTTCCTCGGGGTCCGTCGATTAGTGGTGAGGGGAGACTCACAGCTGGTCGTAAACCAGGTAAACAAGGAGTACAGCACCTCCGATGAGACAATGGCTCATTACCTAGGGGAAGTGAGGAGATTGGAAAAACACTTCAGTCATTTTGAAGTCCAATACATCCCGCGAAAGGACAACATTCTCGCAGACCAATTATCCAAAATTGGGTCCTCACGCACATCCGCTACGGTAGGAGTGTTCGTAGAACACTTTGAACATCCATCGATCATGACTACGGTCGAGGATGATCCAGTAACAGTCTGTGTTACCAACCTCGAATAGGAACGAGATTGGACTCATCCATTGAGGGTTTATCTCGAACACGGAACCTTGCCCGAGGTTGAAACCGAAAGCGATCGGTTGGTTCGAAGGGCGCGTCTATACAAGGTCACAGAAGGAGTTTTGTATAGAAAAGGTACTCAAGGAGTATTTTTGCGCTTTGTGTCCCAAGAGGAAGGCAAATCCCTCTTGAAAGAAATACATGACGGTGTATGCGGTGCGCACGCGTCATATCGTACACTGGTCGGTAAAGTTTTCCGACAAGGATTTTATTGGCCTTCGGCACTTGATGATGCCAAGAATATGGTCAAATCATGTCCTCAGTGTCAGTTTCGTGCAAGACAGGTTCATCAACCTGCCTATGCCCTACAAACCATTCCTCTTTCATGGCCCTTCGCGGTCTGGGGGATGGACATTGTCGGTCCTATGCCACAAGCCGCCAATGGATACATGTTTTTATTCGTAGCCGTCGACACGTTTACACAGTGGATTGAAGCTGAAGCGGTACGCAACATTACTGCTACAGCCACACAAAAGTTCATTCATAGGAACATTGTGGCTCGATTCGGTGTTCCAAATCGTCTCATCACTAATAACGCTTCCCAATTCGCCAGTGGTCTTTTTCTGGATTACTGCGATCAGGTAGGAACCAAGGTGTGCTTTGCCTCTGTGGCTCATCCGCAGAGCAATGGTGCCGTTGAACGTGCCAACGGGCGAATATTGCAAGGCATTAAAAAACATGTTTTCTATCGCCTTAAGACACGATTGGGGACTTGGGTAGACGAGCCCTATACCGTCCTGTGGGCATTACGGACTACCTCTAGTCGAGCCACCGATGAGACGCCATTCCATCTGGTATATGGGGCTGAGGCCGTGTTACCTATGGAAATCATTGTTGGCTCTGTCCGAACAGATCAATTTGAACAAGTTGATCAGAACGAACAGCGATTACAAGATCTCATCCTCCTAGAAGAAAAACGTGATCGAGCCTTGATCATGTCCGCGGTATACTTGCAAGCTTTGCGCAAGTACCATAACAAAAGGGTGCGACCACGTAGTCTTCACGTGGGCGATTTGGTTTTACAAAACCAATCTAGTCGCAACAAGTTCTCCCCACAATGGGAAGGCCCCTACACTGTTGTTTTGGTGCCGCGGCCAGGATCAACTCGGTTAGTGATAGAGGATGGTCGGATCTTGTCTAATACATGGAACATCGACCAACTACACAAATTTTATGTGTAAGTACCCAATTCATTTTTCCTGTTCAATTAGCATGATTTAACAAAACAGGCTTTTTTAATTTCATGTGTAGATTATTCCTCTTTTGCCCGTATATATAATGATCTGGCTCGGGGGCTGGTCGCTGATGGTTATTATTGTCATGGTGTCCTGATCGGATTCGCTGGACGATCTCATGACCACTTCAAGACAAGACACCGCTCAATAAGCCGTTTCTCAACGCACACGGGGCTTGTTGGCATGTCCTTGGTCATCCGAGTGGTTGCTTGTTTGCAATAAGATTGCGTACTGCGTTCAGTATGATTGTTAGTCTGGTCGGGTATTCCTTGTCGTCGCTCACATATATTTCTCCTATGCTCATAATACTAAGTTTTCAGAATATATAATCACAGGCGGGGGCTAGGGGAATATGGTCGCAACATGAAACAAAGAAAAATGTTTCCTTTCTAAAGAAATGCATGCATTTGCATTGTATAACTTGTGTTTGAACAGATATAAGAATTTACAGTACGCCAAGGTCGTTCAGGAGTTTCTCGACAAGAGGTCTAACTTCCTCCATGATAGACCCAAGTTGGTCTTCACTCTCGACCTCTGCTTCTTCCGCCACAGCGATCAGATCCAGATCTGGGCCATGGCGAAGGCGAAGTCGGTAGAGGATGGTGGAGGCAGTTGATCGAACTCTGGATTTAATTGCCTCTTTTTGCCGCCTAGTATCTTCAAGAAGATACTCGAGGAGTGACTCTACTTGGGTCGCAACCAGTGTGGTCTCGTCGCTAAGGCCGAAGTCGTCCACTGCGGTTTCGACCACATCAGCCCTCAGTAGACCGGCCACCATCTTCAGTTTTACGAGATGTTCCACTGAGTACTGCTGCAGGCAGAGATTGATGTGCTCAAATCTTTGTTCTCCCTATGAACAGAATCAAGGGTCGCTTGAAGGGTAGTCTTCTCCTGATCGAGCCGGCTTATCTGGTCATCTCGCGCTGCGACAAGAGGCCATTGCAAACAATTCATACAAAGAAGTCAATTTACTCTGACAGAGATATACTTACAAGAGAGTTCTGATCGTAATTTCTTGAGTTCACTCTCCAGAAACGAGATATGGGTAGCCGCCCGGAATTCTTGATTTTCTCGGTCAGCGAGGCTCTTCATTAGATAAGCATTTTCTCTGTGACAGAATGGATGGTTATCAAGATAAGGGCCTGCATTTCAATGGGTAAAGAAAAATCTCCCTTACCGCTGCAGGCGACCTTTTTCCTCTTCTATAGCTTCGAGGCTATCCATCATAGCCATCGACATGGTCGCCATGCGCGTTATTTCCTATGACAGGGAAGGGGATCAGTCTCAAAACATATATGCTCTTATGCAAGCACAAAATCCATAAGGGGTGGCTGGAATACCTCGGCATACTCCCTGAATGAGAGTTTTCTTGGTTGAACCGCCGGGTTCACCTTATCCCCAGCAAGGACAGCGGATATTCCTCCCCGCTGGCCTTTATTATTGGCCAAGGCTGCAGAATCCAATACATCTGACTGGACTTCTGCAGAAACCCTATCTATCATGGTCCAGACGACTTCTTGGGCCGAAGGGATGGACCTTTGCTCCCCGGAGACCTCGATCGCAGGGGAAGCCCCAACACTGGCCGAGGCCGCCAAAGGGCTAGGCACTGGACTTTTGTGCCTGACCAATAGAAATACCATCAGTTGGAAATTTCGGTAATTTTCCCTTGGAATCTAACCTTGTTCTGACAAGGAAGATCCCTTACCTTATTCGGATTCCTTCCAACTTTTGGGATTTCGAAGAGTGTTCCCCAAGGAAAAGGGGACAGTCGTCATCTGTCCTGGTCTTCCTCTTCGTGAAGAGGATCCTGTCCTTTTGTCCCTGTGTGCACCAAATCATGAACATGCGCATGAGGAATGATAAAGACTGAGACTGGAATGATCCTTACTTGGGCAACCTCCTCGGTTGGTAGGGATACTGCCGTTGGACCAGGTGTGTCCTGGACCATAGGCATCAGGACTTCGTTTGTGACCGCGTAACTGCTGACGGTCGCGGTGCCCTGCTCTATTGCCTCCACCCTAGGTGTTGGGAGTGGAGTTCTTGCCGCTCCAGGGCTGGCTAAAATCATTTCGTGCCGTATGAAGGGAATGTTTTCTTCCTCCTGCACAAACACTACTTAGTCGACATTCACAAACGGATAATGACCATCTAAGTTGTGAAGGAACTTACCACAGTTACCCCTTCGGTCAGGGGGAGAAGTGTAGTAGGCTCCGAAGCTTCCTGGACTTCAGATACTGATACTTCACCCGCAACCACCGAGCTATCAGTGGTCGCGGGGCCCGCCTTGGTCGTTCCAGGTCTCGTGGGTGAAGGCAAGACTTCGCTGGACAGGAAGGCAATCGTTTTACTCTTACGGCGGATTAGAGGAACATCATCTTCTTCCTCCTCGCTCCCTTCACCCTGTACGACGGAGAAGTGATTCTAGTTTGTACCTGGGATAACAGAGGGCGTTGAGTATCGTACCGCAGTTCTCTTTGCGGTAGAAGGAGCCTTCGGTGAAGAAGCTTCTCCCAGAAGTCCCTTAGACTTCTTGGGAACGCCTTCCCTTGTCCCGCGCTTCGAAGAAACTTTCTTTACTCTCTTCGGAGCAGGCTTTCCCAGGAAGCCGACGTCATCAGTTGGGCATGTTGCCTCACCGAACTTTCCCAAGAGAACTAGCAACTGCTCTAAGCCTATCAACATCATCCCTAATCAGAGACGCACTACCATCTCTGATCGAATCGGAGAGTTCTCGCTGTTGTCGAGCGTAGTCCCTGTCCAGGCGAAATTGGTGCGCCTCTTCACGGGATCTTTAAAAACATTCTGCCAGGTGCAGAATGGATGAAGACATCTCTTCGGTCTTGTTCTCCAAGGCCTCTTTTACCCCTTGGAGAGTCTGTTCGAGGGGAGGAGGTTGAATCTTAGCAGGCTGGTCACTGGGGGCTCCAATAATTTTCATCTCCTACATTTATATGTGTTAGTTTTTACGAACTATAGCAACAAACAAAGGGGATAAAAATAATTACCAATCCTCGCAAGTGAGAGGTTGCAGTTTTTCCCCCAGAAAGTAGATCACCCGATAAAGGTCGAGGGCCATCAGGTGATGGGAGTGCAATCTTCCCACCAGAAGATTGTTTCCCCAACACAAGTTGAGGATTGTTTGGTCGTGAGGGTATGACTTGCCGACCAGAAAATGGATCACCCGTCAAAAGATGAGAATCATTGCGATGAAATGGACAAAGCTGAGAAGAACGTCCCGAGGGATTATCATGAACCTCCAAAGGTGGAGATGAAGGTTTGACCTGCCGAGGTGCATGAACAGGAAGAACTACGGGAACCAAAGGAAGAGAGAGCAATGATGCATCTTTCACCTTTGTCCTACTAGAAGATCCCTCGTCAACCTTGGGTTTCTTCCTTGGAGGAGCTAGATCTTCGGACATCTGCAAGTTTTTGAAAGAAGCATTTGAAGAAATAATTAGAACATGAGATGGTAACTCGAACCAAGAATTCCAGAAAAGATTTACCTTCTACGAATCCTGGTCAAACTCAAGTGCCACTTCTTCTTCGTCACTTTCAATCTCAATGATGTTTTGATCTGCCATTGAGAAGTGTACAAGAAAGAAGGAAAGGTGCCTTTGGAAAAGACTTAGCTGGGAAGGAATTTGGAAAGTTTTAAAGTTAAGAGGCTTCGGTATTTATAGCCCCCGGGCTGACGATTCGTTTTCCGAATGCCTCGAGCTTTTAAAACATTTACAATTTTACCTCGGGTTAAAAGATAGTTCTACGGCATCATCATTGCCTGTCAAATATTACCCAGAGTTTGTCTCAGGAAATAAACCGCCATACTCAGTGCGCCCCTAAGTGGTGGAAATTGAAGCATCGGGTTATGTATCCGATGTAAGTCTTAAAATTTGAAGTAAACATCTCCCTTCGTTCTCTTCCAATTTGGGGGCTAGCTGATGAGGATTGATACACGAGCTAGTTCAAATAAATGCTTGACCGGTTCAAGACAGATTCGAACAAGATGAGTGTCCATTGATGCGAAATCAAGTTGCTCTGAGAAGCGCGGACATATGATCGCAGGATTTACGCGATCAGATCGTAGACAGTGCTGCATACGTCCCAGCCACCAAAGTGGTCGGACGTCCCCCTCACTTTCACAGTGGAAGACGCGCGAGGGGTTTGCTTCCCCCATGACAGCGCTCTCATCGTCTCCGCCACCGTGTACAACTACCACCTGGCATGCACCCTCGTCGATGGCAGAAGCTCCGCCGACGTCCTGTACTTCAAGGCGTTTAGGGAGATACAGGTCGACGAGAAGCTATTGCAGCCCGCAGTAGGGCCCTTGCAGGGATTCGTCCCGAGGAAGCCTATCCACCCGGTGGGGAAGGTGGATCTCCCCATGACCTTCAGTACCCCACGCAACTACTGGACGGAGATGGTCCGCTTTGACGTGGTGGACCTCCCCTCCTAATACAACGCAATCATGGGGAGGACCACGACCAATCGCTTGGGGGCCACAATCCACCAGAGCTATCCCTGCATGAAATTCTCTGGGCCTTAAGGCGTGATCACCGCCCAGGGCAACCAAGACGTGGCCCGCGCTTTGTATGAGCACGCTGCCGTGATGATTAGGAGCGTCAACATGATCAAGACCCTGGGGGGAGAGACCTCTTCCCCGGCGTCGAACGCCACCGCCGTCCCCTCCGGGAGGTTTCCCCCCAAGCCGCGTCCGGAGGGGGACCTCTGGAAGGTCCCACTGTCCCCTGTCGACGCGGACAAGACCATCAAGATCGGGGTGGATCTCCCTGAAGAGCTCGCGAAACAACTTGCGACTTTCCTACGCAAGAACTCTGACGTTTTCGCATGGAAACACTTAGACATGCAAGGCGTCGCCTGGGAAGTTGTCGAGCATAAGCTCGCTGTGGCCCCTGGTCACCCCCTGGTCAAGCAGAAGCTGAGAAAACCCTCCCTTGAATGCCAAGAGGCTATCAAGGCCGAGATCGCCAAGCTCAGAGAGGCGGGGTTCATTCGGGAGGTTTTGCACCACGAATGGCTCGCGAACCCCGCCATCATGAAGAAGTCAAACGGTAAGTGGCGAATGTGCGTGGACTTCACCGACCTCAACCGCGCTTGCCCCAAAGAGTACTTCCCGCTACGGTGGATCGACCAGCTGGTCGACTCAACCGCGGGGTGCGAGTTGATGAGTTTCCTAGACGCATATTCGGGTTATCACCAAGTCCAGACGGCAGAAGGGGACGAGGAGAAGATGAGTGTCATAACACCCCTCAGAACCTTCTGCTACGTCCATATGCCCTTCGGGCTAAAGAACACTGGAGAGACCTTGCAACGACTCATCATGCTGGTCCACAAAGACCAGATCGGCCGCAACGTCGAAGTCTACGTTGACGACGTAGTTGTCAAGAGCCTCCGCGCGGCTGCTCACATTGACGATTTAGCGGAGACCTTCCGCAACCTCCGCGCATACGGGTTGAAGCTCAATCCGGAGAAATGCGCCTTCGGCGTGCGTGGGGGGAAGTTCTTGGGCTTCCTCATGTCCCAGTGGGGCATAGGGGCCAACCGTGAAAAGATCCGGGCACTCCTGGATATGCCCCCGCCGCGCTCGATCAAAGACGTACAGCGGCTAACCGACTGCTTGGCCGCGCTGAGTCACTTCGTCTCGCGGTCGGGGGAACATGGCCTCCAGTTCTTCAAAATCCTCCAGTGTCTCGAGGGGTTCCGATGGACTCCTGAGGCCCCGGAGGCCTTCGGTGACCTAAAGAAGTACCTCACGAGCCCCCCAATGCTCGTGAACCTGTCTCCGGAAGAACCCTTGCTCCTTTACCTCGCCGCAACCCCGGTAGCCGTAAGAGCGGTATTGGTAAACGAGCAGGACGGGCAACAGCATCCCGTATACTACGTGAGTGAGGCCCTCCATGGGGGTAAAACTCGGTACACGGAGATGGAGAAGATCTGCTATGCCCTTCTAGTGGCGTCCCGAAAGCTTCGTCACTACCTCCTGGGACACCCGATCACTGTCCCGTCGTCCCTCCCTTTGGGGGAGGTACTTCGGAACAAAGAAGCACCGGCCGGATCGGAAAGTGGGGGGTCGAGCTCGCTTCCTTCTCCATTTCCCTCACTGGGCACTCCGCCATCAAGTCACAAGTCCTCGCTGACTTTGTGGCGTAGTGGACCCCTGCCTGTGGGTCCTGGGATGGGAGCCTCCCCGAACCGCCCCGGCGCATTGACCATTGGACACTCATGTTTGATGGCTCCTTGTCTCTCGCTCGGGCCGGCGCAAGAGTAGTCCTCTGGAGCCTCGAGGGGAAGGAACTGGAGTACGCAGCGCGGCTCGAGTTCCCCGCCACGAACAACATCGCCGAATACTAGGCTTTGCTCCCTGGGATTCGTCGCCTTCTCGTGAAAGGAGACTCCCAGCTCGTAGTTTGCCAAATGGACAAGTCCTACTTGTGCCATGACGCAAACTTGAGCCTCTACTTGCAGGAGGTACGCAAGATGGAGAAGCACTTCGACGGCCTAGAGGCCCGGCACATACCCCGGAGAGACAATGACCAGGGTGATGCCCTGTCCCGGGCGGCCAGCGCCCGGGAACCTCTCCCCGGAGGAGCCTTCTAGGAGATCATCACGAAGCCTTCGGTGACCTCCCCGGATGCAGACAATGGATCCTGTACCCCGGAAGTCTCTGAGATCACCTGGGTCGCGTCTTGGATGGATCCCCTTATCTCCTACATAAAGGAGGAGGGGGACCCTCCCAACGAGACCGAGGCTAAGCGGCACCGAGCCAAGGCCCGGGCATACGTCCTGCTGGAGGGGAAGCTTTACAAGCGGTGGGCCTCTGCCCTTCTCCGTTGCCTCCCACGGCCGGAAGGGCTCCAACTCCTCGAGGACATCCACTCAGGGAGTTTCGGGTCTTACCTGGCGCCGCGCACCGTCGCGGCCAAGGCCCTTCGCCAGGGCTTTGATTGGCCCACAGTGGTCCGTGATGCGCGAGACCTTGTCTATGCGTGCGAGGCCTGTCGGAAGATGGCCAAAGGTTCCAACCTCCCCTACGTAGCGCTGCAGACCATCCCCATCACTTGGCCCTTCACGCGCTGAGGGATGGATCTCCTAGGTCCCTTCCCTCAGCACCCAGGGGATACAAGTATGCGGTGGTCGCAGTCGATTATTTCACCAAGTGGGTAGAGGTCGAACCTTTGGCCAACATCACATCCCGAGCAGTACAGTGGTTTGTCTGGAAGAATATCGTCTGTCGTTTTGGGGTCCCCCAGGAAATCACACGGGAACCACTACTTCTTTACTTGGCGGCCACACCTCATGCGGTTAGCGCAGTTCTGATCACAGAAAGGGAAGGCGTGCAACAACCCGTCTATTACGTAAGCGAGGTACTTCATGGTCCTAAGGAGTGCTACCCTGTGGTCCATAAGATACTTTACGCGCTACTGATGGCTTCCCGCAAGCTATGACATTACTTTTAGGCACATAAATTTACAGCGCCCTCGTCCTTTCCTTTGGGAGTTATTATTCGAAACCCAGAGAAATCTAGTGGAATCGCGAAGTGGACTGTGGAACTTGGAGCATTTGACATCCATTTCACCCCTCACACAGCAGTCAAGGCTCCGACCCTTGTAGACTTTGTGGTCGAATGGACTAACCTGGACCGACCTATGCAAGAATCTAAAGACTTAGCATGTACCGACCACTTGACGATGTATTTTGATGGCTCTCAAAGTTTTCAACACTCGAGGACTGGAGTGGTCTTAGTCACGCCTCAGGGCGACCAACTCAAGTATGTCATTCAATTACATTTTGTTGCGACTTACAGCACAGTAGAATATGAGGATCTTATTGCAAGGCTCCGGGCAGCAAAATTCCTTGGAGTCTGTCGGTTAGTGGTGAGGGGAGACTCACAGCTAGTCATAAACTAGGTAAACAAGGAGTACAACACCTCCGATGAGACAATGGGCCATTACCTGGGGGAAGTGAGGAGATTTGAAAAACACTTCAGTCATTTCGAAGTCCAATACATCCCGCGAAAGGACAATATTCTCGTAGACCAATTATCTAAAATTGGATCCTCACGTACATCTGCTCCAGCAGGAGTGTTCGTCGAACACTTAGAACATCCTTCGATCATGACTACAGTCGAAAATGACCAAGTAATAATCTGCGTTACCAACCTTGGACATGACGAAGATTGGACCCATCCATTGAGGGTCTATCTCGAACATGGGACCTTGCCCAAGGATGAAACCGAAAGTGATCGGTAGATTCAAAAAGCGCACCTATAAAAACTTATAGAAGGGGTTTTACATAGGAAGGGTACTCAAGGACTATTCATGCGTTGTATTTCTCAAGTGGAAGGAAAGTCCCTCTTGAAAGAAATCCATGATGGTGTATGTCATGCGCACGCATCATTCCGTACAATGGTCGGGAAAGCTTTCCGACGGGGTTTTTACTGGCCATCGGCACTCGATGATGCCAAGTACTTGGTCAAGACATGCCCTCAGTGTCAATTTCGTCAAGACAGGTTCATCAGCCCGCACATGCCTTGCAGACTATTCGTTTAACATGGCCCTTTGCGGTCTGGGGGATAGATATTGTGGGACCTATGCCACAGGCGGTTAATGGTTACAAGTTCTTATTCGTAGCTATTGACACGTTAACAAAGTGGATCGAGGCTGAACCAATCCGCAATATCACCGCTGCTGCGGCACAGAAGTTCTTTCATAAGAACATCGTCACTCGATTTGGTGTTCCAAGTCATCTCGTCACCGATAACGGTTCCCAATTTGCTAGCGGTCTCTTCCTGGACTACTGCGATAATATTGGAACCAAGGTGTGCTTTGCTTCTGTAGCTCATCCATAGAGCAATGGTGCCATCGAACGTGCTGGGCAGATATTACAAGGCATCAAGAAGTGGATTTTTGATCACCTTAAGATGCGCTCGGGGGCATGGGTAGATGAGCTCTACTCCGTTCTGTGGGCATTACATACTACCTGTAGTCGAGCCACCGGTGAGACTCCTTTCCAATTGGTATATGGCGCCGAGGCTGTACTACCTATGGAAATTTGTATTGGTTCTGTCCAAACAGATCAATTCGATCAGATTGATCAAGTCGGACAACGTACTCAGGATTTAAACCTCCTTGAAGAAAAACGTGATCGAGTGCTGATAAATTCTATAGTATATTTGCAAGCTTTGCGGAAGTATCACACCAAGAGGGTGCGGCCGCGTAGCCTTCACGTGGGTGATATGGTTTTACCAAAAATACAAAACTTGTCTAACCACAATAAGTTCTCTCCTCAGTGGGAAGGCCCTTACACTATTGTTTCAATACCGTGACTAGGATCGGCTCGATTAGCAATTGAGGATGGTAGAATCTTGTCCAATACTTGGAGCATCGATCAACTACGCAAGTTTTACGTGTAAGTTCTCTAATATTTTTTCCTGTTCAATTAGCATGGTTTAACAAAATATTCGTGAGTACTTTTCTTTGGCTCATGTTATGTTCGTTTCTTTATTTGCCATACCTATAACGAGCCTTGCTCAGGGGCTTATTGCCGATAATCATCTTGCTACAATATCCTAACCGGATTCGCTGGCCAATCTCATGGTCACATCCAGATAAGACATCCCTCAATAAGCCATTTCTCAATGCACACGGGACTTACTGGCATGTTCCTGATCATTCGAGTGGCTGCCAGTTCGTAATAAGGCCAGGTGTCGTATTAAGGTCAGTATCGGTATGATCGGATAATCGTATCAAAGTTGAAATATTTCTTAGAAAACCCATATTTTTTTCATGAGATTATAATACTAGGTCTTCAGTACTTATGATCTCAGGAGGGGGCTAAGGGAATATGGTCATAACATGAAATAAATAAAAGTACTTTCTTTGTCCCAATTTAAGGCATGCATTTGCATTGCATAATCACATTTTTGCAGGTACAAAATTGTTAAGCCAAGTTCTTTCAAGAGATTTTCGATCAAGGGCTTGACCTCCTCCATTATGGCCTCAAGCTGATCTTCACTCTAGATTTCTGCATCTCCGACCACTGGTTTCAAATCAAGATCAAGGCCGTGGTGAAAAAAGAGTTTGCGGAGGATGGCGGAGGCTATAGATTGCACTTTTGTCCTCATTATCTCTTCCTGTCACCTTGTATCTTCAGGAAGATACTCGAGAAGTGATTCAGCCTGAGTCACAACCAATGTGGCTAACTTGCCGAAGCTAGGATTGATCTTTTGAGATTCGACCACATCATCTTTGACCAGAGTTGCCACCATCTTCAGTTTTCGAAGACGGAAGATTGAGCATTGCTGCCGGATGCAATCGTTGCTCTCAAATTCTCGTTCTCCGTGCAGACAATATCAATCTTTGAGCTTTGGAGCTCGATGGTCGCCTGAAGGTCATTCTTTTCTCTTGAAAGAAGCTTATTTGATCCTCTTGTGCTGCATGAACACAACAGTCAATTTTTACAGTAGTTCATGTAGCGAAGTAATGTTTTCTGGTCGGAAGTAGACTTACAAGAAAGCTTTGACTGCGCTTCGCGAAGTTCCCTCTCTAGAGAAGAACATCTTACGGCTGCAGCTTCTTCTTTATTCTCCCGATCAACCATGCTCTTGTTCAAAAAGGCATTTTTTCTATAACAAGAAAGACAATCAGCTACGCTTAATTACAGATTCAAGTTAGCACAAATAAGAAGCAACACACTTACTGTTGCAGCCGGCTGATTTCCCGTTGCGCGACCTCGATGTGTTTTGCTATAGCTATCGACCTGGTCACCACCTGGGTCAAGTCCTAGAACACAATAAGAAATTGCTCTTAAAACTTGAATATTCCTAAATTTCTGCGAGCTCGAAAATAATAAAAAGAGTTTTTTGCGTACCTCTATGTAATCGCTGAATGAGCTGCTCTCAACGTCAGCGTGAGGTCGAGCCTCAAGACATGATGTGTCCACGACAGGGGTAGTAGAAGATCTTTCCTACTGATCTCCCTCTGCGGCCGGGACTGCTGTTTCCATCCTTTGGGATTGGATCTTCGCTGCCATTCCCTCAACGATGGCCTGAAGAACTTCTTCGACCATGGGAGTAGAACTTGGCTCTCCCGCGACCTCTACTATAGGTGTTGTGCCAAGGCTTGTCGAGGTCGTCGAAGTGCTAGGCGTAGCATCCCTGCGCCTAAAAACAAACAAACAGATTCTGTGGTAGAATGCCTCCTGTCGGTCATCTCAAGATGGCAATAGGGGAAATTCTTACTTTATTCGAAACCCTACCCATGATTTGGGTTTCGATGATGAGCTCCTGGGAGAAAGAAGCCCGCTGGGGGTGCTCCTGGGAAAGAATCATCCTTTGTCCTGGTTTTCCTTTTCTTAAACAAGACAGTGTCCTCTTCTCCCTGTATGTACACAATCCTATGGGTATATGAAGAGGAATGACAAAATACAAGACTGTGAGGATTCTTACCACGGTCGCTCCCTCGATTAGTAAGGGAGGAGTTATCAGTCCTGGGGCTTCACAAGCCTCAGGTGTAGGGGGTTCGCTCGTAACCATAGGATTGTCAGTGGTCGCGGGGCCCATTGTAGGCATCCCTATCCCTGCAGTTAGGGACAAGACTTTGTCAGTTTGAGGGGAGGGTGACCTCTCTGGGATGCTTGTTTCCGAAAGGTCAGTCGCCTTCCTCTTGCGACAAATTAGAGGAAGGTCGTCTTCCACGTCCTCACTCCCTTCACCCTGTAGACGAAGAACTAATTTCCACTCGTACTTGGTAATACAGGGGGTACAGAAAATCTTACTGCAGTCTTTTTTGTGATTATAGTTTTCTTTCATGAAGAAGCCCCTTCCAGGATCTTCTTAGGTTTTTCGGGAGCAGGCTCCTTCATTTTGCGCTTTGAGGGGGTCCTCTGCGCCTTCTTCACGGCTAATCGCTCCAAAGGACCAGCGTCCTCTCTTGGATGCTTCGCCCCAACAAATTTTCCCAGAAGCTGTATTATTTAAATGCTTTTGGTAACACAAGTCAAATGGATGATTTAGAACAGAGCTTGTTGGGAAGGACCATACCTTTCGGCGCTCTTGTTTAAGATCATCACCAGCATTAATTAAGCTCTGGGGGCGAGGCGACCCTTTAGCTCTCTCCGCCGTGACATTGTACGCCCGTAGGAGGTAATTTGTCCTTTTTTCGATTTCGGACAAAGACAGCGCTGTGTCACAAACAAGCATATTACTTGATATGACATCTTTCATCCGTAAAAATGTGTATTTCATTGACCAGAGGACATACCAGTGTTATAATCTAAGGTGTTGTCTACCATGGACTCCACCTCCCAAGCCGGATGTGCCCTCTCATGCAGGGGGCTCATCCTGTTCTTCACAAAGTCGCAGATGGTGTCACGTGCGGTCAAGCCCTGCTGGACTAAGTGAAGAATGGCTTGAGCTTGCTTCTTCAGTTCTGCACTCAGAGAAGGAATGAAGTTTAAATCACTGTCCTTCTCCGGTTGGGTGTTCGCGAACCACTGGCCGCTCTCCGACCGGGGGGGCGGGGTGCAGTAGAACCATTTGGCGCGGACGATCGGCTTTAGGTGGGGGGCTCCCGGGCGTACACCACCGCCTCGTCCCGGACCCGGAGGTAAAACTACCTCCAGACCCAGTCGCCCCAGTGGTCCCGGGAGGCCGCCGCTGGGTAGTCGGCCACCCGGGAAGGCAGCATTTGTACCATCACCGAACCGAAGGGGGACTTGGGGCCCCCCTTCACCAAGTGAGAGGTCCGTGCCGCCGGTTCGTAGAAGTACCGGAAGGCGCGAAGGGTGGGCTCCCGCCCGGTCGCCGTCTCGTAGAGCCAGATGAAGACGTCCATCCGGACGAGCGCTTTCGGGGTGGGGTGGTTGAGCGCCACCCCATACTCCTTCAGAAACTCCCGGAGCATGGGATGCACCGGGAGCCGAAGCCCCGCCTCCAGGAAGGCCTCGAAGGCCACGACCTCTCCGGGCCTGGGGCGGGGGGCTCCGTCTTTCTTCACGGGGACACAGATGTCCCCATCCGCGACGACGCAGCGTTCGACCAAGGACTCGGCATCCTCGGCCGTGAACTCCGACGCCCAGAGGAAATCTGGAGGGATTTCCTCCGGGGGCACTTCCGTGGTCTTTGCTCGACCCTTGGGTGCCATTAGCTTAGTCTCTTCTTTTTCTTCGGTGGCTAACCTTTCAGGAGGCTACTACTAACACTTCCGGACGCCTGCTACCGGGAGCTAACTACCGGAAAGAGCTACCGGGAGAGGGCTACCGGGAGAGCAGAGTTCGCTATGGTTGAGGTTTTGGAATGAACTTCGGGTCCCCCAAGGCCATATTTATAGGGGCAAGACATGGTCCAAATGGGCGCCACGTGGTACCCCGCGGAGCAATCTGGATCGTTGAAGTTCAAATTGCGTGCGGGAAATGAAGGGACGGGCGCGTGAATCGAGGCGCTGGTTCGAACCACGCGCGCATTTATGGCGAAACGGCGCGGCCTTAAGCGCGGGGCACAGAAACCGAAGCACCACAGCTCCAGTGACTTGGCCCGGAGATTTTCCCGGTGACGTGTACCATGCCCACCGGGGACTCGAGCATCGTCCCCGGCCTGCATGGGGGGCTGCTGTCGGGGAAATCTCCGCGGGACTAAGTCCAGGTAAGTTGCGTCACGATTGCCCGGGGACCTGGCCTCTGGGGCCTCCCCGGGCGCCGCCTTTTGGCCCCCGGGACCTGGCCTCCGGCGCTGTCCCGGGCGCCGCCATTGGCCCGGGGACGTGGCCTCCGGCCCCTCCCGGGCGCCGGCTTTTGGCCCCCGGGACCTGGCCTCCGGCGCCGTCCCGGGCACCGCCATGTGCCCGGGGATGTGGCCTCCGGCCCCTCCCCAGGCGCCACCTTTTGGATCCCGGGACATAGCCTCCGGCACCGTCCCGGGAGCCGCCATCGGCCCGGGGACCTGGCCTCCGTCCCCTCCCCGGGTGCCGCCATTTGGCCCCCGGGACTTGGCCTCCGGCACCGTCCTGGGCGCCGCCATGTGCCCGGGGACGTGGCCTCCGACCCCTCCCCGGGCGCCGCCTTTTGGCTCCCGGGACATAGTCTCCGGCGTCGTCCCGGGTGCCGCCATCGGCCCGGGGACCTGGCCTCCGGCCCCTCCCCGGGTGCCGCCATTTGGCCCCCGGGACGTGGCCTCCGGTGCCCTCCCGGGCGCCGCCATTGGCCCTGGGACGTGGTCTCCGGCCGCTCCCTGGGTGCCGCCTTTTGGCCCCCGGGGCATGGCCTCCAGCGCTCTCCCGGACGCCGCCATTGACCCGGGGACGTGGTCTCCGGCTGCTCCCCGGGCGCCGCCTTTTGGCCCTCGGGGCATGGCCTCCGGCACCGTCCCAGGCGCCGCCATTGGCCCGGGGACGTAGCCTCCGGGTTCTCCCCGGGCGCTGCCATTTGGCCCCCGGGACATGGCCTTTGGCGCCGTCCCGGGCCTCATCGCCCTCCTAAAGGTAAAGTCTCGAATTGTTTGTCACGTGCAGGTCACGCGAGGAGCCCCTCGGGAACTAGCGACCACCTGTCAAGCATCCATGGCGTTTGACCGGAAGAAGGACGGTCCTACCCTTCAATCCGACGGTGGCTTCCGGGGCAGTTGAGGCTTTTTGCTTCATTTTGGGGCTATAAATAGCCCGTGTACCCCTCTGTTGTAAAGGATCGGATCACTATTATTGGAATAGCCAAACTCACAGACGTGCTCCGGAAGCGTCTCCCCCAGAGAGAGCCTCCCCAGCCGACTCTGGTCGGGAGCGCGTCGACAGGACTAGGGCCCCCACCGGAACCCGAACCTGTATAAATCCTCGTGTCATTTCTTGTGCTTGTCCGGCTAGGGAGGACCGGTCACCCGGTCAACCCGCGCCGCGTAATCTTCGCTAGGATCATTCTCAAAACCTGCCGGGGTATTCGCAATACCACGACAATATGTGATGATGAACGGGGTCCCGATCTTCCGACAGGTAGGGGATAGTTTGATTGGTGGAGACTCGACGTTGACGATCCGACTTTCGACCAGAACCTATCTAGGCCTGCAATCGCTACACCACTGCCGCGTTCGTTATCAACCGTACCGAGGCGCGGTTGACCTAGCCACGATGGCCTGTTCCTGCAAGCGAATTGAAGAACACGTGCAAGAACATAGAAGAAGCAATCTCCAATTGCAAGTATGTATTAAGATCACGAAGTGTTGGGGTTCCACAAACTGAAAGACGGCGAATTGCGACAGCAGAAAATTCTAAGCAAAACCCGAGTCTAACAATGACGGCTACGAGGTTTTAATATGCGAGAGGGGTGGCGTCTAGGGTTTGGGGCGCACCCCCCCACGCGGGATACACGGGTCGAGGCCCAATAGACAGGTGACGCAGCACCGCACGGCCCAATAGAATCTAGTCTCCACTTGTTTCAACGATGGTGATTGACTCATTTTGGACGTGGTACCAGATCCGTTGGAAAGGTCTCGTCGAGGGATTGTCCGTAATGTACTTGAACGCCCCAAACGGAGTTCGTATGCATCTGCTACGCCCATTTGAAGACAGGCTGCTCCGCCGTGCCCGACCCGGACTCCAGCTCGCGGTAGACTTGATTCCCGACCCGTCTTGGTGCAAAGTGACACCCTCGCTGATCAACACCATGATTCCTGGCACAAGCACAATATTATTGGGTAGTAACTCGCTCTTGTCAATATTCTCTCGTGTACTAAGAAACGAGCTCACCTGGTGATTTAGTTGACGTGCACGTGCCCTTGTTATTGGTCCTTGCACAACGGGTGTTGGAAGAATGGATGCATCGTTAGGGATGTCCTCATCAATATGTCTCTTCAAGATCAACAAAATCAGCCCAGACTTATTCTATCTTAAGCCCTAAAATCTCAAAATCTTCCGTGTGAATCCAAATCAAAATCTGACTTTCCAGATATGACCTATTATTTATCCTGAGAATAAAAGTCTTCAGAAGCCAGATTCAATTCCATCTCTAACTCTGAGATTTGTCTAACTTTCTGTTCTCAAAAATAGAATTAAGTTAATTACCCTAAATACTCTTATCTTAATTTAATCACATCTTGACTTAATCCAGACCAGATTATTCTTGGATTATGATCAAGGGTATGCCAATAACTTAATCCAAAAAGTTGGCAGTCAAATTCTATCATCTAGACCCTTTTTAAAAATCAGTCCAAATAGTATTGCAGCTCAGTTCTTTTTCAGATTTTTTCCAGAAGCCTGAAAAGGCTAAATGTCACAAATCAGCTCCAAATCTTAATCTGATTCAGGGAATACCTCCCAAATGCTATTCAATACAAAATCTTCTTCTACGAGGATATCAAAATCTCACCCTAAGTCCCACAATCCTAGTTTCCGGAAAATTCAGATTCAAATACCGTAAATTACCCTATTATCATTTTCGTTCAAAAACTATTCAAATGTCCCAAATCTTATCTTCTATCTTTGCCAAATTATTTGCTGAACAAAATTTGCCAGAATTGTGAAGTTCAAATCAGCCTTAACCACCTAAATCCCAGATTTTACAGATTAGTCCAAAGCCAAAAATCAGAAAATTGCAATTGGGTCCAAATCCCTGTTTCGACCAGGCCGCAGCAACGACCAGTGACCAGCGCCAGGCCTCCTAGCCGCGAACTTCACCGCCGGTCCTCGCTTGTGCCCGTGTACCAAGTTTTATTTTAAATGGATCAATGAATATTTTTTTGAATAAATAACGGAATTGGAAGTTGTTTGGTCATCATTTGTACCTGCATATGCGCACGTGTTTGCACCTAAGCCGTCGTCGTGGCAGCGCCAGCGACCACCAGCACCGCGCACGTGACCAGCAGCGACCACGCTCAGTAGCAACAGTCCTTTGGTCAGAAGTTTCACGCGACATCGCTTCGTCGTGCCAACCTTGTTGCCAATGCTTTGCCCCTGCCAGCGTCAAGTCCCGATGAATCGACAAATTGAGCAATTGTAGAGCCATGGTCGCCGTCGCTTTATAGTGACCGTTGTTTCTTCTGCGCCCAACCGATCTCATCCTCGGAGCAAATATTATTGTTGTTCCCTCCTCGCAAGCTCTGTCCCTGGCCTATTGAAACACCCCACCGTCCTGTGCAATTCTCACTTCACCAGAAATTCGACTAAGTCCACAAACTTCTTCATTTTCATATTCTTCTTCGGCGAGCCGCCGAGGAGGAGCACGGTGCCAGCCAAATCTACTGCACCTTTCTCCAATCCAGCTTTGCCAGTGAGTACTCCTTATCCATCTCTCTGTGTGGCAACATTCAATTAAACTCCGGCGACCCCTAACTCTAGCGATCGCCAAAGATTGGGATTTCCTTGTTTCGGCAATGCCATTCGATTTAGCCCAAATTAGCCTCCCCTTTTGTTGAATCAATTGATCAGTAGCTCAATCCTAGCAAGCCTGTGCATTTAGATTTCAAATTAGAGCTTGGATTGAAGCATCCCCATTTTTCGCGCGCCACCGGTGACCGGCTCACGTCGCCAGGCCACACCGCCGATTCCCCTACTAAATTGGCCTCACCAGGGGATTCCCCTCATCAACCTGCTGCTCTCACCATGAGGAATTGAACTCTAGAACCTCATATCAATTTCGCCCAATTCAGTGTCTTCTTCTCCGGCACAGTTCACCCGAAAATTTTCTCCGGCCACCGCCGTCGAAGCCACCATGTCCAGCACCTTCGCTTCAACCTCCTAAGCATAGCTCTCTACTACCCCAATCTCAAATTCTGCTCAAATTACAAGATATAGCTATGCCAAGAATCTGCCCAGTACCTGTGTCTTGCCGTGTCGCCACCGTGTTTCCTCATCGCCGTTCCTCATTTTACAACCATGCATACTTCTTCATTAGCATAGGTTCATATCATCACTACTGTATGTATCTACTCTTAACTATGACTTGTTGAGTACGTAAATACTCACCCTTTCTACCTACATTCCAATAGATGGAGTGTTCCATGATCAAGAGCAAGGCGTGGAGAAATTCATGGATCCAGAAGGAGAAGAGCCAGCTCGGCCAGAACCCTGATGTGTGTTGTTCTGCCGTCAACTTCTTGCTGTGGGGGTTCACCTATTTTCCACTGTGTAGTTGTTATTTTGCTAAACCATGTATGCTGCGAAGGCATTGTAATCTCTTTATGTTGTATTAAGGCCAGTAGGCCACATTGCTTAAATATTTCGTAAGTTACTCTGCTATGATGTAAATATACTCCTGTGCTTGACTTATCCTGGGAAGTCAATGGTATGCATGTATGGGTTCAGCTGCAGCGAGCTGGGACCCACGGGAGTAGTCGTTGTCCTCAAGATGGGGGCGCAACACTTTGTGAACGCACCCTTTGGGATATAAACCTTACGGTTACATTTTGCCAAAAGACAGAATATGCTAATGTGGGCATCATTAAAACAAGTAAAACATCTACTAGAAGATGAACAGTCTCTCTTAAGATGACCCGGTGCAACACAATGAAAACATCAAGCCGAAAATGAAATGAGGATTTGGTCGAAAATACTTACGACCAGCTTGATGATCAAGATACAAAGATTTACTCGAAAGTATTCTATGACCAGATGGTCGAACAGGAACCTAGGATTTTGTCAAATGCCCCAACTCCTTTCATCGAACAGCCCCGACTACCCTCCAAAATTTTTTCTTTGCCCTTAGAGAATAAAACCAAACTGAAGATCTCCTTCTGACAAGTTCCCATTCATCAGATTGCTTAGAATTCCACTTAACAAACTCAGCTTGCCAGTTAGGACTTCTGTTGGGGAAAATCTCCGCGGGATCAAGTCCAGGTAAGGGGCATTTGCCCGAGGACCAGGCCCCCGGTGCCAGGTCACATGAGGATCACGCGAGAAGAACCTCAGGAATTGGCAAGGACACTTGTCAAGCATCCAACCCCCTCGGCCGGAAGAAGGATGCTAGTGCCCTTTGATCCAATGGCTGCAGCTGGGGTAGTCTAGTCTTTTTGCATCTTTTGGGCCTATATAAGCCCTTGTATCCCTCTATTGTGACTAAGGATAACTCATTTTGTATCAATATCCAAAAAAGAATAGGCGCGCTCAGGAGCACTCTCCCCACGAGAGAACTCTCCCAGCCAACTTCTGTTGGGAGCACGTCAACAGGACTAGGGTCTCCACTGAGACCTGAACCAGTATAAATCTTCGTGTCACTTGTTGTGTTTGTGCGACGGGGGAGGACCGATCACACAGTCACCCCGCGTCGTCTTTGCTTAGCTAGGAAACCTCCACAAAACCTGCCGGGGTATTCGCAATACCACAACAGTTGGCGCCGTCCGTGGGGATCTTCGCGATGAATCGCCATGGCTCCCCCAAGAACGAGGGCTCGCTCCCTACCCGGTGATGCCAGTCCCAATGACCCGGCGCCACCCCATCCAAGCACGGCTGCCCCGGTGTTCCCGCCCGTACACGGCCAAACCCATGTACCACCTCTAACCCTTCCGGTAGTTTCCGGCGGACAGGCCTCCGGGTCTGACCCGGTGACCATGGCCTCCTCGAGGGGGCGGGGGGTTGGCCTTCCCCCGGTGGCTCCCCTGGGCTCCCGGGACGCCCTACTCGAAGCTCTTATGGAGGGCCAACTTCACGCCCAACGCTCGATGGATGAACTCCTCCGCATCTTGGCACGGCCGCCAGCCCCCATCTATCTGCTGCACTTCACGTTCATGGGGGAAATACCCCCGTTTATGGGGCACCCGATGGCCCCGCTAACCCTCGGAGGCCAGGTCGCTCCCGGGACCTACGATTCCACTGGGGGTTACACTCCCTCGGCGGGCCCATCATCCAGAGCCTTCCTGATCCAGGGAGCATTCTCCATACCGGGGGCTTACCCCGTCCCGGGAGCCTTCCCCATGCCGGTAGCTCAGTCCACATCAGGGGTCTTCCCAAGGCTGGGAGCCGACTTCACCCAGCCAGTAGCGTCTGTAGTGCCAGAAACGACCCGTCGGACGGCCCCCACGCCGCCGCTCTATCTCCCCCGTGAGAGCCCCCCCTCCGGTTCCGAGCGGCACTCCCGGGGACGGCCCGGTGGTTGGTTCGGCCTACATCCTGGTAGTACCTCCCGAGCCGGTGACCGCTGCGCATGAGCTCCCTCCCCCGGGGCCGCCCCCCAAGGGCTCCCCCGGCGAATCAGGTCCGCTTTACCCGGGATCAGGCCCACATCGCGGAGAGGCCCCCTCACGTGGCCGACTGGAGCCTCCCCCGGTTCGGGGACACGGTGAACCACATTCCCGTCCCAGCCGGGGAAAGAGGCCCGCAGAAGAAGCAACTGCTGTCGCTGGGGGGCGCCCAGACGTCCAGGAGGTTAGCTCGACTAACTCGGAGGAGAAGAGGCGCTATCGCCACGCTGGTGGACTCCTTGGACCCCTACCTGACTCCGACAACGAATGCGCGTCCCCCGTCAGAGGGGACAGCAACAGGGACTCCCCCCGGGAGGTGGAAGGGGTAACCAACCGCTATGCCGCCGGCTCCACGGCATTCGAAAACAGCCATCCCTACGAGTTTGTGCAGTTGTATTCCACAGCCATCTCAACGGCTGGGGGGGACGAGACAGTCTAGTGCAATGTCTTCCCCCTCTACCTGATCGGGATCGCCCGCTCATGGTTTTACAACTCGAAGGCCAGTTCCATCAAGTCTTTCGCGTAGCTCAAGCGCGAATTTTGTGCGAACTTCCAGGGGAACTACGTGCGTCCCCTGGATTCAGCGCAGTTATACATTGTCCGACAGAGGACAGGGGAGACCATCCGCAGCTTCTTCAAGCGCTTTGCTCAGGTCAAGAGCAAAGTAGCTCATGTCCCCAACTCCAGGGTCATTGAGGTGTGCAAGAGCAGGATCCTCTCGGGGCAGCTCCATCGAAGACTCTCCCGAAGCTGCCCCTCCTCTGCCGACGAGCTCTTCACTATACTCAAGAAGTACGCTCGGGCGGAGGAGGACGACCTCTGAAAGAAAAACCAGGGGATTCCCGCCCCTGTCGACCGGGAGGCTAGGGACCCCCTCAAGCGCCCCAAGAGGGGCAATCGTAGCGAGCCACGGCCTCGGGACACCTTTGTCCTCGAGGGCGGAGGCGGCTCACACGATGCCCCCTAGGGCAACCATCCCTTCCCCAAGCCGGAAGCCCGTGGGGGGGTCAGTTGTCCCGCGGCCGTGAAGGCCCCGCGGCGGGAGGCAAGGAAGGCCTGTGGTGCACTTTCCACAAGTCCAATACCCACGCTACCTGGGAATGCCACCAGCTTCTCCAACACTTCGCCGCATTCCTCAACCAGCATGGGTAGGGGTGGGCACTCCTGCCTCCTTGCCCGCTCAGCCGACTTTATCGGCCCTTGCTACCCCCGCGGGGGAGTAGCAAGGACAAGCGCGGGAAGGGGGCCCATAAGAAGTGCTCCCTTTCCAAACCTCCCAAAGGCGTGTCAACGTCATCACGGGAGGGTCTGCCTCTGGGCGAGACTCCAAGTGCCAGCGCTAGGAGTACGTGCATGAAGTAAAGGTTGTGGGGGTGCTGCATACGTCTCGGTCAACAAAGTGGTCGGACGTCCCCCTACTTTTACAGCAGAAGACGCGCGCGGGGTTTTCTTCCCCCATGAAGACGCGCTCACCATCTCCGCCACCGTCTACAACTGCCACCTGGCATGCATCCTTGTCAATGGCGGAAGCTCCGTCGACATCCTATACCTGAAGGCGTTTAGGGAGATGCAGGTCGACGTAAAGCTACTGTAGCCCGCAGCAGGACCCTTGCAGTGATTCGTCCCGGGAAGACGATCCACTCGATGGGGAAGGTGGATCTCCCCATGACCTTCGGTACCCCAGATAACTACCGGACGGAGATGGTCCGGTTCGACGTGGTGGATCTCCCCTCCTCATACAACGCAATCATGGGGAGGACCACGATCAACCGCTTGGGTGCAATGATCCACCAGAGCTATCTCTGCGTGAAGATCCTTGGGCCTCACGGCGTGATCACCGCCCGAGGGGACCAAGACGTGGCCCGTGCTTTGTACGAGCGTGCCGGCGAATTGATCGGGAGCGTCAACATGATCAAGACCCCGGGGGGAGAGACCTCTTCCCCGGTGCCAGACGCCATAGCCATCTCCTCCGGAGGTCTCCCCCCAAGCCACGTCTGGAGGGGGACCTCCAAAAGGTCCCGCTGTCCCCAAACGACGCGGACAAGACCATCAAGATCGGGGCTATGGGACCCTCATTTGAGGAATCCGGTGGCAACCGCCCAGGTGGGTTGCACTCAGAAAGGTACATCACAAGCTCACAACAACAGGATTTAGTTTAAACAACAAAGCTGGTAGATAAAACAAGTACAAGGTCACGAGGACCACTATTACAATATCATAATGCCAAGGATGGCATTAATTAAAGTTGATACAAAAGTAGAGAGTTTTTCAAAAGCAAGAATCGGTATCGAAGTACCGAACACAGAAAACAGCACAAAAAGCAACCACAAAGGTCTTCACTTCCTTCTGCAGTGGCTCTGGAAGGGCTTCCACCACATCGGACTCAACTTGGCTCATGACCCTCCTAGAAACTCAAATCGCCTGGAGAGGTTCCTTCCTCTTCTTGGTGCTCAAGTCCAAGGGAATTGGGATCCACGGATCCTTTCTTCTGAATTTGTGTGCAAAGGCAAGGGTGAGCATGTTTTTACACGATGCTCAACAAGTCTCGTTATGAGAATGCAGGTATATAGATGAGGGGTTCTCAAGGAATGAGGTCTTGGTTTTATATGTAAGAATAGAATAAATTTTCACTCTAAAGTTATAAAGAAAAGCTTTTAGTTTCAAAAGCAATACTTTGAAATCTTAAGATATACTTTAGAAATCGTTATGTGTGATGGTCTCCCATGAGTCATCACTTTTATCAACCCACATTATGAAAAAATTCCAAATATTACTTGTGCTGAACCACATGGATAAATCCATCGTGAATATACTCCATGACCTAGGAGTACAGAGTATCTGATACTTTTCTTACACTTTGCAAAGGTGTACCTCTTTTTAAATCCACTTCTTCACTCGGCTTTCAAGTCGGATCAGCTTCATGCGACTTTTACGCATGTGACAAGGCCGATATCACACAACGCTTTTGCAGTCTAGTATTAACAGTATCCCCGCCAGGCACGACTTAATCAGGCGTAGGGCGACTTCCTTCTTTCCACCTTTTCCTCTCATAATTTTTCTGATCTCACATCACTCACGGACGAACTGCGCCCAACCAGTTTCCACGAGAGAAACCGGACCGACAAACCATGCAGGGAACCGCTAATACCAAAAAAGCTACTAAGTCGTGCCTGTCCCATACCAGGCAAGTGGTTGGTACGTTTTTCATGCCGCATAGAGGCACAACACAAGGTTCTTGTCCTTATGAATTAATAGTGAGGAGACATTCACATACCCAATGCGCACAGCAGCCAACCAATCAAACCATCCTCACTACCAATTCTAATTCACATTTTCTTTCACAAAAAGGGGTTTTCCAACATGTTTTCCATATAAGCGACCATTTGATATTTAGCATAAGTCTTCAAGCATAAGCATAATCCTAAGCATATATCCTAGGGTGACAAGGGTGCATGGGTATTCAATCACAAAAGGGGCTTCACAATCATTTAGGTTATATCTAACCACATTATTTGAACATACTCTCATTTGAATTTAAGGCATGCATATACTTTGAAAACAACTAACATACTTCATTTCAAAATATTAGGCGAGACATGACCAAGGGGTTGGGACTTGCCTTGCAATGCTGGGTCTAGTTACTCGGACAAAACCTTGAAGACTTCTTCCGCTCCTTCAACTTCGGGCACTGCGGCGGGCACAAGCAATACAACACATACGCTACATAAGCAAACAGAAAACAGTTGCAATAGAAAATAATAAATAAATACATCATTCATGCAAGGGGAAAGATTTGGACAAAGTCACTTGGGTGCTGATCGAAGAGATGGGCTCAAAAGGAGTTGAATGTCGAAAGACTGACATTTGGTCCACGGCTAGACATAGCCTTAAGTTAGTTTTAGGTAGGTTTTCTGGAGAAGTGGCAGAAGAAAAAGATGTAGAGCACAACTCCAGGAATCTAATGGACAAAGTGAAATTTCAATTTCTCAAGTGTAACAGGTCTAAATCATCCAATGCCACTGGTGGACATGCATTGACATAGTGCTGGACATGGCCAGAAACTAGGGCTTGGCATAACTTTTGATCCAGGGCTCCAATTGATGCACCACTTTATCTGGGATTTAGGCCCTGATAACAGAAACAAAATACTCAACAGGCTCAAGGGTAGAAAGTGGCCGGAGGGCGGCCAAATCCGGTGAGTAAACACGGTGGCCTGGGCATGAACTGAGCTACTGGATAGTGATCTTGGCATTGGAATATCTCTTGATCTGGGAAGATTCAGATGTCGAGCTAGTGGACAATGTTGCTCAGGGTACTGCAATCTATCTAAGGGACAAGGTTTCCGGCGCTGGAGAAGATGACACTGGACATTGGGGATTTTCGATACAGAGGGTTTGAACTTGATTCCTTGCTCAGGAAGCGAGAGGGTGAAGTGTGGAAACTACTGGTGAAGTTAATTTGGCCGGAGGATCGCCGGCGTGGCCTGGAGACGAGAGCCGACTCACTGGTTGCGCGCAAACTACGGAAAGCTATGATCTTAGCTCAATTTCGAAATCTAGATTGGTAGGCTTGCTAAATGGAGTGTGCTGATCAATTTCTACTACTGGCACGAGGGCTTATTTGGATTGAATCGGGCAGCATTGGGGAAACAGGGGTTCTGGGCTTTTCTGATGATCACCGGCGTTAAGGTTTGCCGGGGTGCGATTGGGTGCTATGACACACACAGAGGGATGAGAGGAACTCACAGGTGAGCTTGGATTGGAATGAGGGGCCGTGAATTGCTCTGGCGACGGTGGCTTCAAAAACAGCTCACCGGAGAAGAAAGTGTTCACGGCGGCGCTGGGAAATTGGTTGTTTTCTGGTGCTGGGAGCTGATACAATGCACTGAGGGGTATTTATAGATGCTGGAGCAATCTGCTGGTCGACAATTTGGAGAACAGCGGCGACGAATTCGACCGTGAAGCGACCGGACACAGCGGGGAGTTGTGCCGGCGATGATGATGAGGCACTGGCGTGCGGCGGTGCAGGCTTTTGGCAGGGCGATGCAGCTTTAGTAGTGGACGGTGCAGGCACAGGCGGTGAGGGAACGGCGAAGTGAAAGCTCCATCGACGCGTGGCCGAGACGTGTCGAACGGGCGAAGCTGAAACTGCTGGTTCACGGGCACGCGCGCGGGGAACAAATTGGCCATGCTGGCACCGCCGAGGTGGCGTCCACGGCGGTGCCACGAGTGCGCACGGGTGTCAGGTACGTGGTTGATGTGTTGGCATGGTAAGAGGTTCACTGGCGGCGAAGAACACGGCGATGCACTGCGGCGGGTTCTGCTAAGACACGGCCAGGGGCCTAAATTTAATGAAAGGACAGATTTGTGAGGAAAAAGGACTGATCTGCATGGAATTTGTTCGGGATCTTGGACCTATTTGCAAATTTGGAGCTCTGGCGGGCTGATCTGAGATCTGATTTTGCATATTAGTGTTACTAAATCACTTGGACTCATCAAGCAAGAAAAATGGTAAGATCCGATAAGATTTGGTGATTATGACAAAAATCGAAAATAGGGTAAATAGGGTTACCAAGGTAATTGGGGTTTTGGAAAGTGGCGAGGCTGAAAATTAGGGTTTAGGATAAGATTTGGAAATTCTTCCAGAAGGGAAAATTGTTCAGAAAAGTGAATGGGAGATGTTCACTTAATCAAATCAAAGTTTGGAGATGGTCTGAGACTGTCGCGCCCCGAGACTGGGACAACGACTACTCCTGTAGAGACCTAGCTCGCTGCAGCTAGTCCCAAATTACAAACCTTTGACTTCCCAGGATGAGTCAAACACAGGAGTATATTACATTGCAACAGAGTACTCACAAAATATTAAGCAGTGTGGCCTGCTGGCCTTAATATTACATAAGAGGATTACAATGCCTACAAGGCATTCAGGGTTTAGCAAAATATTTAACTACCCAGCAGAAGATAGGTGACCCTCCCACAAAAGAAGTTGACGGCAGAACAACACACTTCAGGGCTCTGGCGGAACTGATTCTCCTCCTTCTGGATCCACGTAATACTCCGTGCCATCATCTTGATCAAGGTAGGCTCCATCTATTGAGTTGAATGTTGCAAGGGTGACCACTTACGTACTCAGCAAGTCATGGGTAAGAGTAAATACATATAGTAGTGATGATATGAACCTAGACTAGTCAAGAATTATGGATATTTGTAAAATAATCTTTTCCTTTCACATTTCATCTTATGGCAGCACTTTTCATAAAGTAACATCATCATTCATGTTCACTAGATTATAGCACTATCGCGACACGTCGACACACGACAGCCCACGGCAGCACTCCTTATCATGACAACACATGTCATTTGGGTAATCTTGATTTAAACATATTTTATTTAGAAAATAGTACTTGTGTCACACCCCGTGGATTTAATCCACCGCAGCAGACTCCTATAAACCCGGGAGCTCGGAGTATTCGAATACGTTTTTAACTCTGCAGAGAGGTACCAATTTACCCGCAAGATATTCCACTTTCAAGCCCATCCTATCAAAATGATTAGACCCCTCCTCACAACCATGTGTGAGTGGCAAGGTGGAGATAACAAGAACTTTTGTTATGCATCACTTACAATTCACCCCCGACCCTGTGGCTCTCAGCGAGGCACAGTTGTGGCAGGTTGTATCCAAACCTCCACCCCTTTGCTTATTCCCATTACTGGGTCAGCGTGCTTGATCACCTTCAGTGATATGTGTGGGAGCCGCGCTCCGTGTTTATCGTGCATCACTACACATCTCATGCAGGGGTTTCATGTGCGATCTACATAATTACTTGTTCAGGCCTGTCCCATACCAGGCTTGCGGTTAGCACGTTGTTCATGCCACTAGACGCACAACACAAGGTTCTAGTCCTTATATGCCAATGACCAGACTATCCACAACCCTGCACCTTCAGTGCCTGCATTCCTTTGCAGTCTAGCACCTCCAGTGCTACAGCCATCCACACCATTTTTCTGGTCACGGCTAGGGGTTTTATTTCATGAATATAAGTATATAAATACATATAATAGTTCATGGCTCAAAACTTGTTTATTTCACATTTCACAGATAACCAGTCTAGTACTGCCAATTCATAGATCAACCATTCTCAATCTTTCACATGCAATATTGCCTATATTCAAGGTTATGTTTTAGCAACATTTAAAATATAGGTTCAAGATGACCAAGGATATGACTTGCCTTCCGCGTCGTAAAATACAGCAGTTGACGTCGGATTCGCAGTGAAGTCCTCGAACTCGGGCTCTTGATCTGCTCTCCAATCAAACAAACAACCAATAATCATAATCTTTTCCATACATTATTATACTATATGCAATAATGCAAGATGAAGTCTTGATGATTCTGAAATGATTTGGTTTAGAGGCTGATTAGGGTTAAGTTAAGGAAACCAATATTAAGATTAGCTCACAAAGGTTTACAAGGTTCCAAATGTCTCAAAATATCAGAATGATATCAAGATTGCGACTGGTTCGCTCAAAAACAGCGAACGTCTTTAGGTCGACATTCGGTTCAAAGCATCGACATAGCTTTAAGAAAAGCTAGAGTGCTTAGCTCAAGTTGTGGTAGAAGAAGAAATTGTGGATCACAACTTCAGGAATCTAAGGGACAAAGTTATGCTCAAGATGCACATCTGGAAGACAGTGAAAAGGGCTAATGCCACTGACTGACATAGCCTGGCATTAATCTTGACATGGCCAGAAACTAGGGCTTAGCATAACTTTTGATCTAGGGCCCCAAATGATGCACCACTTTGTCTGGGAGGTAGGCATTGATAACAGGAATAAATCATTCAATAGGATCTAGGGCTGAAAATGGCTGGAAAGCGAGAAATTTGATGATGAACAGAGATGAACTGGTTGCACTGGAGCAGTTCTGGACACAAACTTGGCATGGCTGTAACTTCCAATCTAGGCCGATCTAGGTGTCATGCTAGAAGACAAAAATACTCAGGAGACTAGGGCACATCTAAATGACAAGGTTTCGAGGGCTGAAATGGCCGGAATCACTTTTCCGATCATCGTCGCCGGAGAAGAGACACTTCCAGTTGGGGGTTTCTGCTACAGGCCGAGAGAACTAAATTCCTTGCTTGGAGAGTATCTAGGAGGTATAGGGAAGCTTCTGGTAACATCAAATTGACCGGAGGATCACCGGAGAAGCCTGGCGACGATCGCCGGTTTTCTGGTGAAGCTCGATTTAGGGAAAAGCTTCGATTCTTGTTTAAATTCGAAATCCAACTTCACAGGCTTGCTTGATTTGGCTCACTGATCGATTTGCTTCACAGGTTTGAGGGCTAATTCGAATTGAATCGGCCTGCATTGCCGGAACAGGGCAATCTTCGATTTTCAGCCATTTCCGGTGATCGCCGGCGACTAGATGCAATGTAAACCAATTAGATGGTACAGCACAATGAGGGAGGCGAGTGGAACTTACTAGTGCTGTCAATTTGGTGGTTGAGGCTGCGGTTGAGGCTGTCACCGTGAGGCCTCGAACTGGTCTCGCCGGAGAAGAAGACTAAGACAGAAAATCTGAGACGTGGATGATTTCCAGTGAGGTTTGAGGGAGCTGCTGAGCACAAGGATGCTTAAATAGGCAGGTGAAGCATGCGAAGAGGAAACAATGAAGAGATTGGCTGCTGGTGACTTGACTGGTTGCGTGCTGGAGCAACAGCGGCGAAGACACAGCGAAGAACGGTGATGCGACGGCGACAAGCCTTCAGCTGATCACAATGTCGCCTCATCGGGACCTGGCAAAGCTTGTAGCAAGCGGTGGCGACAAGTACTGGTGCGGCGAGGCTACGTGGCGATGGATTGCTGACAAAGTTGCTGCTGATCGCGCGCGGGAGCAGCGTTGGTCGTCGACGTAGCAGCGGCCTTGCCACGGCACTAGCTGGAGTGGGGACACGTGTGCACCGGCATGCACGGTCACGAGCGCAGGCGAAGCCTCACCGGCGATGAGCAACCACAGCGCACAAGCACGGCGGTCCCTGGTCGAATGCTGCTGTTGACCTGGTCGAAAACAGCTAAGTCCTCTGGTCGAATTTGGACTGAACTGCAGTTTCAAATCTTGAATTTTGGACTGAATTGCAAATCTGGAATTCTGGAAGGTTTGTTCTGAATTTGATTCTGCTATTTTGGCAATCTTTATTCCACAGATGATTTGGCAGGGATTGAAAATAAAACTTGGCACATTTGGATAGCTTTTGATACAATTGAAAATAGGGTAAATTAGGGTAAAACAAGATTTAAGTTTTGTCGATTTCGAATTCTGGCATTTAGGGTTCGATTTTGATATCTGCACAGAAGAGAAACTTGTGGCAAATAGCAATTAGGAAAGATCTGCTGAAGAAATTCTGAATTTAGAGTTAATCTGGAGATTTTAGTCTTTTTAGGTTTTCAGATATTAGATAAGGACTAATTTGCGATAACTTTTGGACTGATTTGTGAAAAGAGTCTAGATGGTGAAATATGACTGTCAACTTTTTAGATTAAGGTATTGACATACCCATGATCATATTCCAGAAATAATCTGGTTTGAACTTGATCAAGATTCGGATTAAATCTGGATTCTGAAACTTAGGGTATTTAAGTAATATAAGGTAATTCTGTTTTCGAAAACAGAAGGAGTTGATAATTCTGGGAGTTAGAGATAGAATTGGATCTAGGTTCTGAAGACTTTTAGATTCAGGATAACTAATAGATCACATCTAAATAATCTGATCTTAATTTGAGGTCATAGGATAGATTTTGGAGGTTTTAGGGTTTAGGATAGATACTGATCTGGCTATTATTACTGATACATGCATGCATGCTATTGAAGAAAAAGGAAATTTTTCACCCTTAACTCAGGGCGTTACAGAGACTTTTAGTCTTTTTGGGCTTCTGACAAATCTGAAAAGGACTGATTTGTGATACTTTTGGGCTTATTTGAGAAAAAGACCTGAACAAAAGAATTTGATTGCCAACTTTTTGGGGTAAGATACTGGCACAATTGGGACCTCATTTTAAAATAGAGAGAGGCGAGGCAAGCCAAGATTTGGGAAAAATAGGGGTGTTACAGGGGCGGATCTCTCCGTGGAGCACGCGGAGCAACTTGCGACTTTCCTGCGTAAGAACTCTGATGTCTTTGCATGGAAGCCCTTTGACATGCAAGGCGTCGCCCGGGAGGTCATCGAGCACAAGCTCGCAGTGACCCCCGGTCACCCCCTGGTCAAACAGAAGCTGAGAAAGCGCTCCCTTGAACGCCAAGAGGCTATCAAGGTCGAGATTATGAAGCTCTGGGAGGCAGGATAAATTCGGGAGGTCCTGCATCCCGAATGCCTAGCGAATGCTGTTCTCGTGAAGAAGTCAAACAGTAAGTGGCGGATGTACGTAGACTTCACCAACTTCAACCGCACCTGCCCCAAAGACAACTTCCCACTCCCGCGGATCGACCAGCTAGTCGATTCGACGTCGGGGTGCGAACTGATGAGCTTCTTGGACGCATACTCAGGCTATCACCAAGTCTGGATGGCGGAAGTGGACGAGGAAAAGACGAGTTTTATAACTCCCCTCAAGACCTTCTGCTACGTCCATATGACCTGCGCACTAAAGAACGCTAGAGCAACCTTCCAGCGACTCATGTCACTGGTCCTCAAGGACTAGATCGGCCGCAACGTCGAAGTCTACGCCAACGATGCAGTCGTCAAGAGCCCCCGGCAGCTGCTCACATCGACGACTTAGCGGAGAACTTCTGCAACCTCCGCGCATACGGGTTGAAGCTCAATCCGGAGAAATGCGCCTTCGGCGTGCATGGGGGGAAGCTCCTGGGCTTCCTCATGTCCTAGCGGGGCATAGAGGCCAACCTCGAAAAGATCCGAGCATTCCTGGACATGCCCCCACCGCGCTCGGTCAAGGACATACAGCGGCTCATCGGCCGCTTGGCGGCACTGAGTAGCTTCGTCTCGCGGTCGGGGGAACCTGACCTCCAGTTCTTTAAAATCCTCCGGGACCTGGAGGGGTTTCGATGGACCACCGAGGCCAAGGAGGCCTTCGGCGACCCGAAGAAGTACCTCACGAGCCCCCCAATGCTCGTGAGTCCATCTCCGGAAGAGCCCTTGCTCCTTTACCTCGCCGCGTCCCTGGTCACCATAAGGGCGGTATTGGTAAAGGAGCAGGATGGGCAACAGCGTCCCGTGTACTACGTGAGTGAAGCCCTCCAAGGGGCTAAAACTCGGTACACGGAGATGGAGAAGATCTACTACGCCCGTCTAATGGCATCCCGAAAGCTTCGTCACTACTTCCTGGGACACCCGATCACCGTCCCGTCGTCCCTCCCTTTGGGAGAGGTACTTCGGAACAAAGAAGCCACTGTCGGATCGAAAACTGGGGGGCCGAGCTCGCTCCCTTCTCCCTTTCCCTCACTAGGCGCCCCACCATGAAGTCACAAGTCCTCGCCTACTTTGTGGCGGAGTGGACCCCTGCCTCCAGGTCCTGTGACGAGAGCCTCCCCAAGCCGCCCCGATGCAGTGACCATTGGACTCTCATGTTTGATGGCTCCTTGTGTCTCGCTTGGGCCGGCGCGGGGGTAGTCCTCCAGAGCCCCGAGGGGAAGGAACTAGAGTACGCGATGCGGCCCGAGTTCCCCGCCACGAACAACGTCGCAGAATACGAGGCTATCCTCCTCGGGTTGAGCCTCGCGCACTCCATGGGGATTCTTCGCCTCCTCTTGAAAGGAGACTCCCAGCTCGTAGTTTGCCAAATGGACAAGTCCTACTTGTGCCATGACGCAAACTTGAGCCTCTACTTGCATGAGGTACGCAAGATGGAGAAGCACTTCGACGGCCTAGATGCCCGGCACATCCCCCGGAGAGACAACGACCGGGCTGATGCCCTGGCCCGGGCAGCCAGTTCCCGGGAACCACTCCCCGGCGGAGCCTTCTTGGAGATAATCGCGAAGCCCTCAGTGACCTCCCCGGACGCGGACAATGGGTCCTGCGTCCCGGAAGTCTCCGAGATCACCTGGGTCGTGTCTTGGATGGACCCCCTTATCTCCTTCGTAAAGGGGGAGGGGGGCCCTCCCAATGAGACCGAGGCTAAGTGCCTCCGAGCCAAGGTCCGGGCATACCTCCTGCTGGAGGGGAAGCTTTACAAGCGGGGGGCCTCTACCCTGCTCCGTTGCCTCCCACGGCCGGAAGGGCTCCAACTCCTCGAGGACATCCACTCGGGGAGTTGCGGGTCTCACCTAGCTCCGCACGCCGTCGTGGCCAATGCCCTTCGCTAGGACTTTTATTGGCCCACAGTGGTCTGTGATTCGTGAGTCCTTGTCTCCGCGTGCGAGGCCTGCTAGAAGATGGTCAAGGGTTCCAACCTTCCCTCCGTAGCACTGCAGACTATCCCCATGATTTGACCCTTCGCGCGCTGGGGGATGGACCGCCTAGGTCCCTGCCCCCCAGCATCTGGGAGCTACAAGTATGCGGTGGTCGCAGTCGATTATTTCACCAAGTGGGTAGAGGCTGAACCTTTGGCCAACATCACGTCCCGAGCGATGCAGCGGTTTTTTTGCAAGAATATCGTGTGTCGTTTTGGGGTCCCTAGGGAAATCACTGTCGATAACGGGACCCAATTCGACTCAGCATATTTCCGGGAATTCTCCGAAGGCTTGGGAGTCACCCTCCACTTCGCTTCAGTGGCTCACCCCCAGTGCAACGGAGCTGTCAAGAGGGTCAACGGTGTCATCCTATAGGGGTTACGCCGAAGGCTCGAGAAAGCTGCCTCCAGGCGGGGCACATGGGCGGAGGAGCTCCCGAGCATCCTTTGTTCCATGCACACGACGCTGAGTCAAGCGATGGGACGCACGTCTTTCTCACTCGTGTATGGGGCTGAAGCGGTTCTCCCCTCGGAGATCGGCTTCTGGTCGCTGCGGGTCGAGCTCCTGGATGGAGCCACGATCGCAGCGTACCACGCCAACGAAGCCAATCAACGGCTGGAAGTCGACCTCGTCGAAGAAGAACGTGATCGAGCGCTCCTTCGCCATGCCATCTACGAGCGTGAAATAGTGCGCACATACAACCGGCGCGTCCGCGCGAGAGCTTTCCGCCTTGGGGATCTTGTCCAGAAGCGCGTGGCCGACCCCCAAACCCAGGGCAAACTCTCCCCCAAGTGGGATGTCCCCTATAGGGTCTCTGCAATCCTGGCCTCAGGGGCTTACAAGCTCTCCAACCTCCAAGATCAAGAGCTGAAGCATACATGGAACGTAGACTTGCTTCGCAAGTTCTATGTCTAGCCTCTGGGCCTTGTCCCTCCCCTGTCGTGACTTTGCAAGGGGAGACACTGCCCCCCACCGTGGTTATGCGGGGGGACGTTGTACTCTCTTTCCCTCCCCCACCGTGGCTTCGCGGGGGGAGGCGTTGTATTTAAAGTTCCATCAATACAATTAGATTGTTTCTCCAACTCGAGTTCGTTGTAGGTCCTTACCTTACCATCTCTCAGAGGATGCCCTCCTGTTGAGGATACCCTCCCCGTGAGGACGTAGGCTATCGCAGCCTA